>OZ020198.1:36067841-36591240 GCA_963971165.1 Philopedon plagiatum | reverse complement strand
TCAATATGTATAACCAACTATAAGATAAGTTATTATTATCTCTTTGATACACTTTGCATTGTCCAAGAAATATCTTAACATTATAAAGAGAAACAGGTTTTCATTTTGTCATGAGCAGTTATCACAGAAGAGGGATATTTTCGTATATTTCCAACTTGTGTCAACTTCAGGTACTGAAGTAAATTTTTAACTTATTTCATTACCATTTCTTTTACCACCTCTTTCACCCTATAAATAACAATAACCGTTTCTTGAAACCGTTTCGTAGGTTGTAAAATTATAAACGGCATATTTTATTGAAAACACTAGTAGTCGTACTGGCGTTGCTAATACTTTTTGAAGATCAAAACTAGCTACAAGAAATGATGTTTGATTTTTGGCTAATAACTGTTCCTGCAAAAATATTTCTTTAACAGCTTCTTTTTCAGCCAGATATTTGTTATACCTTTTCGTTTCTTCTAAAGTTTTTAAATTTTCAGGTAAATTTTTATGCCTTTCGCATTTAGAACACTCATCTTTCTTGGGTACATGAATTTCAGTCATATATCTTTTTTCAACAGTTGATTAAATTTTGTTTTTTTAAGGATAACTGAGTTTTCTTTCTCCTTTGTTAGCTGACGTTGATACATTCGATATACATTCTTTCAACTCTTTACATCGCTAGGTAAGTATTTTTTGGTAGAGGAAGTACTGCAATAGTGTGAGGGTACAAAGGGAAATTTGCTGATTGCTTGAGGTTTCTGGGCCGATTTCGGCTTGGAAAATACGGGGCAAGGCTTTTATAGACCTTCCAGTATGGATTCTGGGATATATCGTTGATGAATTACCATTTAAATACTCTTTTTATTCATTTTTCGGAGACTCTGCAAATGCATTTTAGAATATCGGTTTGTTTACGTATTTGACTAAAATGTAAGTTTTTGTTGCGGGATTGGAATAATTCTGGACCAATTTCGGCTTCAAATTTACCGAGCAAGGATTTTAGGGACCTTATACTTTGGGTACAAAGACATTTCATAAATTAACCATTAAATACCACTTTTATCCATTTTCCGATGACGCTACAAGGCATCATTGAAGCACAGTGCCATCGAAAAATTTGTCATATTATCCAAAAATATGCATTTTATTTCCTTACCATGAGCGTGTATACCTTTGGGCAAAGAAAATTATAGGTACGCATTAGAAGTATCATGCGAGACTATGCGGTAGACCGCGAGAGGCGCCAGCCAAATATGCAGACCAGCAGTTTTACAGCAAAATTTGATTTCGACGCTCGAACGCTTGACGATTTAACGGACAGCGTTGTCGGATTCTTTAATTCTACGTTCGTATAAGAAATACAACAGGTTCTACATAGCGCGTTAATAAACTACGCTAATATAAAAAGGGTACGTATATCTGTTGATTTGTTAGGTTTAGGTAACTAAAAACTTATTGAAATGGTCTAATTTATTCCACGAGAATGATGACAATTTCATTTAGTTGTGCTTTTACAGGGTGTTTTTAATTTCTCCTTCTTAAGTGTAGCCGAAATTAATAATAAAAACTAAACAATTTTTTTATTGCAAAGTTGGTAAAATGTAATTTAAATTACAAATAATTTACATAAAATATATTTATATTCTATTGGGGGCCATTCATAAATTACGTAACGCTGAAAGGGGGAGGGGTTCATATGGTCGTTACTAGCCGTTACGGAGGGATCGGGGGGTGTTTAAGGCACCGTTACGTAACTTTACCAGTAACAGTTAAAATAATAACTATCTTTTCCCGTTGATGCGCTTATTGCAGATTTTTAATAAATGTAACTCTCTGTGTACTAAAAATTAAAATAATATTGGATACTATTATTTGAATGTACGCGCTTTTATAAAGGTAGGGGGTGATAGGATTTTGTCGTTACGTAACATGGAAGGAGGGGGTGAAAGGCTGCGTTACGGATCGTTACAAGAGGGGAGGAGGGGGTAAAATTACTCAAAATTAGCGTTAAGTAATTTATGAATGGCTCCTTCGTTAAAAAATTTTTTGATACGTAAAAAAATGTTTTAAGTTTTTACGGAGTACCAGAATAATATCTAATTGTTAATATAATCTCAGTAACATTGGTTGTTTTATAAAACCACGTTGTTAGGGATACATTCACCTATTTTTATTATAAAGTTGTTTAATAAAAAATTGTAATCTCTAAACACATTTGAGATTTTAGAAAAGAGATCGATTATTGTTTATACAACATTTATAACATTTCGAAAAACCTTTAGGGCGCAACATTTTTCTTTATTAAATTAATTTTGATTTTCAGTACTAACGATCTTTAACCCTTATTCAGTAAAATTATTGAACTGATTTTAGTGAATACAACTTTTCTAAAATTAAGATTTAAATTGATATTACACAAGTCTCCATACTTTTTTCTGCTAATAATTGTGAAATATACGGGGGACAAGATTCTCAAAGAATATTTTTAGTTTTTATCCGGTTTGTTTGTTACGCTAATTGAATTTTTTAATAATAATAACAGGACTGACACGACTAACGTCGACTAACAACTTAATTTAAATATTTTAATTTTATGGGTTTATACGAGTACAGTACTTAAATAGTACATACACTGAATTTTTGACTAATAGTTCATCAGTTTTCGAGATATGTTGAAGACGGATGCTCACAAGTGCTGAGCTTTTACTTTCAGGTTTACTAAAAAGGTTTAGGACTTAGTACCGGTTTAAATAAAGATTTTTTAATTGATCAGTTGGGTTTTGACAAGTCAGTGTCAATAAATCACCGTTTAAAATTTATGAGTTATTCCAATATTTCAGCGATTTGCTTGGTCTCCAAACCACTTTCATCTTGGAAAGTTGTTGTTAAAATGGATTTAGATCTCTAATTTTATTGTGGAAAGTACGTACTAAAATTGCTCTTTTCTTTATAAATTTGCGAAAAAGTCTGAAACAAATTTATAGTGTAAAACTTGGTTGTCTTATTCTTGTCAGTCTACAACTTTTGGTTGTCAAATTGGACCGGACTAGCGTTGGAAAATCGGGCAGTTAATATTTTTGCTTTGACGAACACCAAAAATATAAAATGTAATCAAAAAGAAAAAAAGGTTGTGCTTTAAGTATTAAACCGGCATTAATCTTAACAAGAAGTTCTATGTCCAATTTGAAAATAGAAAAATGTTAATTAATGATTTTCCGTATTAATGAAACTAGGCGCTTTAAAAAATTAGGTTTTATCCTTATAAATTTCAGATAAAGTTTTATGTGTACCAAAAATGAGAAAATATGACTGTGTTAAATGAGAATTATTTTAAACCAAAACTTTTTGGCATTACAATTGAACAGCATAAAAGTAAAAACGAAAGTATAATTTTACACTAAATCGATTCTAATTGTTTTCAAAGTTTTGCTTGAGCCTAAACTATTTCAGTCTCAGCTGTTTATGAAAATTTGTATTAATTTTATTACATGTATTTTTATGCTCTTTGCTTAAAAATTTACTTTTAATGTGTTTTCAGAGCCGCATTCTTTTAGATATAAGGCTCCCAATCTACGTATTGTACGTTACAGTCGTGGTTAAAAAAATGAAAGTAGTTTCTGTTTTCTGTTGTTTTTTTTAAAGAAAGTATGGACTGTGAAATAGATGTGTCATTTTGTTGTCCACTGTGTTGTTCTTCATGCACCATTTCTTATCATAAGTGACCTTTTATGAACAATCAATTGTATTACAAAACATTTTCTTGTGCAATATTTTTATACCTACATTGCATGACCTGCCAAGGAGCAACTAACTAATGAATCATAAAACAAATGATGATTTGAAAAAAAGAAAAATATATAAAGTATAAGTGAAAGTCTCCAAAACAAGGGAGTCCCTTTTTTAAAAATTTTTAATTTGTTACAAGCACTCCCGTGAAAAGAAAACAGTAACTGATTTTCGATGACCTTTCAGGAAACAAAAAATAAGAAAGAATGTTTGCCGTTCTGTTAGGACCTTATATATTTTTTTGTCTTTTGGCGGGATATGTTTCAAAGGAAAGTCCGTTATATGTGAATTTTTTTTTCAAAAAGTTTAGTTGTGTCAGTTTTATGTGACTTAGTATTTTTTCATTGCTAATAAGTATTCTAGAAACCAAAATTTTATTTTGCAACTGATGCAAAAACTCGGCACCTCAATCGGATTTTTGCAGTGGCTGGTTTTAAGGAGTACAAGCTAAGCGTTTTAATTTTTTGACAAATTATATGTATTTTTATTTGTCGATTTGGGAAAGTTAAAGCTCAAGGGAAAGTCAAAGTCAAAGGGAAAGTTGCTGCCGCGTTTCAGCATATAACTGAGCAGCAAAACAAAACAAAATAGAGATGTTACCTGGTGACAACTCTTAAACTATGAGAAGTAAGGAATGGGTTCGCAACCGCAAGTAGGGTATATTTATACTCGATGATGTATAGACTTTATAGAATTTTTCGTATAGGACAAGGATGATTTATTTTACCTAAAAATTTGTTGAAATCGTTGACTATTTGTTTTGTAAAGTTTTAATCTTTTGGGTAAATTTTCTTTTTAGTACCTCTGGACCACTTGCAGAATTTAAATGTGTTCAATTGAAAACGCTCGATGTTCATAGTAGCGATCTTCTTTATTCCTTAACCAACCCACATTTTTTGCTAAGAGGTAATTTTTTTAGTTTTGACTCAACAGATTCCTCATGTTTCATAATCTTTTCATTTTTTGTGAACTATTTAATGGAAGTAAGATTGAACTATTTCAGTCCTCCTAGAAGTTTGATGAATATTTTGATGATTTTAAAAGGGCGGTTATGGTCCTAATTCTAGAAGACAAGCGAAATGATTTAAATTCCAGCCTCAATGTTATCTAATTAAAGAAAACATATTAGGAAGTGACTCTGCTGCCGGCGCCGGCAGCCCTAACGGTAGCATTGCTGGGTGCCTGGCAACATTAGAAAATTAATGTCAAAATAACATCAGAATCAAAATACCTTAATTCAATCAAAAAATAATAATTTATTATAGTGTAAACTTTAACGAAACTTAAATCTTCCTACAAAAATATAACAATTGTTATTATTCTGCGAATCTATAAGTAGAAATAAGAACAATAAACATCAAACTTTTCCTAAAATTAAGTATTCACTTTCTAAGCCCTTTTGCGATTCAACCTTATTACTATATTTCCAAGTCCCTTCGGACGTTCACGTTTTTTGACTTTTCCTGGCATCTCTATGTCTTGTAATTCAAACTTAGGCTGTTCTTTATACCCATTTCTGAACTTGGACGTTCCACTAAAGAAAATGTTTAAGTTGCAACCTATTCTAAATTGAAACTTCTGATCGTGGTTCGCACACATGTATTGTAATCAAACTTTTCATACCTTCAATAAGAGTGTTCAATTGTCTGATATCAATTTGATTGGAATTCTTGTCTTCTATGGACATGTTGCCATTTTTTGAGGTAGAAATAACTAGCAAAGCATATGGATCTGTAACGCTGTGTCTCTGTTTTGCTAGAGAATTAAAATAAGCTTTGGATGAAGTATGATTGTGATTTTGTTCAATCCCCAGGATGCATAGAAATTGTTTACAGTCACTTACTTTCAAGAAAATGCTAGCCTGGCAGCCTTGCTTATACGTGTAACTCTTCCTTGTTGACTTTTTATTTGTTGTCTTGAATGATCTTCCACCTTTAACACAGGCTAACCTCAGATAATAGTATTTCAGAGCCGGATTAATATCCACCACAGTATTAGGATTTCGTTGTCTTTGATTGTCATTTGTTCTGCTATCACGCAACCAAAATTCATTGTTTGTGGCTTTCTTGTATTCCACCAAAACACAATTAAAATTTTCATATGAAGAAAATTTATCACACACTCATATTTTATAATTTTTACGCAAAATTAAAACAACACAATGTTTACATATCATTTAAAATACGTAATTATTATTATTTTAGGTTAGAACTGCCGGCATTCTGTTTTGGCCGTATCTGGACCGGCACCGGCACCCGAGAAATTTTGTACTCGAGTGCCGGCACCGGTATCCATGAATCAATATTTTGGGAACCGGCGCCGGAAGCGGAGTCACGTCCAACATATTATCCGAAAAATCTTGATTTGCCATTTTTGTTAATAAAAATTTATTTTTGTCATTTTTCTTTTCCTCAAACAGTCCAAATATACCATTAACTGTTTGAACAATTCCATTAAAACATGAACGTCAGTAGCGTGCCGTCGGGGGGCTAGAGGGTGCAAGCCGCCCTCCCCCGCATCCGCGTCCTAACTGCGCCCCCTAGAGATTCGCTGCCTACTATGACCACATACTCTCCAATAAAAGGTAAGTTAATTGGTGCCCCCAAATCACTGTGCCCCCCCCCCCCCCCCCCCCCCAAGGCACGCCACGCCACTGAAGGAGGTCTGGTCTCTGGTAAATTCGGCAGAGAATCGATTTTCTTTTTGTTAGTTTTAATGGAAACTGTAACTAGTGAGCTAAAAATTTCTTTACCTTTTTTGAGAATGTCAATTATTTCGGTATTATTATCACTTACGCCGCATCGGAATGGATTTATGTCATAAAGTCAGTCACTGTCTAAGGCAGGCGTCAAAGAGATTTGTCCTAAATAAAAAAAATCAGCTGTCTCTGATCTTTCTTTATTATTAATTAATTTAATTTTGACGCACGTGCTAATAGCTACCGTCAGTGTTCTTAAAAATATTTGAACTGACCGTCAGCACGACATCTTTTCAAATACACTGGGATTGATATGCATTTCTGTCATTTTCGGAAGCGCTCTAGCCGAAGATGAGGATTTATCTATTTCAAAAGTTCTTATTATGACAAAATATATATGTCTCAAATCCCGATGATGATGGTGAGTTATTTTTTGTTTAACATTTGCTTTTTATTTATTGGAAATTATTATTTTTAGTTAATAAAAACTTTTTCTCGCAAGAAAAAGTTTGACAATGCCTGGACTGTGATGTCTGCGTCTCAAATGCATGTTGGACTTCTCATTTAAAATCAAATGCTCACAAATTAAAAGCCTGCAAGTTTAGTGAATCGGGTATAGAGATACTAAACAGCGCATTTCAATGCCGAATTATTTCATGTAAAGTATCTTCCCCAAAACACTTTGTTGATTTAAAAGAATTCCAAGAAAATGTACAGGATAAGGTAGTTAAAGTCATTCAACATGAATTGAAGAAACACAATGTCGTCAAAATTAATTTGGAGCTGTTTGGATTGTACTATTTACCAACTTCTAGAACTTCTGAAATTAAATCTCACAATACGATTTTCGAAGTTGTAACACAATCTACAAATCTGATAATGGTATATGAAAAATTAATGGCAATAATTCACGGAAAATGTGATGAATTTGCAGAATGTGATTCAGGTGTGTATAAGTTTATATATTCCGTTTGTATTAGTTTTCAAAAACTATAAATAGTATCAATGAAATTAAAAATATTAAAACTTAACCGTTTTATTTTAGGATCGGTTCTGCAACAAATACTTCATCTTGAAGTTAATGTAAACAAGTATAATCCATTGAGGAGTTCATCATACATACCTCTTCCAAGAGAGGTTCAATGGAAAAAGGCTGTTGTTAATGTGCAAAATAGTGATCAGTTTTGTTTTGGTTATGCGGTTGTATCAGCTTTTTACCATGGAGATCCCCGAAATCCAGCATCGTATCCGCAGTTTAGGGAGTTATTCAACTTTGAAGGTATAGACTTTCCAGTATATATTAAAGACATTGCTAAATTTGAAGAGTTAAATATGTATCAATAAATGTTTACGGTTTAGAAGTCGCATATAAGAATGGGAAAAACATTTATGAGGTGATTGGTCCTCTCCTTTTTTGCAAGGTTAGATCTAATACCCATATAAATCTATTGTTATTGTCGGAACAAGATGATATAGGCAATATTAAAAAACATGAACACAAAAAATATTTTTGTGATGGTTGTTTGCAATTTTTTACCACTTTGAATATTCTTAGGCAACACATGCAAAATGATTGCAACTAGGTTAGAAATGATTTTCCTTCAAAAGAGTATACATTAGATAAATTTGGTAACATGGTGCCTGAAAATATATTAAAGTTTCAAAATATTCAAAAACAAATGCAAGTTCCATTTGTTGTTTATGCAGACTTTGAATGTGCTTTAAAACCTATCCAAAATGATTATGATGAAAATTCGTCACAAACTTACACTTTGAAAAAATTTGAACATATTACCACATTCATTTGCTTATTATATTAAATGCTCATTTGATGATGAAGTTTAAAAATTTTATTTATATCGAGGGAGGGATTGTATCGAAAAATTTGTAAAAGATTTAGAATTGGATGTTAAATTATTATATTCAAAATATTTAAAAAATGTTACACCAATGTTAAAACTTACAAATTCTGATAAGGAAAAGTTTCACAAGTCAACACATTGTCATATTTGCAAAAAAAGTTTTATCAACATTTTGGATAAGGTGAAAGATCATTGTCATATGACTGGAAAATTCAGAGGTGCAGCACACTCAGTGTGATTTAAATTTCCAAATTCCAAACTTTATTCCAGTCATAATGCATAATCTAAAAAATTATGATAGTCACCTTTTCATAAAATCATTATGTTTAGATAAGGAGCAAATTGATGTTATTCCTATGAATAAGGAAAAATACATTTCCTTTAGCAAATACCTCTGGGTAGATAAAATAGAATATAAAAATGGAAGAACACGAGATAAGTATTTAAAACTCAGGTTTATTGATTCATATCAATTTTTGCCATCGTCTTTGGATAACTTATCAAGTATACTTGATGATTCTCAATGTTTAGAAATCAGAAAAGAATTCTCAAATGATTTACAGTTTAAAAATATAAGAAAGAAAGGTATATTTCCTTATTCATATATTGATGATATTTCAAAATTTGATGAAACAAATTTACCAGCTGCAGAATTATTTTATAATGAATTAAAAGATGAACATATTTCAAGTATGGATTATCAACGTGTTAAAGAAATTTGGGATATGTTTCAATGTCAGACACTTGGAGATTATTTGGACATTTATTTAAAATCGGATGTTTTGCTGTTAGCAGATGTTTTTGAAAATTATAGAAACCTTTGTTTAAAAACATACAAACTCGACCCAGCACATTATTTTACTGCACCGGGATTAACTTGGGATGCCATGTTATTGCACACAGGAGTTGAATTAGAACTTCTTACCGATCCTGACATGCTTCATTTATTTAAAAAAGGTGTGAAAGGGGGTGTTAGTACTTGCGTACAGCGAAAATCAATTGCAAATAACTCGTTTCTTGTTAATTTTAACCCATTAGAACCCAAGAAATATATAATTTATTTGGATGCGACCAATTTATATGGTTATGCAATGAGCCAATATTTACCTCAAAAAAATTTTGTTTGGAAGTCTGAAGAAGAGATTGATAACATTAAACAAAATATTTATAATATATCTGATACAGCAGAAACGGGTTATGTTCTTGAAGTCGATTTAGAATATCCCACAGAATCGCATGATGATCACAATGATCTACCATTCTGTCCTGAAGGTCTAATTCCTCCCAATTCAAAATATTCGAAATTAGTACCAAATTTAAGAAATAAAGAAAAATATGTAATTCATTATATGTATCTTAAACAATGTTTGCGTTTTGGTTTAAAACTTACAAAAATACACAGGGCCATAAAATTCACGCAATCACCATGGCTTAAAGAATATATTGACTTAAATACAAATTTGAGAAATTCTTCAAAAAATAAATTTGATAACAACTTATATAAGACTAAAAATAATAACATACTATGGAAAATGTGGATAGAAGGGTTGATGTAAAACTGGTATCACATTGGGAGGGAGTTGGTCATAAAATTAATTGTGCAGAGATGTTTATAGCAAAACCTTATTATAAAGATTGCAAAATATTTTCAGAAAATTTAGTAGCTTTACAAATGAATAAAACAAAAATTGAATATAACAAACCTATTTATGCAGGGTTTTCAATATTGGATATTTCTAAAACTGTAATATATATATATATATATATATATATATATATATATATATATATATATATATATATATATATATATATATATTTTATGACTATCTTAAGCAAAGGTATGGAGAAAATGTTTCTCTTTTGTACACGGACACCGATTCTCTTATACTGGAAGTTTCAACCGAAAATTTTTACGATGATATGAAACACAACCTAGATAAATTCGACACATCTAACTATGATAAAGCTAATATTTATGGTATTCCTCAAAATATTTCTGTGGTTGGTAAATTTAAAGATGAATATGCTGGTGAACCCATCAAAAGTTTTAATAGGACCGGTGCGAAAGCATACTGCGTTGAAACAGAACATAACGTTCTTAAAAAAGCAAAGGGTGTATGTCGCTCATCCATTCAAAAACAATTAACCATTACATATTACATAAACGTAATTGAACAAAATTCTAAAGTGTATTGCACACTGTATGCCTTTAGATCACATTTGCATACTCTATATACTGAATTAATTCATAAATTGGCTTTGACTGCTGATGATGATAAACGATATTTAATTCCTGGGAGTAGTAAAACTTTAGCTTGGGTCACCATGACATACAGTTACATGAATTGTGTAAAGCTGTTGATATTGTTAACAAAGATGAATAATGTAATTTACGTAAAATTATTTTATATATAATGAAAAACTATAATAGTTGCAGGTCAGTTGTTAGGTAATCGTTACAGAAAAATGATTGCTAATACAGTGTTATATAAATTTTTACACTAATAATCAATTATAGTAAAAGTAAATGATATGTAGTGGGAGATCTCTCCGGATGGAGGGGGAAATATGGTATAAAAGAGTAAATATATCTGAACTGGACAGTAGTTGCGACGTTAAAGTTAGAAGTATAAATATGAATACTCCGAACACTATTCACCCTAATAAAGTAAATTCATATTATAGTGAAGCATTTTCTCCAAGTGTAACTTCAAACAACATTTTCAATTCCAGTAGTGATAGTGATTTTAAAAACACAAGTGTTTTTCAACAGTGGTTTCATCCTTTAAGTAAGTCTATCAATACATATATATGCATTGGTTTAAGTGTCGAAGATTTTAACCCGTGTATCAAGCTGTCGGGAAATAAAGGAATTTCAGTTCTTTTAAATGAAACTGAGTGGAGGGAAATCCTGATTTATCAAGGTGTAATAACTAGTAACCTGTTTTCATCAGAAATACGTTGGGAGCTTAGAATTCGGAAACATTGGATTACACTTTAAAAAAATTCGAGATGAAAATCTAAAAATAAAAAAAAATGGATTGTACATCTATCTAGGGAGAGAAACAGTTTGCAATTTGTGGCAGTTAATTCCAATGATAGAAAAAAGATTAACTCTTTTTAAAAATCAACAATTTAAACAATATTTTCAATCTTTAAAAACCATTATGTAAATTGTGAAGGTGACATTGCAAATAAAATATTTGAAGTATTAGCTGGGCAGGAAAACACGAGTGAAAATATTTGTGCAATTCTGGAGTTAACTATTTCACATCCAACCATTCTTGAACGCAAAATCAAACAATTTTAACGATATGAAGAAAGTACAGTTCAGTGAGAAGATAAACGAGGTTCATACAATAATCGCTTGGAGTTTCGCTTATAGACAAGCTAGAGAGAATATGTATGAACGACTGGCTAGGGATCGATTCCATTTTAAAAGAAGAATTGAACGCCCTGCTGCAATTTTTCTAGCTTGCTTATGTAATTCATTAACAACTTCTTCCTTGATGTTAGTTTGTTTACTCATGACTTCTAAATGTATATTTTTCTATTTCTACACTGCATTTTATTAACAATTCCCCATAAAAATCTTCTAAATGGCTACTTTCAGGCCGATGAAAAGAAAGAACATCCCCTTTCTTTAGCTTTAATCCGATTCCATTAATTTTAAGAGAAATAAATTTTTTTGGATACTCTGCGCCAATTATTGTAGCAGATTCTATAGGAAAATCATATTTAATTCTTTTGTCTTGTAAAAGTTGGTAAACTCCATCTGAGAGATTGTAATTTCCCATAAAAGGTAACACCAAATTATAATATAATTTCACATCACTGATATCAGTAGGTATTCTTTGACAGTTCACCATCCACCGTCCACCGGTGGAGGTGATGCAGTATTCCATGACGTCATATCTCGGCCACCTTTGCGCATGCGTAAGTTTCGAGTACGTCATCGAAGTCTACGTCAGTGGAGCTTACGTCAGCGATAGAAAAGTCACCTGTCAAATGTCAAATGTCACCTGTCACTTGTCACATGCCACTTGTCAAACGTCAAAATAAAAATGTCACATATGTCACGTGTTCGGGGCGGTGAGGGAAGGCGTTTAAAAAAAGAATGACGTCGATCGGCCCATTGGTTCCGGAGATATAGTTTTTTGTGATTAACGGTCTAACGGCTGATGGTGGAGAGACGAAATTCGCATGGGGGATAGTGGCGGAGCAGATCTTTCGATTTATCAAATTATTTTTCAAAAATCTCAACTGATAGGAAAAAATTAGATTTCAAAATTTTTACATCATCCTGTATAGTAAATTTTCGAATAATTAGATAAATTATGAATCTAATTGGATAGACTAGCAGAAAAATATGCATTAGTACATGCAAGCTTACGAGGATGTGATCAGAAAAAAAAATTAGATGTCAAAATCCCCAACTCAAGCGAGTTAAATAATTAACACACGAGGCAAGGTCAGCGCAACAGTCGTTTAGACACGTTTAGACGCGTTTTGCGAGGTACGAATATGTAATAAAACTAAAAAAATTATTTAGTTAACCACAATATATATCGATATTTCACAACCTTAAATACAAAATTAGTTAATACTATTAAACAAGTTATAGCTATGAATACAAGTAAACTAGAAATACTGTTCAGAGTTGCGGGGAAAGATGACGGTAGCGTAGAATTAGTAGGAATAGTAGGAGATGCGGTCTCATTCTTGCACTTGCTATGGAACGTCATCCATCCTGTTTCACCAATCGTTGAATCTTGAAAGAGAAAGTGAACCTTGTAGCGAAGAGCTGCTGCTGCTGCTGTTACTGTTTGATGTAGGTATCGTAGCGGAGAATACAGACATGTGGTCAGCGTTCTGTGGGTTAAAATCCAACGGAATCCATGGTCTGCTTGAGTTGCAATCTCCAAAATCGAACAAAACAGAAGCGTTTCGAACATTTAAAGGTCGATATACGTAGAAGACGTTGTGTACTACTGCAACCAGTAGAATGAAGGATGAACTTAACAGAGCCATAGCTCACGTGAAAATGAGCTAAAGCGTTGAAGAATGGAGATTTATAATATCATAGAGGTGGATCAGTCCACTGGCTAATAACACCAACAGTGGTATTAAGAACAGAGAACTAACATGGATAGTTCGGAGCGGTTCGGGTTGGATCTTTCTCAAGCTTTGCGGCGGGGCTTTCTTTTTCTGTGGTCGGCACTTCCACAATACTTTAGCTAGTCGACAATGCTTAGAGTACTTATAGTGATCGGCTAGCGGATCATCTCCTTCCTTCCAATCAGCAAACTCGCAATGACAAAATGCACATTTAGCTATATCTAATCGCTGGGTGTAATAAAAACCAGCCTGTGCTAAGTCTTTCGGACTAACTTTATTGGTCCAATTTTCAAACGTAATCAGTCTTTCTTCAAAAGTACGAATAATGCTCAGACCGTCGTCTAAGCAATCAGTACAATCCACACTGCGGCCAATCATTTTACGTCTTTCTACTTAGACTAATCGAGCTATACTAAGAAAGAAAACAAACAAAATATGCTATATACTTTTATTCCATGTCATTTAAAAAACAATGTCGGAAATTATACAATAACTTAACATTATTACCGGCACAATGCCAAACATTAAAGTCCTTATGGTGGAAACATTCCACAACTTTCTTATATTTACTTAATTTAGGCTCAGTCCTTAAAGGAACACTAAAGATAAGACAAGAATCAAAAATCTGCTTTAAACAAGTTGCCTTTAAATCACCCTTAACTAGAAATTTAGGAGAGTCATACTGAAGACGGATGTCACGTAAAACATTTTCAAATTGGTTCAAGTCCAAACAGCCAGACTTCCACATTAGTCCATGGTATTTTTCCTCCAAATGTTCTACTATCTTGAGATCTTCGGGTTTCAAAAATTTCTTACCATACGGAGGTTTGAAGAGAAAGCTGCAAAATCGTACGCCATCAAACACAGCCAACTCCTTCGGTATAAACCCACTGGCTAAAGGGTAACCTTGAAGATCGATGCAAACATCCTGATGGTCTTGTGGCATCTTGTACACACTGGTTAGACTCAAACGCAACAACGACGACGACGACGGTGTCGAACTAACTTCTAAACAGGTTACAGTACGGAAGGGCTTTAAGTAAGGTAAGATATACCACCACCACCACCACCACCACTACCATCAATATCTCTTGAAACAGGTTTATTCCGAGCATTCAAACCGGATTAGGGTGCGAGGGTGACCACCACCACCAACCGCAGTCAAGCTTTGCCCCACATATGCGAGAGTATACTGAGCACTCGATCGGTTCATGGTGTCAACCAGATCCTGCGACATAGTTTCAGCTATCCGTTGTGGTAAGTAGGTTTGAAATAGTACATCCTCCTGGGCTAAGTCAATCAATGTCGCAATAAGAGCTCTCCCATAACGTGTGGTTACAAATTTCAGTGTTTGAATAGGATACGCTACTCCTACAGGTAGAGTGGAAAGTTTCCTGCATTCGGGAAAGTTCACAACATCACTGTTAATACGAGCGTTCAGTTCAAAACCGACAGGTTCGAACTGTATGCAGCGAATATTGAAACAACTATGAAATCTCTGCTAGAATCGAGCTGTATTTATCAGTAACCGCAGCAACAGCAGCAGCAGCAGGATAAGGGAGAGGGGAAAGGGGGGAAAAAGGAGAGAACCTTGAGCTGTAAACTATTTATTAGTTTTATGAGTCATCAGTATACATATACAGTTTATCAAAGTCATCTAACAATGTTTGCTGGTTGTAATGCAATAATTCCAGCATGTAATAACTTTGTTCAGACGGGTTTAAATTACAGAGATTGGTAATAATTTCAAAAAAGTTTTCCTTAATATCAACAAACCATTGAGCATGCTGTAAAGTATCATCATAATAAGTTCTAAATTGTAAACGTCGAACTAATTCTAATCTATAGTTAATTAAATGCTTAATGCTAACAATAGAATTAATATCATTACAAGAAAACGTTAAAGTTACATCATTGCTTCCAAGTCGAAATATTCGCTCGTTTAAAAGAATAGCACTGGATAGGGTAAAATTTTCCGATGACGACGGCAGCGTTGTTGTCACACTTCCATCAATATCTTCAAACATCTTGTCAATGATCTCCAAAAACTCGATCCAATCAGAATGACTTAGGGAGACTGGCTGATGTTCAGGCGTTGTGGGAACTAGTTTAACACTTGGTATCATCCCACTGGCAACACTGAGGCCCACAATTACTTTAAAATACTAAAGGTACTGTAATGATGTATCCCATGCTTCTTCATAAGACTGTGAAAGCTAGCGTTGTAATACTCTTTCCCATTATCTGTCACCAACTTTTTCGGAATCCTCCGAGACTGTTTGAGTATATGGGCCATTGCATTAGTCACATCCTGAGCATTTTTCGACTTTAGAGGTCTGGTCCAGAGAAATTTTGAAAAGCAATCAATTACAACCAAGATGTATTTAAATCCCTTGTTTTCACGAGCGTACTGATCGAGCTGCGCAAGATCGGAGGCAAACGTATCGTCTAAACCATACTGGATAAATCTGCGACGTTTAAATTTGATTCTAGCTGGTTTATGTAGTTCCTTAACAACTTGTTGTCTAGCCTTCGTAATGCCCTTGGCCATTATTTCTCAAAGAATGAGGTTCTGCAGCAAGATATCGAATTATATACGTCTAAATTTTAGACAGTTGGTGGACGGGAAGATCCTTTCTTTAGCAAATCAACTGTTTGTAATAATTTGGAGAGTTCTTCACGAATTTTTCCCATATCCATCCTGACTGGTCTGAGAGCATTTTGAATAGCCTGATTGGTGTAAACTTTTAGGAGTTTTTCGAGGTCCTTGAATTGGGTAGAGAGACGATCCAGGTTTGTATTCAAAACTAAAGTCTCACTCTTGAATTTATTGTCAAGCAGCTTAAGTTGGTTGGATACCGAGTCTACATAATCCTTATTAGTTTTTGTAAAGGTCTCCGTTTGCTTTACAATACTACCGATAGAATTGTTTACTTTTTGTTCCAACACCGTTACTTGTCTCAGCGTCTCCATGTGGGATACTTGTATTTTATCATTCAGCGATCTATCAATCGTAGTAGAAAGTGAAGTTAGCCTACTCTCTACAAACTTTTTATTTACGGCATCAGCGATATCTGTTGGTGATTTGACGTTACAAAGCCGGTGATCTCGAATATTGTAATCACCATCTTTTGTAAGAGTGATCAAGTTGGGTGCTTGCAATACTCTCACTCTTTTCTGATTAGACGACGTGGGCAAGGAACGTCCAAACTTATTCATGATTACTGCGGTACTGAGGCATACCAGCTTTAAACAAACTTATTTATAGAATTCAATTACTCCAAGGTGTTCCAATTCGTGCAAAATGCTCCAAATCTCGTTCATGTTATTATTGTTGCCAACCTGATTGGAAGCGTCTAGCTTTTTTAACCTGTCAACCAGCTCATTTACTTCATCATAGTAGACATATTCTTTGGGTTTTTCGTTGTATTCCATTAAGGCAGATCCGGATTTCACAGATCCGGATTTCGCAGACCGCGTTCTGGTCGCTATTTTAACCCCGGGCGAAGGAATTTTACTGGTAGAACCTTTAGCAATCAGCGGTTTCACAATGGCATTGTATTTGTGGGATCTATTACCTTTCAACTGACCATTGTCTTTCAAGTATAAATCTGTTCGCTTTAAAATATCTCTATATTGTTCTTCATTGGCAGCAGTCTGAAATTTAGGAGTCTTGAGAAACAATAAATCGTATAGTCCCAGAGTTCCTTTGTACGTAAGGGAGCCAACTTGAATATCACCATTCTTTAAGAAATTAACGGGTTCTGAACCTAAGCTCCAAGAATCAGTCACCAAATCATATTTCAGGCTGTTAGCATCTATTTCGGCAGAGGCCGACCAATATAGTTTCAGATATTCTTGAGCAATCGTCGGATACTGCTCGATAAAAGTCTCAAACACTTCAGATTTTTGAAGAGAATCTTCAAAATTCTTTCTTATGTGTTGCGATAATTGTGTCGCAGGATCCTGAGCTGGTTCTTCAAACACATCATCATCATCAGCAGCAACATCTCCGTAGTGAGTTTCCTCGGTTAAAAATTTTACAGGAGGTTTGGACGGTTTAACTTTGGGTTTTACACCAACACTCTCTTCCACTTTAATCTTACGTTTCTTAGATTTTGCAGTGGCTGTGGCGGAAGCACTCACAAGCTTATTCAGAGGATCGGTAATAGGCATTAAGAATTTATTAAGAGCTTCATCTTCTTCGCCTCGCTCCAACTTTAATGCTAAATACTTCTTTCTTATTGTTCGTGCAGCTTGGATAATCCTACGTTTAACGTCTTGATCGAGCTGGCTCATGGGGGTAGACATACTAAAAACAGACCCTGTTCTGGAAAAACAGCTAATAAACAGACCCTGCTTCGGGAAAAACAGCTAAAAAACAGCTAAAACAGACCCTGGTCTGAAAAAAACAGCTAAAAAACAGGCCCTATTCTGGAAAAAAAAAACAGCTAATAAACAGACCCTGTTCTGGACAAACAGCTAAAAAACAGACCCTGTTCTGGAAAAAACAGCTAAAAAACAGACCCTGTTCTGGAAAAACAGCTAAAAAACAGACCCTGTTCTGGAAATACAGCTAAAAAACAGACCCTGTTTCGGGAAACAACAGCTAAAAAACAGACCCTGTTCTGGAAAAACAGACCCTGTTCGGGAAAAACAGCTAGGAAACAGCTAAAACAACTACTAACGAGATCCTATTTCTCGAGACTTAACACATCTAGCTTCTAGAACGTCAAGTGTTGCACTGAGTCCCGAGGGTTTAGGGTATGATATAAGTATCAAACTTGCTACGATATCGACCTTTGGCAATATCATTGTCTTTCACCATGACTAGGAACCCTTACCTATCCTTCCAGCATTCGGAACAAATATGTTTAAATGCATCGAATGTCATGTCTGTATTAACGTGACCATCGTAGATATGTTTCAAGTTTAAGTCGTCCTGCTTAAATAAAATTAATACATTAGCATTGTCACGAACCAGCTGTTTCGGTATTTTCGAGTAAGTTTGCTATAAATAGAATGAATCAATCGCATGATGTCGGCCCATACAAAAATAATTACGTATTTTATCCTGCTTCTCACATGCTACGTCATCAAATATGTATACAGAGTGAGGTCGGGCACTGGCAGGATCTAAAACTTCATCATTAGCACTGTAGCCGAAATAGCCTAAACGGGAATGTTTCATAGCCTGTTGAAGAAAGTCATACTTGTCTTGCTGCAGGGATTTGGAATACACGTACACATTCTCGAATTTTAAACCATTTTCATCAATCAAAAGACTAATCATTACATTGGTTTTGCCACAATTACTCGGACCACATATTAACGCACGAATTGTAGAAGGCAAAAGTTGACCATGTTTGCTACTGAGGCACTTTTCTTTTTTCATATCGCAATTATACACTTGGATTTTGAGTTTCTGCTTCTCTTGACGCATCTCTATAAATACTACTCTACACCCTCCCAGGACTTCATTACTAATGAAGACTCTGCAGGGTGCAGGTGTGTTAAATACAGCTATCAACAAGCTCCCGTTCGAGCTTCATTTGCCTGGTTATTCCTATTGCGGACCAGGAACCAAACTTCAAGAGCGGCTGGCTCGAGGCGATCGACCAAAAGACAAATTGGCTAGTGCTTGTCGCGATCACGATATCGAATACGCAAAGTCTAAAGAGTTGGAACAAAGACATCGAGCCGATCGAGTGTTGGAGAATCGGGCTTGGGAACGAGTAAAGGCAAACGATTCCAGTTTTGGTGAAAAAGCTTCAGCGTGGTTAGTAACTAACGCTATGAAGGTAAAACGCAAGCTGGGTGCTGGCAAGAAGAAGAACATGAAACCGCTATCATCAGTGGTCACTCTGCTTAAGAAACAACTTCGACATACGGGTACTGGTGATGTTAGTAAGAAAAGGACTCTCAGTAAAATACTTAAAGCTGCACGAGTAACGGTCAAGAAGGTGGGAGGGCGTAAGAGGATCAACGTACCACGCATCATACCATTACCGAAACAGGGCGGGTTTCTACCACTTATTCCCATCTTTGCAGGACTTAGTGCCCTGGGGGCACTAAGCGGAGGCGCCGCGGGGGAGCGAAGGCCGTTAATGACGCTCAAAGTGCCAAAGAGAAGTTGAAAGAATCGAAACGACACAACGAAACAATGGAAGCGATTGCATTGGGCAAAAAGGGTAGCGGTTTGTATTTAAAGAAACACAAAACTGGCTATGGATTGTTTTTACGAAAAATGCCAAAAAACTACCAATAAAGCTACCTGAAAAACCGTTATCCGATCACGATATTAAGTCATACGTCACTCGATTAAACATCCCGCATTTTAGAGGAGTATTTATGCGAGACACTTTACCGAACGCACCCCTCAAAACAGAGTGTGGTGTGATTAATTTGGATCGGAGCACAGGATTCGGAACACATTGGGTAGCTTACAAGAAACACGGTAATCGAGTTGTTTATTTCGATAGTTTTGGCAACTTGAAACCGCCCAAGGAATTTGTCAAGTACATGAAAAATGCGAAAATCTATTTTAATCCCGATCAGTATCAGGATTATGGAATGATAAACTGTGGACATCTTGCTCTAGCATTTCTCTACAATGAAACTTTATAAATGCAGGTGTTGATGCTTATTGACATCAGTCATGTCACAAACATTCACGTTAAAAGGTCGCTCTCACCGACTTGAAGCATACTTTGTACCTCCCATCGAGCTCGATTCCCGGTTTGATTACTCGTTAGCATTAATTTCGCTAAACACTTGGAACACGATTCCCAATATAGAAGAGGGACGAAACAAGTTCTATTACATTGTCAATAATCAGGAGGAGCGAGTATTGGAAATACCAACAGGGTCCTACGAGTTGGAAGATATCGAACAGTTTCTACAACGTAAGCTCCTAGATCCCAGTGCTCCCGCAGACGAACGAAATCGCATCTTATCGCTTAAGCCCAATAACAATACGTTAAAGTGTGAGTTAACCAGTGTCTACGACATAAACTTTAAGCCAAAAGACAGTATTGCAAAGTTGTTGGGATTTTCACCTCAACTGTTAAAGTCTGGTAAATTCCACGAATCAGATCAGCCTGTGGATATTATACAAGTTGTTACTATTAGAGTAGAGTGTAATATCATTTCCGGCTCGTATTACACAAATAATCCCGCACATACTCTGTACGAATTTTCTCCAACTGTTGACCCCGGCTACAGTATAAATATCGAACCAAGGAATCTAATCTATTTACCTGTGAACCAAAAAAGCATCTATAACATCACTCTCACGCTAGTTGACCAGGATTCTCGGCCTCTTAATTTTCGAGGTGAAGAAGTAGTAATTCGATTAGAGCTCAGACGAAATGGTTCTCGTATTTATTTAAACACTAATACATCAGCCGGCAGATCATTCAGTGGTCAGAAGTCGAAGGGGTCACTCACGTTTTCAAATATAGTATATTTGCAGTCTCGAAGCACTCATTACCGCTACCATGTCAGAAAAACTTCAAATCTTCAATCAGATCAAGAGCGATGAGTCGGTCATTCGTGAAGAATGGCACACTTATCACCCCTTTACCAACTCCTTTAATAACAATGACGAAATCGAGATTGTTATCAATCAGCAAGATGTCTTTTTGGATATGAGTGAAGCTCAACTCTACATCGAGGGCACGTTTAAGGTGGAAGCAGATGCCGCTGGTAAGACTGGTACTTGCGATCTAACCAATAATGCTGGAGCCTTTCTCTTTGACAACATTTCCTATGAAGTTAATGGTAAGGAGATTGAAAAGATTCGAGATCCTGGTATTGTTAGTACCGTTAAAAATATGCTATGTTTAAATGAGCAAGAAAGCCGTGCTCTAGACATAGCCGGATGGAATTGGCCTAGTGGAACTGTCAAGACCTTGGATGAAACTTCTAAAGACTTTAATTTTCGCATCCCACTTTCAATCTTGTTTGGAGTGTTTGCTGATTACCACAATGTGCTAATGGGTAAACAGAAAATTAAACTAGTTCGTGCTCGTCATGACGATAACTGCTACAAGTCCACTGGTACTAAGAAAGCAACAATAACCTTAAAAACGGTTGAGTTGAAAGTGAAACATATTTACCCGAGTGATGCAGTGAAATTAAGGCTCTTGGATGAAATTGCAAAGAACAAACCGATATATATATTCCGTTTAGAAACTGGGAACTACATGAACTGCCTGCTTTGAGAACAACAAAGCGTGATATTTGGACCGTTAAGACCATGTCTGAGAGAGCCCGATACGTCATTGTCTTTTTTATGAAGAAGCGAAAAGATAACTCGGAAGCTGATTGCACCTACTTTGATAATTTTAACATCACCGACGTCAAATTGCATTTAAATTCTGAAGTTTACCCCTATGAGTCGTTAAACCTAAACTTTGTCAATAGACAGTTTGCAGAAGCCTATCAGATGTATACGGACTTTCAAAAAACCTATTTGGGAAAGCAACGGTCGGAGCCGCTCTTGGATTTTCTCGCTTTCGCTGGCAGAACCCTCTTTGTTATTGACTGTTCCAAACAAAATGAAGCCCTCAAGAGTAACACTATTGACGTTAAGTTGGAGTTTCAAAGTTCCGAAAATTTCTCGGCTGAGTCACGTGCCTTTTGTCTAATTATTCATGACCGAGTGCTTGAGTATCAGGCTTTAACAGGTCAAGTACGTGATCTGTTGTAGTCATTTACTATTCAACCCTCTCAGCACGATGAAGTTTGTTGTGGTTGACGTTCAAGGATTCAGCGTTCCAGAATTTCAAGCTAAAGAATTGGCTATTTACGATGGAAAGCAAATACGGAACTATCTTTTCAAACCCGTTAAGCCGTTTTATGAGCTGTCCTATGATTGCCAGAAGCAAGTGATGTTTCTATATGGGAACCGACATGGTTTATACTACAATTCCGGCGAAACCGATTACAATGAACTTCACCGCATTATCTACAACGAACTACGGGATATTGATATTATCTATGTAAAGGGACATGTAAAGAAGGCCTTCTTACTGGAAACTTTTTCCGCGATGAAATATCTTAAGCATATACCCGATACTGTTAATTTAGAATTTACTAGCGGCGGTGTTAATGTACCGAAATTATCTCTAAGTAAAACCACTTGTTCTTATCATGGTTTAGAATATTGTACTTGTAGTGCTAAGAATTCAAAAATTTTGTATGAATATATTTATGATTTTTTACCTAAATAAAGAAGTTGGATTGTATTACATGTTTAATTTTATCCTATATTATTAGAACCCCTTGAGAAATTTGGACATTTAGTCTCGAGCGCATGGCAAAGACGGTCGACTTGTCAGTTAGATTAGCCGAGCATTTGAAACAATTACGCAAGCTAAAACGAGACATCAAGTTTTACCAAGAAAAGAAATCTTTGGTTAGAATATTTTTGAAACTCACCATTTAAACTTACCAATGGCTTCCTCCTCCTCCAGCTGGGATAAGGTGTTTGAATCTCCTTCTCGATGTCCTGATGTTCCAGTTCCGAAGACTAAGCCTAACCGAGTTTACGAGATTGATGACTTTATAACTGTAATTTTTACTGCCTCAGAAGAGGAACGCAAACAAGTAATTTTGGATACTATTGGTTATGGCAAAATTTCTTTCTCTAGTGATGAATTTGAAGAGTTTTTAAGCACTTTTGATTGTTTCAATACCCATTGGGTAGATATATTTATGATAATTGGACAGTATACGCTAGTGTTTCATCGCAATGGTGATAAGAGAAGTCTAAAGTTTGAAGATGCCACAACAGACAGGTATCTATTTAGATGGACCGAGAAGCTAATACACTTATTTGCAAAACATGTTTATGAATTGTATAAGCTTAATCTTGAATATTATACTGTTACTAAATAAATAGCCTAAGGTCAATTTGTTTTTTCTTTGCCTTAACTACGGAAATAAAACGCCAATATAAACACAAAAACAAGCATTTATTACTGTGTAAAAAATAAAAAAAGTAAAAAAAGTGACCGCACAGTGGTCTGTAAATAGAGTAAAATAAACAAACAATATAAAAAATAAACTTGGGTAAAATATACATATAGAGTAAATAGGCAACTACATTAAATAGGATAGATTAGGGTAAAAATAAATACAATAAGTAAATAACTAAAATAAATTCCTAGCCTACTATCACAGCCTCTAAAGTCACACATTTAGCTATCAAAGGTGATTGAAGTGTCCAACAGTGGTCTGTAAAGAGGAAATAGAGTACAATAAACAAACAATATAAAAAATAGGGTAAACTTGGGTCAAATATACATATAAAGTAAATAGGTAAATACAGTAAATAGGGTAGATTAGGGTAAAATAAATACAATAATTAAATATCTAAAATAAATTACTAGCCTAATATCACAGCCTCTAAAGTCACACATTTAGCTATCAAAGGTGATTGATGTAAAGTTAGCTGTCGGTGATCAGTCTTAGCTCATGGAATTTCCGATGCTTCCTTATACTTTTCAATATCTCGATGACCCCAAGCAAGCGTGTTCTCTAAGTCGCCGGGAATAAGGTACCGCTTATCGTCCGCGTGTGATAGCGCTACCTTATTTTTAAGTTCGACATACATATCGTGTAAATGTGAACGGAAAGTGTTCATCTGACGATGAATGTGAGTTCCTTCTACGTCAACCGCCTCTCTATAATCGTCAAGAGTCAGTTCGGATTGGGTGACGTAGTCAGGAACTCCCTTAGCTTTTTTTCGTTAACTTTCCCTCCACATTTACACAATATGCTTTCGCCCCGGTACCGTAGAAATCCCAAATGATTTTTTCTGCATACTCGTCTTTCATTTTCCCCCAAATTGATTGGTTTACAGGAACATCATGTGGGTTATCTTGTGAGTAATTGGACGTATCGAATCTATCTAAATTTTCTCGCATGTCATGGTAGAAATTTTCAGTTGTAATTTTTAAAACAAGGGAATCGGTGTCAGTGTAGAGTAATACCGCGTTGTTGCCGTATTTTGGCTTAATATACCCGTACAAAAAGTCATACATAATAGTCTTGGCTATTTCCAAGATGCTAAAACCTACGTAAATCGGTTTATTATATGTGACTTTTTGTTTTTTCATCTGTATAGCTACTAGGTTCTCGCTGAAAATAGTGCGGTCTTTAAAATGAGGTTTCGAGATTAACGCTTCGGCTCCCAACCTTCTACCAATATTTTCCCAATGAGAAACCAGTTTAACATCTACCCGTTTCTCCACATTTTCCATCGTTTTACCGAACACAGCGTTGTTCATAAGTTTAAAGAAATCTTTCTCGAACTTATTTTTCGCCTTATTGCGCATAGCTGTGTTTAGGTCAATGTATTTCTTTAACCATGGTGATTGATCAACAGATATAACGCGATGAATTTTAATGAGCTTAAGCCCATAATCTAAAGCCTGACGCAAATTTTGGTAATGAATTATATATTTCTCTTTCTTTTTCAAATTTGGAATTAATTTTGTAATGTGTTGAAATTTTGATTCCGGTGGAGCTATGGATTGTGGACAAAAGGGTAGTTCGTTGTGTAAATAATGCAGATGTTCGGGATATTCTAAATCTACCTCTAATACGTAGCCAGTTTTAGAATCATTCGCGACATTCATGTAATCTAAACTTTGAATTTCGGTCTCATCCAACCACTTAAAATTCCCCGTTGGTAAATATTGTGACATGGCTGCACCATACAGGTTGGTGGCGTCCAAATACATGATGTAGGAAGTAGGTTTGGAAGCGTCATAATGAGGTAGAAATTTATTGTTCGCAAAAGCTTTTCTAACGCTACACTGACTGGCCCCGCCGCGAATACCGTGTTTAAAGAAGTGTACCATGTCTAGATCTGTCAATAACTCCAGCTTTACGTCCGTGGCCTTAAGGGCCGAATCTAGCGAAAGTCCTGGTGCGCTAAAATACTGCGCAGGGTCGACGTGGTAAGTCTCTAGGCACACGTCTCTAAAACTTTCAAACACATCTGTTAATAATAAAACGTCGGATTTTAAATAAATATCTGAATATTCGCCTAAAGTTTTGCATTCAAATAAATTCCACACAGCCCCAGCACGCTTGTAATCCTCGTTACTGATATCTTCTTTTTTCAGTTGGTTATAAAAGTCTTTCTGTGATGGAAGCTTTGTATCGTTCAATTTCGCGAAACTATCCACGTAATTATATGGGAAGACACCCTTCTGTCGAATAAGCTGAAACTTCTTTTCTTCCGCGAAATATTTCCTAACTTCTCGACATTGTTCGGGTTTTAAATTTTGGCTAAGTTTATCTAGACCGCTGGCCATGAAACGAAAACTGTCGAGAAAGCGTAACTTTAAAAATACCTGCCGGTGTTTACCATCCCTGTTTTCGATGTTATCCACCAAAACATGTTTAGTAAAGGAGATGTACTTTTCCTTGTTTTGGGGGATAACATCCAGCTTTTCTTCGTTGGAAGCCTATTCCTTAACAAACAGGTGGGAATCAAAGTTGGACATATTATGGAAAAAGATGGGTATAAATTGAGGGATTTTGTAATTTAGGTTACATACAGAGTGCGAGGCCGCCCGATATTGGCCATTGGTGTGATCGTGATCATGCACGCGATCGTTTAATGCTACATCAAATGGCTTTTCGCATATATGGCACACCGTAGCATTTTGATTCTCAATCTCTTGTTCCGCAGAAATAGGAATCATGGGTACTACTTCCTTCATAGAGCGATTATAGATTGATTTACAATCAATCTCTAAGCGTTTTACGAATTCTTTGTTAGCATCCGGACCCCTATAACTTTGGTAAATCGAATGAGCATCATCAAAGTCACATTTGATGTAGTAACCGAACGAGTACGGGACATGCTTATGCGTTCTCACAGTGTATTACGTATCGGGATCCTGCGCATTTTCCTCTGTATCGATAGGCTCAAGGATAGTTTCGAAATCGGCATAAACAACAAAAGGTACTTTTAATTTTTTTTCAAAGTTTGTAAATTTCAAAATATTCTCAGGAATCTCTTCACCATATTTATTTTTTTTTTTAATTTGTTGTTGGGACTTTAGCTAAAACGTGCCCGCAATCATGTTCTTGGTGTTTTTTTAATTTTTGCTCTGAATCAAAATATGATAAACAACCATCACATAAATACTTAGCCCCATCATGTAAGGATAATTGCCTTGAGATCAGGCGAGATAAACTGCTTATTAAGCAGTAATGACTATTACCATAGTCATCACTGATTACTAACAAATTTACATGTCGCTCCCCATTACGAGAATTTGCAAAGTATAAGGGACCCACGACTTCAATACTATTTTTACCATCTTCGAACAGTTTCTCCAGTCCGTATACGTTGATAGAAATATTATTGAGTCGCTCAAACTTAGCGATGTCGGTAAGTTTAATCGGAAATTCCATACCTGTAAAGTCCAACTCGTTCTCAAAAGGCAAATAGTTCGCGACTCTATTTGCATTTTGAGTCCAATGAACTGGATGTAAGGCGGCTAGGACTGACCACAGGAAACATTTCTGATCCGTGTTCTGGATGTTCAGAACAGCTTTCTTTGCTTCAATCTCCTTTGGCAGCGGGATGTAGGAGGATGACTTTAGTGGGTGGATCTTGTTGATTCCTAATTCTAAGTGAAGGAGTTGTTGGAGCGACCACCCTGTAACAATAGAAATATCAATTAGTAAGAAATTTTCAACAGTTTTCAAATTTTTTTTTTGCAATAGTTTTGCATTCACCACTATCCTTTTCCCGAAATTCGGAATACTTTCGATCCAGGATGGTGATGAACTGCTCGAACAGCTCCTCCAAGTCCGTAGCCCCATTCACCATCTGGTATTTGCTATTGAAGGACTTCACCTCCTCTGACTCGTTCGACTGCTGGAGGAAGCGGCCGAACAGCTCCAGTCCGACCTTAAGCTGATCGTACTTCTCACGGATGTCTCCCACCAACTTGATGAATTTTTGTTTTAGATGTTGCAGATAATCCTTTACGTTGGTGGGGTCCTGGCTTGAAGTAAGTCGGTACGTAGCAATTCGGCTCCGGAATGATGTTTTCACCAACTCTACACCTTCCTCCTCCTGCATCACGCAACATTTCTCCCGATGTCCTAGGGTCCTTAGATGACCACCCCATCGGTTCATAGGAACATCTAGTTTGCATGTTGCGCAATGTTGTGTGGCTGACGTAGATGGTTCTGAAAATCGGAAATACATAATGAGTACTCGAGTTATATAAAGCCAAATTTCTTCTTTTGACCACCAGAAATTTAAATTTTAAATACTCACCATCTGTCGAAACGAGTCTTACTCTTTTCGCCATGGATGTCTGCGTGGTATTCGCTGGTCTTTTGGGAGCTGGATGTTTCTCCTTCTGGTGGCGAAGAAGAGCCCCCTCCGACTTGAAAATTCCACTGCAGACGTCGCAGATCTTGACTGTTCTGCGGCAATCTCCATGACGCTTGAGGCTGTCCTTCCTGGTGAATGTTTGGCTACAGACTTCACATACGAACATTTTCTGTAACACATTAAGATTTGAAAAGAATTTTCGGAAAAACCACTTTGAAAACCTTTTCCAAGTCCACAAATAATAAACGAAAAAATGCAAATCTCTTAAAAACGGTACGTTGTATGGTAAAAATAAAATAAAAATATCACCCTATCCCACCCTTATCGAGTTAAGCATCCCTCTATAACATATAAAAGTTTTAGCCCGCTAGCTTCAAATTTTTCCACCCTCCAATAATATATAGCAAAAATTTTACAAGTCCACAAATAAAAAACGAAAAAATGTAAATATCTTAAAAACGCTACGTTTTATGGCAAAAATAAAATAAAAATATCACCCTATCCCACCCTTATCGAGTTAAGCATCCCTCTATAACATATAAAAGTTTTAGCCCGCTAGCTTCAAATTTTTCCACCCTTCAATAAAAATATATATAGCAAAAAATTTTACAAGTCCACAAATAAAACACGAAAAAATGCAAATATCTTAAAAACGGTACGTTTTATGGCAAAAATAAACTCAAAAAAACTCCTCTGTCACACCCTTATCGATTTCAGCAACCCTCTATAACCTACCAAAGTTTTAGCCCGATAGCTTTAACTTTTCCCCCCTATTAGAAATATATAGCAAAAATTTTACAAGTCCACAAATAAAAAACGGAAAAAATGCAAAAATCTTAAAAACGGTACGTTTTATGGCAAAAATAAAATAAAAAAAAACCCCTGTCACACCCTTATCGAGTTAAGCATCCCTCTATAACATATAAAAGTTTTAGCCCGCTAGCCTCAAATTTTTCCACCCTCCAATAAAAATATATAGCACAAAATTTTACAAGTCCACAAATAAAAAACGAAAAAATGCAAATATCTTAAACACGGTACGTTTTATGGTACAAATAAAATAAAAAAACCCTCTGTTACACCCTTATCGATTTCAGCGGTCCTTTCTAATCGTAAAAACGGTACGTTTTATGACAAAAAATCAACTAAAAAACTCCACGCAAGTACTCCTAATAGTCTCCACGTTAATACTACTACGCTACCCAGTAAATCTTATCGGTACTTACCCCGCTTTCACAGTACACTCGTTTCACAAAGAAAAACTCTGATTGTCTAAATGCCCAACACTTTGATGCCCACTTTTTTCCCAATCACCTTCACTCTAATACTTTTTGATGCTAACTGTTCGTACCTATTGCCGCTTTACATTAACTTACATGATCATTGTACCTGTACTACCAATATGTTAATTGCTAAGTCAATATGACTTCTCTTCGCACCACTTTACTCAGGATAACACGTACATGTAATACAAATATACTAATTGCTTAGTCAACATGCTTAACTTCACACTTACGCTAACCTTGCCTCATGTGTGCTAATTTATTTAGCTTGCTTGAGTTGATAAAAATATACTTAAATTCCCAATTTCTTATACAGAGTGATGTGGAAATTTTGACATCTAATTTTTTTTGCTGATCACATCCTATTAAGCTTGCCTGTACTAATGCATATTTTCTGCTATTACATCCAATTAGATTCCTAATTTATCTAATTATTCGAAAATTTACTATACAGGATGATGTAAAAATTTTGAAATCAAATTTTTTCCTATCAGTTGAGATTTTTGAAAAATAATTTGATAAATCGAAAGACCTGCTCCGCCACTATCCCCCATGCGAATTTCGTCTCTCCACCATCAGCCGTTAGACCGTTAATCGCAAAAAACTATATCTCCGGAACCAAAGGGCCGATCGACGTCATTCTTTTTTTAAACGCCTTCCCTCACCGCCCCGAACACGTGACATATGTTACATTTTTATTTTGACGTTTGACAAGTGACATGTGACAAGTGACAGGTGACATTTGACATTTGACAGGTGACTTTTCTATCGCTGACGTAAGCTCCACTGACGTAGACTTCGATGACGTACTCGAAATTTACGCATGCGCAAAGGTGGCCGAGATATGACGTCATGGAATACTGCATCACCTCCACCGGTGGACGGTGGATGGTGAACTGTCAAAGAATACCTACTAACACTTTTTAAAACATTTTCCCTACTAAAATTGGGTAACAAGTTACTGTTTATATTATCCCTCCCAAATATGTGGAAGCCAAACTTATCAATGGACATCTTAGCAGTCAACGGTATAATAAACAATACTTCAATTATGTAAAGTATTTATCCAATTATTTTTGCTTCTCGTAGTTCTTCTAAAATCGATATTATTTCATTTTGATGACCAGTATGTCCAGCCATTTGCGATGACATCAACAATTTCAATTTATCTATGATTTCGGATGGATCGTCATAATATACATAATCTAATTCCTTTTTTGATAAATTTAACATAGCTCCCACCTTTTTTGAACCAAGTCGTGTTGTTCTTTGACGCGTTTGAGGAGGTTGTAATCTCTCCAGGTTGGAGATACTACTGATACTTGAAGTGCTAGAAGTACTTCTCGGTTTAATAATTTTGTTTTCTATTAAGTATGGTTTAATAATTGTAAGATACTTTGGATCAGTGGTGCCTTGAATTTGTTCATTAACATCATAATTTCTCCTGTAAGCATTAGTTCGTGTCAAAATATCCATATAGTTTTTGAGATCGTTCGAGGTGAAACCTTTGGGATCTTGAAAAAACAAAAGTTCGTATAGTCCAGGGCTACCATTATATGTCACATTTTTAACTTTAATATTCTGTTTATCAAAATCAAGCAAACTGTTTCCAATTCTCCATTTTTCAGCATCGGTATCATGTCTTAGACCGTGTGTGTGATCCAAATGTCGCTCACCTTTAACTGACGTATCAACAAAAGCTCTTACTAGTGGGTGAAATGCCTCAAGATATTCATTGTAGGCTGGGCTTCTAGTTATTTCTAAAAATTCTTGTCTTGTATCTTCTAGTGTAGGTTGCAAGGTTGATTCATCTTGATTTTCTCTAACTGTAGAGCTTAATCTCGGTCTTAACAAAGATTCGTTATCATCTAAAAATGCATCATCACTAGTCTCAAAAATTTCTTCATATTGTAAAAACGATGGTACATCATATGGCAGATATTTTTGGTAAATATTAGATTTTCTTCTGGTTATTTCCTTTTTTTGTGGCATAGAAAACAATGGTGGTGAGGAAATTTCAGGTTTTATGTGCCCTTCCATTTTAATTGCTTTAATAAATTCCCGTAAAGTTTGAGTGATCGGCTTGAATTCTTTTTCCTTACGAAATTCAGTCTCAGCAATATCTGATTTTAAAGCATTATATTTTTGTTTAACATCCTTCCCCGTTTTTATTAACTCTTTAATTGCTCTTTCATCCTTCTTTATGAAAGTTATGATGTTTACTGAATACCAAAAATTTTAGTAAACTGTTATATACTCTAAAGAAAAATAAAATTATCAAATCCTTTTCTATAACATCCATCATTTAACGGACAATCTTTATCAAGTACGATGAAATCATAATACTTTTGCCAACATAAAGCGCACATATCTTTAAATTCTTGAAACGACATATCACTGTTCACATGGTTGTTGTATATATGTTTTAAGTTGGTGGCATCCTGTTGAGAGATAACAAGCAAATTAGCGTTATCTCTTATTAACTGTTTAGGAATAGAAGAATATGTCTGACATAAATAAAAACAATCGGTATTTTTATGTCGTCCAAAACAAAAATAATCTCTCATAAGTGTTTCATCACAACAAACAATATCATCAAATACAATAACAGAATTTGATTTTATGTCATTAGGTGGTACAATGTCCTCAGCATTTGATGACTCAAAATAACCTATGAATTTTAGAGGAGTTAAAAGGGTTCTTAAATATTCATATTTGGGTTGGTACAGTGATTTCGAATAAACATATACATTTTCAAATCTTAAACCATTAACTTCTGTCAGAAGCGAAATTATTACGTTAGTTTTTCCACAGCCTGAGGGACCTACAATTAAACAGCGTTTACAACTTCCACCAAATAATTCACCATGCTTTCTATACGTATCTTGAGAAACTCAAAATTTTTTATTGGTAAAGAGATATTTTGCTTTTTAATCTTCATCCTTTCAACATCACTATTTAAATAAGAACATTACAAAATATTACTCATTTTATATATAATGGTTAAACATATTACTTTAAGTAGCAGTCGCGCTAAGAGTGTTAAGAGGAAAGGTAGAGGTGTGGTTAATACCTTGATAGATAAATTACCCATAGAACTTCATTTACCTTCATACAAGTTTTGCGGTCCTGGTACAAAATTAAAGAATAGACTTGCTCGAGGTGATAAAGGTATTAATCAGTTAGATGAAGCTTGTAAAGAACACGATATAGCATATTCAACATATTCTAATTTAGAGCAAAGACATAAAGCAGATCAGGCTTTAGCCAATCAAGCTTTTAAACGATTCAAAGACAAAAATTCTAGTATAGGTGAAAAGTTATCTTCATTGGTTGTGACTGGAATAATGAAAGCTAAAACAAAATTGGGTATGGGTTTGAGGAGAAAAAGAAAACAAAAGCGCAAGAAAGGTGGTCAGATAACTTTTAATAATGCTGTTAACAAAGCGAGTAAAGGTATCATCGGTAAGAAGTTTAATAATGTAAAAAATGCTGTTAGCACGGCTTTGTCATCCATTAAAAGGCTGAAATTAAAAGTTATAGAACCTAAGCAAAGAATCATTCCAATTTCAAAAACTGGAGGAATTTTACCATTAATACCACTTGTTGCTGGATTATCTGCTTTAGGAGCTTTAAGTGGCGGCGCTGCTGGTATTGCACAAGCAGTAAATTCAGCTAAAAACGCAAAAGAAATTAGAAGAAAAGAGACACAATAGGATTATAGAGAAAATATCGATAGGGAAAGGGCTTTATTTAAAACCTTATAAGAAAGGGTGTGGTTTATATTTAAAACCATATCCAAAAAACTGTTAAAACTGCTACCTCGCAAACCTTTAAAAAATTTTGATTCAATCAAATATGCAAAATTGCTGATACTACCGAATTTTAGAGGAGTTTTTATGAGAACAAATTTACCAACCAAAATCAAAAAATATGAAACGGGTATTATTAATTTGGATGACAACAGGGGAGAAGGCACACATTGGACTGCCTATATTAAAAGAAATAAACATATAAATTACTTTGATAGTTTCGGTAACCTTAGACCACCAAAGGAAGTTATAACTTATTTTTTTAGCGATGGTAGCCATAATAACGTAAAATACAACTACAATAGATATCAGTCTTTTGACGCTTTTACATGCGGTCAATTATGTTTACAATTTATTTATAATAATGTGTAATTATGTTTATATTTTATTCCACTCGAAACCATCATGTCGTTCACTATTGCTCTTTCAGGCGATTCCGCTGTATTACAGTCATTATTTCATCCTCCAATCTACTTAGATTCTAACACCTCATATGTTGTCGGGCTCACAAATTTTGAAACTTTTAATGCCATACCAAATATAGATGAAACAAATAATAAAGTTTATTTTGGAAAAAATAATGAGTTTTTACAAATTCCACCAGGAAGTTATGAAATAGATGATATTAATAAATATTTACAAAACCAGTTTGAAAAGAAAGGTATTTCATTTCATCTTTATGCAAATAACAACACACTAAAATCATTAATTAAATCCACTACATATATTATTTTCAAGGAGGGAACAATAGGTACACTTTTAGGGTTTCAAGAGGGTACTATTCCTGGTGATGGAAATCCGAGAATGTCAGAAAATCCTCCTGCGATTATTAAAGTCAATTCTTTATGTATTGATTGCAGTATCGCTGAAGGATCCTATCTGAACGGAAAGCCATTCATCAATTATTTCCTAATGTTAGTCCGGGCTTTAAAATTATAGAAAGTTCTCAAAATATTATTTATTTTCCTGTTACTGTTAACGAAATAGATAAAATTACTGTAAAAATAATAGTTCAAAACTTAAAACTTGTTAATTTTCGAAACGAAATTGTTACAATTAGATTACATATAAAACAACTATAATGGTTATACTATATAATAGGAATGTCTTCGAATGTAATAAATTATTCAAAAACAATAATGTTAAAAGGCATAAGAAGAACAAACATTTAAAATTTAAGATTAGTAGAAAGCCAAACACTCAACGGATAACACGTGAAAACAAAATTTTTCTTAAATCCCTGGGTTTAAAGATATTAGTATAACATGGATATCCTAAATGTATCACAAAATATTAACATAGACAATTCAATCATACATTCAGAATTTCATGCTTACGAACCATATTTACCATCAAAATTGGGGAATAATGATGAAATTATCATTCCTATTCATGAAGTAGAAAAATATACGCTTCCTTCCGAAAGCTTTCTTCACATAGAGGGTAAATTAACTAAAGGAGATGGGAAAGTTTCAACAACATTAAAACTTGTTAATAACGGGATAGCTTTTCTTTTTAAAGAAATACGTTATCAGTTAAATGGTGTTACGGTAGACTCGGTTAGAGATGTTGGTTTAGCTTCAACAATGAAAGGGTATTTATCGTATAATAAAAACGAGTGCAACAAATTAAAAAATGCCGGCTGGTTTCCGGGAGAAGTTTCCAAGGTAGTCGATTCTGCTACAGGGTTATTTAGCGTTTGTATCCCACTTAAATTTTTAATGGGGTTTTTTGAAGATTATAAAAAAATAATATTGAATTCAAAACAAGAACTTATTTTAATTCGAGACAATTTGGACAAAAATGCTACAATAAATACTAATGGGAATGAACATCCCAAAATTGAACTCACCAAATTAACTTGGAATGTGCCTCACATATCAGTAGCTATCCCACAAGAATTAGCTCTTACGAAACTTATTGATAGAAATACAAACATATTAATTTCATTTAGAAGTTGGGAATTAATAGAATATCCGGAATTAACAAAACCAAGTCGTCACAACTGGCCCGTCAGAACTTCGACTAAGGTGAATACACCTCGCCATGTAGCACAATGTTTTCAAAAAAATTTGCGAGATAAAGTTACAACAGATATGAGCAGATTTACTGATATTAAATTACGAAACATTAAAGTATATTTAAATTCAGAAAGGTATCCATATAACGATCTATTTTTAGACTTTGATAAAAATAAGTATTCATTATTATATGATATGTTTTCACAATTTCAAAAATCATACTATGGTCTATCACCCGACCCAATTTTTTCCCAGAGGAATTTAAAGATTATGCACCTATCACCTATACTGACTGTTCACATCAAAAAAATTCAATTGAAAGTGGTCCAATTGTTATGAGAGTAGAATTTGAATTACACAGTGACCTTCAAGCTGATGTTTCTGCTTACTGTCATGTGTTACATGATAAAATATTTAGTTATAATCCACTAACCAAAAGTGTTAAACAGCTTTAATAGGCATGCGCAATTATGTCAATATAATACGTTTATTTCATATACGATTTTTAGTATTCGGTAGATAGTTATGAACACGCAATATTCAAAACTCTTAGTCCAACACATTAAAGAATTCAATAAAGTAAAGCAATTAACAATAGCAAATTAGCAATAGCTATTGTTTAAGAAGAAGGATGTTTAGAAAATTTAAGTATTTGAAGATTTAACTATGAATACTGTTATTGATATTCAAGGATTTAAAATAGAAAATAATGAGTTTATTACAAAGGAGCTAGCAGCATATGATGGACGTCAGACATTATATTTTTAAGCGACCATTTCAAATGGATCTACTACCACCAGATTTGCATAAACAGGCTATATGGGTGATGAAAAACCATCACTGCATTCCATGGAACGAAGGATTTACACCGCTACACAAATTTTCCGATATTATTAAATATTTAACACTCAAAAGTGATATGGTGTACCTAAAAGGAAAGGAGAAGGCTGACATCATTCGCAAATATAGTCACAAACCTGTTATTGAATTGGATAATCATCCAACTATACAAGCTGATCAACCACATTGCTTTTATCATGCAAAAGAATATTGCATCTGCGCCTTAACTAATGTTTTTAATTTGTATAATCATTTTTTAATGGATGGATGATAAATAAAACATAATAAATTGTATTAAGGTGTTTTATTAACCAGATATTTTTCACTTAAATGAAAACATAGTTTTACAATATTGATATAAACAATAAACAAAATAATAAATAATTCTTTCCCTCTTAGAAGGTTATAGAAAATTCCAAGATGTTGTGACGTCCAGAAATCTGTTTCAAGTTAATCTTATCTTGAAATTTCCTTCTAAAATCTTCAGATAGATCTTGACAACGTTATATTCGTTTCCAGTCAACTCTATCTTGAAATTCTTCTATAAACTTTTCAGTAAGATTTTGATTAGCAGAGATCCATTTCCAATTAACCCTATTTTGAAATTTTCTTATGAAGTCTTCAGATAGATTTTGACAAGGAGAAAGCCATTCCCAGTCAACTCTGTTTTGAAATTCTTTTATAAACTTTTCAGACAAACGTTGATATTTATTTTGACAAAGAGAGATCCATTTCCAGCTTACACTATCTTGAAACTTCCTCATAAAATCTTCAGACAAATTTTGAGAACGGGAAATCCGTTTCCAATTAACTTTGTCTTGGAAGTCTTCTATAAACTCTTCACTTAGTTTCTGATATGCAGATATCCATTTCCAGTTAACTTTATCTTGAAATTTTCTTATGAACTCTTCAGATAGTTTTTGACTGTGAGAAATTCTCTCCCACTTAACTTTGTCTTGAAATTCTTCCATAAATTTTTCAGACAGCCATTCAAATTTGGATATACGCTTCCAATCAATAAGTCTTCTATTAAGATAGTCAACTACTAATAAATTAGATGCAGAGCATTCGTAGTGCTTAAGCAAATCCGCTATTTCTAGCTTTTCAAGTATTTCATCGTAAATATACTTATCCATTTTATTTAAGCTAAAGACTCTTTAGAAGTTTAAGGTACAACTGAAATGTGAAGCTTCCTTTCAATCGGTATATTATATAGCTTTTCCCCTACCTTTTCACAGCTTAGGGAGGGGGTAAAATAACGCTGACCATCATTAGCCAAATTTATGGATTAATCACTAACATTTCAATGTAAATTGGTTTAGTGATATGATTAAAATTGCTAATCCCTGTTGCAACACATAATACATCAAGACCAAATTGTATATTTATAATGGTCCAACATTTTTAAATATATAGTTATACTGTTTAAACAATTTTGCAGAGTTAAATCTTCAAAGAAATCCTCACACGCTTTGTTCTAAAGTTGTTTTTTCAATTTTATGGTTGGGTTGGGTTGGGTTGGTTTTTTACACATTACACAGACGTCTGATAAAATAATCAAATGTGGAACTTGCTCACACACTTTACATTTAATTTCATCTTTACAACAATCCATGTCACGCTTATAATGGGTGTTTACATGGGCGCCTGCAGGGGAGTGCCAGGGGGGCCGTGGCCCCCCTGAGATTGTGATACTTCATACTTTTTATTAGTGTATTTGGATAAATTACTACAAAAGCAAATCTTTAAAAACATTTTTTTTTATTTTGCCCCCTCTGAGAAAAAAGTCTGCGGGCGCTCATGGGTGTTTACATGTATGTGTTTACCACGTTGTTGTTCTATGGCTAATAAAAAGTAACACTCGTGACATAGACTGTACATGCCACCCGCCATGGATGTGATTAATATGTATGATTGCATTACGCACACTTCACGTTTTAAATAGTTCTTTCACAGCTTCTGGAGCGTTAATTTTTTTAATTTTCACTAGTCCTTCTCCACAACCACGTCCCAGAACTTCTTCCTCGGTGCCGGAGACATCTTCATCCTCATCATCATCATCATCGTAATTGTAGCGGTCAACATCCACAAGAGTATTAAGTCTATCCTCGGCTATACAACCAGTAGTTTTTTGAAAATACATTTTTTCTTCCTTATGAATCGATTCCATTTCTTCCCGTTGCCCATTTAATTTAGTACCATTATAAATATACAATTTGGATTGTAAATACATTGTTTTATTTTATTCCGACTTTAGTAGAACACTTTATTACTTTAGAACTAATATCGTTTAACTGAAATTATCAACCTTTTATGCTGCAACCCCTTCTCTCCTACCCCTCCTATGCATAGTTTGGAGTGGGAAATTAGCGCGCGCCTTGCTGGAAGGGGTCAGATGCTTGAAGGCGGGGTTTGAGGGACGAGCAATCAGATGCTTGGAGGCGGGGCTTGGGTGGGGGGACGACCAATACGGTGCTTGGAGGCGGAGCTTGGGTGGGGGGTCGACCAATCAAAAAGTGGTGGGGGTGCAATCTGTACCGGCCAACACTATCTACTCCCAACCCAACCTCAGCCATCAGTTTCTCGGTTAGTAACTTTTGTTCGTTGTTCTTGTTAACTGTTCTATTTTTAGACTGTACTTGACTGAAATCATCACTGCTTTCTTAACCATCTTCATCTTCATAATCGCTATCATTTGAATTATCACCGGTATTACTTCCAGACGTTTTCTCTGCTAAATGGTTCTGTAGATCATTGTCGCAAAAATGGGAATCGCTGGAAAAATTGGTTCTAATATCACTATAATTTGGGGATAGCAAAACAGGATCAGATGGAAACTGGTTGTTTAAATCTTCAAATAATATGTCGTTATTTAAAGCTTCTGTTAGAGGGTCATAATTAATAACATTATTAAAAGTATGATTTTCTGAGGTATTTATGCTGTCACTGTGTGTTTGTAGAGCTATTAAGACAATTTTCTTAGTTCTTTGCATATTTCTTTGAAAAGGAAAAAAAAACGGCATAAGCGTCAGGAAAACAATCGCGAATTTCAATCATTTATAATTGAAAACAATGTCATTTATTAGCTTTCTAAATTGCCAATGTAGGCTACAAAATGAAAAATATTGAAAGACATTACTCGTACTCAGGTTTTTCTCTTCAAAAGTGTTTGTATAGGATGCCCATAACCATAAGGCAATGGAGTTTATGAAAAACAAATTTCGTAAGTACGAATTTGGCACAAACACCACAAGATTTTTGTAGGAAAACCCCTAATTGTATCACCCAATTCCGTAATTTAAAAATTAACAATGGGAAGAAACTTCATCCTACCAACATATTAAACCTAAGTACCTACTTTAAAATTTTACTTACTTTCATAAAAACGCACCGCGGCGTTACCCCGTGTAAAGTTTACGGACGACTGACGGTTATGATGCCATCCAAACAGGGTTGCAAGATGATTGTAACTAAATTCCCCCAAACGGTTTCAAAAATACCACAAAAATCACTATTTTGCAACGAAAATCCCCAAATAAAAATAGTTTTATTCTTGATTGTTACTTGTTGAAAAAATATATTATTTTTAAATCTTCCTGAAATCTTATTTATTTTGAAGAAGGAGGTTGAATATTTTTACATAAAACTCCTACTTTTGCTGCTTTTTTATTTGTTAATTTTTTGAAAAAAACATGACAACTGACAAATGAAATGACATGACTCATAAAGAAAAAATGATGGTGGCAAAAACACAAGAATGAAACGCAATGAAATGAATGACGAAATCAGAAATAAATGAAAATGGAAAGACAGGCCGACGGGGAGTCCCCTTGCTCCGATTTCAGTACAAAACAGAACAGATGTTTGGTGCGTCAACCAGGCGCCAACCAACCAATTAAACCAACTATATTTTTTTTACTAGTACTTGGCTGAGAAATGTGATTGATTCAATATATTTTCTTGGTTTTTAATATATTGTTTTATTAATAAAAAAATTTTTCTTTCCCCCAAAAATAAAAATATTTCTCCCAAAAAATCCCCCAGAAAAAGTTTCCCCCAGATTTTCCCCCGGCCACATGAAAATCCCCCAACGTGGCAACCCTACATCCATAGACTAAATAGACTAAATAATAATAAAAACTGCTCGTCGGAATTATGAGCATTTTAGTTTCACGAAAAAACAGTAGACGTCGCTACCCATACTTCATCGTGTGATCAGCGGCCACTAGGAAATAATTTTCTATAATTTTTACCGACTATTGCAAGGCCCGAGAATAAATAGCAAGGCTGCGTTGCCAGCGTGTTGTTGGCATACAAGGCAACGGGTGGATTGAGGCGAGCGCGACGTCATCGGTAGTGCAGTCATTAACCAAGGACATCACTGCTCGAGTTGCTGATAAGAAACGATGTCGGTCAATCGGAAGCATAGGGAAATGTATATTTTCAGTGGGAAAGGTTTTTAGTAAGCACTTTTGTTAAAATCTTGGCGGGGTAGTAAAATTAAATTAACTAAATTATAAATAGTGTACTTATGTAATGTAAATAATTTTTTAAATACATAGTTGCCAGGAAACTTCAGGAATAGCTTCTAAAACATCAAATATTAAGAAAAGTTTCCATTAACACATGTTCGGAAACGCTTTGTTTAAGAGATACAGGGTGTTGAAATTTTATGTTTTTTCCGAGTTTTTTCATTTTATCTTGTCATCATAATAATAATTGTCTCGAAATTAGTGTAGGGTTAAGTTTTGGCACATTTTATTAAAAACTTTTAAAACAACCTACAGCGTGATATTTATCCTGAGAGCATGATCCCTTTTATTGTACCCTCTCGAACTTTCGTTTACGACGCCACTGGCTAGTTTTAAGACATTTTGGTCGCTCGAATTTTGTTGATGAACCATAAGCCGACAACGCCCTTTAACTGCAAAATTTTTATCTCAACTTGGTGGGGAGGTTTCAGATTTTCTAAATTGCTCAAAAATACTAGAAAAACCAAACAAGTAGGGACTACAGGGCTCACCCAAAAAATTCTATTATCCTAATTAAAAACTTAAAACATACAAGCATATTATTTTAGTTGATATTTATACTTGGTGGAAACTATGGAAAGATTTAAAATAAGGCAAAAAATATCATACATAAAGCATTTAACAAAAATCAGAGGCTCTTTGAAAGTTTAAAATTTTTGTCATTAAAATTTTACTAAATATAGCACAATATTTTAGTTCACGTATAAACGTGGTGGAAAGAACATATTTGATATAAGGCAAACAATCATATACATAAAGAATTTGACAAAAATTAGAAGCTACGGGGTCGTTTCGAAAGAGTGAAATTTTCATCATTTTACTAAATATAGCAGCATATAGTTCACGTTTATACTTGGTGAAGAGATTTAAAATAATGCTGCCACGCTCTTTTCCGCACAGAAGAAGAATTTTACTTCTACTTACCCTTCATAAATAAAAATTCAAAGTTCGGTAAAAATGAAAAAAAAAAAATATTGAGAATTTACAAAATTAACTCACGTAAAGAGTTGAGTTGAATGCGAGAGGCTTGCGCATGCGTGCCAAAAAAAATATGCCCTAGCTCCAATGCCGGAGAGAGGGGGGGTTTAATAAGGGCGCCACTGTTTTTAATGCCGAGTGAAAAACAGAAACCCTCCTAGATAGTGTTGGGATCTCGCTTTCAGCTCACTCACTCACATATAGTTACCATAGTATCCGAAAAAAAAAATTCCAAGAAACTGCGCCGGCTGGTGAGGCAAATAAAACACTACCCTTAAAACAAATTTACAAATATATTACAGAATGGTTAGGGCAAAATTTCTAATTACACATCAGTGGATTTTGTCCTTTTGTGAAATTTGATAAAATAACATTATTAGGAATTATTAAGTATTATTAAATAAACTTATTATTATTATTATAATAACCATTCGCAGGTCGTATGACCGGTTTTGCAGTAACTAAATTCAAACCCTGAGGGGGAAATAAAGTCAAAAAGGTAAGGTACTAATCCGCTTTAAATTAATAATGCTAACCATGGTTAGAGCCAAAATCGAATAAAGTTGTTATCGTAAAAGAAAGGTAACACTAATTATAAAATAAAGGAAAAGTTGCCTGAAGGGGTTCATCCCCTGTTGACGGTGTCCTAGGTCAATGCTGAACTGGCCTAGGCAGCTTAGCTGACTCACAGCACGATGAAAGACTGGAGATGTATCCCAGCCACAAAAGAGATTGTGCTGTCTCCCAGCAAAAAGAGGTTGTGCTGTCTCCCAGCAAAAAGAAAGACTGTGGGTGTCTGTCTCTCAGTAAGCAGAAAGAAGTGCTGTCTCCCAGCAGAAAGAAAGACTGTGGGTGTCTGTCTCTCAGTAAGCAGAAAGAAGTGCTGTCTCCCAGCAGAAAGACCCTGATAAAACAAAAGGTATGCGTCAAGGCAAGGTAAAATTCAGGTACTATGCAAATATAATTTAGAAGAAATATTAAATTTAAATCACAAAAAAAAACTTTTAGTGGTTGAAGGCCTTATACAATTATTCACTGGTATCAAGAAAATAAAACCGAAGGAAATACTTTGAATTAAATAGACATCAGGTCAAAAAAAAAATAAACAGGCAATATCGAAGCCAATTAATTAACAAATCAAAGTTAAGTTAAAATTTACATAAAAGTAGCCATTGTACGCTACTGTACACAGACAAATATTCATTATAAAATAATTATATTTACATAAGTAATGCAGCTACAAAAATCTTAAACAATTAGATCATACACTGGTGACAAAATAACCAAAATTGTTAGGTAATCGCTTAATTACACAAAAGAAAAGTTTAGCCGCAAAATACAATGTGATAAAATTTAGCACGTTAAGTATAATCAAAAGAGAAATTCAGTATTACTATTACTAAACATATACATCCAAATATAGTAAATGTAGCTTAATATTTATGAATATAGAATAACCATACCGTATCTGTAAGCGTAACCCAAGAATGAACAAATACCATAGGCCATAGTGAATAGTTAACGGTACTATATTACACCCACCCTGAAATTTTGTAACCAAATCTAATAATTAAGAATCAGCCCTGTCTATGTTATACCCAATATTAATTAAAAGCTAATTAGCAGCAGAAAAAGAATAAGTGAAATACGAAAGTCAACACTTCTGACTGTCAGACATTTAAAATATTTACCCAAATTACTATAGTTTTAAATTGCCGGTCTCTAACGCTGTCAGCTGACATTCCAGAACACAAGATCTGAATTTTTAATGACCTGGCTATCGCTTATTAGCATAATTAGTTGATAAAAAGAAACATCATTAGGTTCCAATTCACGGGCATACACCAATGACTGATTCACTATGACTATGAATACGAAATAACAAAATAAAATTTAACCTTGGGTCACCCGGTAGAGTTCTGACCAACATTATCAAAGAATGTAGTAAATCAAGCTAGCATAGCTGACAAAAAAAAATTAGGTATCGATAAGAATTTGACCTACAAACCTGTGAAGGTCACATAAACCCCATTTAATTTTTAATAAAAAAGAACCATCTGTACATAATTTTCCTACCACGAAATGTAGCGATCTACTTGTATTTAGAGAAGTTTTAACTACAGAAAAACTAATTAAAAACGTGGACGTCGTAAAAAAGAATAGAATCAAAAAGGAAATCAACGAAAATTAATTAAAATAGCAGTTTAATCGCGGGATTCTGTATTTTTAAGGGTTTAATAGTGGCAAAAAGGCATACCTGTCGATCTCGGGTCGGGTCTAAGTCCACATGTCCGCTGTCGTCGTAAAAACCGACGAAGAGATGTCGAATTTCTTCTACAAAATCAACTAAAACGGCCTCACTGGACCAACAACGTAACGCCAAAATGGCAAACAACAAAACAACGTAAAAGAAATTAGTTGTACCGCATTCACGGATCCCAATTTTGGGTGTCTTTCTAAAGACTTTAGAATACGATACAGTCGACGACGCGATCAGTTTGTGAAAAGAACCTCTGCTCCGGTGCCACACCCAATCCTTGCTAAAAATTCCAATATCGATTTTCTTGCACAAGTGACGTCACAGGGTTGTTTCGAAGTACCCCTTGGTACCCAATTATGTACAGTTCTGAAAGCTTCGATTCGATGGTATTCCCTTCAACGCATTGTCACGATGTTCTGCCAGTAAAATTAACCCAACCAATGAACACCGGCAATATACCAACAAAACTAACAATTAAATACGTGTTTCCATGTCCATAAACCGACATTCATTAATAGTTCGTACAATTGGCAGTACAAATGCACCCCACCTACGATTTTGGTCAACCTCGAACCGTAATGCATGAATGAACATTAGAAACCTTTAAAATCAAGGGACCTAGAACTTAGAACGCAGATTCCATCGTTCCTGGCTTCGACGTTTTCCAATAACAGTCACAGAGGGCGGCTCAGGACAGAAAACTAATGTTTTACCACAGGTTCGACAGACAGTAGTTCCAGCTGATTGAAATGTCAAAAATAACGTGTTATTTCGTCATGTAAACAAATTCTAATTTATATTAATAGCCAAATATAGTTTTTAGGGCCAAATTCGGACATATTTCCTTAGGGATTAACTATACAGAAAGAGGGAAAACAAGGCTGGATCCAAGACAGACTAGTGACGGAAAATTTGTAAAAATTAAATTCAAGGTTAGGAAAAAATTTTTGACTAAATGGAAAAACAAACCAAAATAAAACGTTCAAGGAATGAGTGAATATATTCAAAAAGGTAGGCCTAAATCCTAAAAATTAACCAATTGTTGCAACTGCTATAATAATAATACTTTAACTTCGTATGACCAAAACAAACCGTAATAACTCCCCCTCTCCTACGAAAGGAGGGAAATTTTCTCGAGAAAATTAACCGACGATAAGTACTCAAAAATCTACAGTATTTACAAGGTAAGTCAAAAAAAAATTAACTACCGGAGCTCCGGGGGTATTCCCCTAGGAAGCAACGGAAGAGAGTGAAAGATACCAGTGGATCGCTACTAACAAAACATATACTCACACCACCAGAAGAATAACTAAACCAAAAAAAAACTCTGACATGACATGACAGGCCTGAGTGTTTCTGACGGCAGCCACCATTTCCGCACCGCAGAGTCAACTGTGCCTTAATGGTATAGTGGCCACATAGACCAAAATTGGGAAAACGTGTCCCCAGCTCCGGAATTTCCGCCAAGGTCATAATACACCCGTACTCATCATATCAGCTCCCAATAAAAGAAAATAAAGAAATTAAATACCAAAGGTATGGTCTGGGTTTGGCAAAAACATACTAAGTTAAAGTTGAAGATTAAGTTTTCAAAGAAAAGTAAGACAGTGAAGAGCCAAACCGGGTTTGTAGATCATGGCACGCTTGACGGCGGCCAAACACTTCAGCACCAAGAAAACCAAATGTGCTTTTTATAGTGTAGGGCCACGTAGATCGGTCCGGATTTGACACCCGAGAAACCGAAATTTCCGCTAGGCCAAGCATCACCATGGCCGACAACCCTAGCCAACCAAAATTAACCAAGAAAAGAAATAAAATGAAAATTCATGAACCAGTGTGGTTCCAATACAAGGACGAAAACAAACCAAAGGCATAATGAGGTAATTTCTCAAACTGCCTATAAAGACACCTACTAAAAATAATACCCGCAGCTTAGTGGATTACTAAACCCACTAACTCAGGTAATCGACAACCCAAAATATTACAATAACCAAAATAATTCAAAATAAAAATTAACTTTGGTCCCCTTGCCGCTAGACAACCAGCGACCCCTCCAGGAGTATCCGGGGTGGAATAAAACTTCAGGGTGCAGGAAGCACAGCCTGGTAACATTAACCCAAAGATGATAAGGGGGCTAGCATTGCGTAACACTCGAAGAAAGCGTGAGGTACCTCGTGTACTAGCCTCACTCCAGAGCGTCCCAAAACAGATAACCAACTGTCACGCGTCGAGTCAACCAAAGGGTGGAAAAACTAAAAAGAAAAGATAACTAATATACAACCAAGGTAATTTAAGAAGAGAAAGGGATAGCCCATATGTTCCACCGAGCATAAGGAAGTGAATTATAGTAGACACTAAACTAAAAGATGCACCGAATGGGTAGTACATCAGTCCCTGTATAAAACAAAATAAATTAGGTAGGGTACTCTGAAAGGTGGCACTGCCACCGGCCTGTCGCAACCTAATAGGCCGACTTGAGCTCAGGCCGAACAAAGTAGCTTGGCCCTCCCCTGGCCCGCCGAACAAGTTCGATGGGCAAAATGTTACCCCAGGGGTCAGACTTCCGCCCCCCCTGAACAGCCCTTCCAGTCGGTCTGCTCTCCGAAGGATCAATAGTTCCAACAAAGAACGTCGAAGCGACATTCGGTAGCACCCAACACCGCGCAGCCTAAACAAGGAGATAGGGACAAATAAGTCATAATCGGGAAGGTTCTATTTTGGCTAGTTAAACTATAGCCCAAATATAGAACGCCAAAATAGGGGTCTAGGTACCAAGACCTAGGCCAAAGTCAAATCCAGGATAACAAAAATAGCAAGTCAAATAAGACTATAAAGAAATATCAAGGTAAAATTAAATTAATAATTAAACACAAGAAAAGATAAGGTAAATCAAGGTAAGGTAAGAAACACCAAGTCAAATACTGAAATAAGACTTGGTAGATATGAAGGTAAAATTAACCGAATAATTAAACCCAAAATAAAATAAAATAATAAAGGTAAGGTAAGATAAGATAATCAAGGTAAGGTAAGATAATCAAGGTGAGGTAAGATAATCAAGGTAACGTAAGGTAATATAAGAAAGTAGTAAGGGTATGTATGTCCTGCCGACACAAACCCCATTTTTACACGTAAATCTCCATAAGAAAATTTAAGGTTCGATTTGCATTTTTATAACCATTTTAAGGCGTGGCACTTTTCGGCCACCGTTCAGTCCACCATCGTGTTAGATGAGTTGGGGTAGAATATTAAGGATATTTTTAGCTCCGGCTTAGCAAACCCAAGCAAACTTAATGCTTAGGTAGAACGCAATTACTGCGATATCAAAATCTATAAATAAAAAAACTGATAAGACGTCCTAAAAAATATAAAATAAATGTAATAAATATACCCATATTAATCAAAGAAATTTTTACAAAGTCGCTAGATATTCCACGCGGTCAGCCGCACATTTATATGCAAAAATTAGGAAATGCGCTTTAGAAATAATAGATTATAAAACCTCATGCAGAAAGCAAAAACCACCAATTTCCTTCCAAAAAAAACCACATAAAATATTGAATGTGATAATTATTCTGCACCGGAAACGTGTTGGTTTACCGCAAAACGAGTTTATATTCAAATTATGTCAAACACCTGAATTATAAAAAAAATCTAGTCCTAATACCTGCAAAAAATATGTAATATTATATACTTAACATAAATTTTAAAGCATACCAACTCTAAAAAATAACTAGAAAGATATTAAAATTTAAGCAAAAAAATTATATTTTTAATAAAAAATTTAGTTAATATACGGTACAACATAGAGAAAAAAAGTTATATGCAGCCATTTTATAACCTCAAAACCCAAGCTTCTTATGGTAAAGGCGTATTCAAAGCCCGATAAGGCACGCTTAATATCTCAACTTTTTATGAAATTTACTCGCCCTCTCCCCAGAAGCAAAGAGAGGTTATGTTATTTGCCTAATAGTACATAGGAGGTTTTATAGAGCACGAATTAAACTTGATACAGTTACATCAATTCAAAATATTTTACTAAAGAACTAGTAATAAATAGCAAAAAAAATTAGCGCAAAAAATGTTTTTATTCGAGGAAAAAAGTTGAAGTATAAGATTTGTATGCTACACTATTTACCCCCACCACACATGACTCGTGCTTCAGAATCAATCACCCACAATATTTCAATATAAACAATTTTATTTTATCAATAGATCAATAAATAATTGCTGCAGAGTGTTTCTACCCAAAAAAAGAGCATAAGCAGCCATAACTTTACATTAATGACGTGTTATTATATTAAATTAATTAATACAAAATTTTGAAAAATTTTATCAGGGTGGGGTAGTTTTAACCCCGATCATCCCCTCACCTCCCCATAAAATAGCGAGTAGGGTATTAAAGTTAACGAAAAACAAACGGCTATTTTACTAAAAACATCTAGTTAATATACTGGATGTTCATCGAAAAGCAATACAAATATATAATTAACAGTTTAGAAGTAATAATAATAACGTATAACATACCTAATTTTCAGCAAAAACGACGGCAGCCATGACGACTTCAGCACCAGAATTCGCAATGATAAGTTTTCGAGCTCTACTGTGCAGGTATGTAGCAGAGGACTAATAATTTTTAGGAACACATTAAAACCTAGGTAGAGATAAAAAATAATTAGAAATAGTAAAAAATAACCAGTAAACGTATAAATACAAGCTAAAAAAATACCAATATATACAGTTCCTCCGGTTTTTCACATGTACTAGATGAACAGATGTATTTCAATAGCAAAAAACTTAGAAGTCTCAACGTAAATTGATATCAAAATCACAAATTACGTCAAGACTACTCAAATCGCTGCTATTGGTCCTGGTGGCAGTCGGGATGGCACGTTCAAAACCTATTTTTGAGAGAGCTATAAAATACTTAGCGTTATAAGGGAAAAACATATACACTACAAAACAGATTAGTTAAAAAGTTAATTAGGAAAAAACCTGAAAGAATATTTGATTAGATTGAAGTCATAGCACATAGAAAAAATATTATAAGATAAAAAATGCTGCAGCTTCTTTCTTCTCAGACAGGTAAATAGTGATGAAATCCAACAGCTTTTAATCTCGAATAGTAAATTTATATTGATATAAGCACAATATAGCAGATACCACCCGAGATAAAAAACAATTAGATATAGTGATCGCTGCATATTTTCATCAGGAATGGCACCTATAAACTTTTAAAACAGAAAAGTATTATAAGATAAAAAATGTTGCAGCTTCTTTCTTCTCACACGGGTAATAGCTGAAATCAAACAGCTTTTAATCTTGAATAGTAGTTATATATTGATATAAGCACAATATAGCAGCTACCGTCCAAAATAAAAAACAATTAGATATAGCGATCGCAGTATATTTTAATCCTCTGGAATGGTACCTGTAAACTTTTAAACCTATTTTTTAGGAGTAAAAATAATAAATTAGGTAAATAACGGTTCAACATATAAATAATAGCTGAAAAAAATGTACAGTGGGGGAGGTAAAGTAGTTAAAAAACGAGGTAGGTAGAATCTAACCAAGGGTAAAATACAGGTACATACTTTTTATCAGACAGATAAATACACATACACAGCAGGTAAAAAGTTCAACTTTGTAGCAAATCCTATGGCTATAATTCGAGATTCTTGTGCCATACCGATATCAAAATCACGACATATCACAAGGATCTGCGACTATGGACATAGGTACAACATTTTATGAAGTAAAAAATAATAAATTACGCAAATAACAGTTCAACAGGTAAAAACGTAGCTGACAGAATCTAACCAAGGGTAAAATATGGGTACATACACATTTAGCAATTAAAAACAATTATATATTGTAAGCGTTCAGTTCAACTTTGTAGAAAATCCCAGGGCTTTATTTCATAGATTCTTGTGCAATATTGATTTCAAAATCACAATATAAACACTAAGATCTACGAATAAGACAGAGGAAGTAAAAGGTGTTCTTCTTCTAATAACATGTGTAAAAACCAATCAGATATAGTCGTGACTACTGCAAAATATCGCTAAAAAATACAATATTTGCACAATAGTTACCACTACAGCTGCAGTTGTCCTAGCGTCCATGGAAATAGTAATCCGTAGAAAATTCCTCCCCCCAGAAGGGGTGGTAAAAATATTAAATCAGATAAATAATCGATCAGTCAGTTAAAAATGTGATAAAACAGTAGTTTTCCTAAACCTAGAACGAAATATACGGTAAAATGATTGTATGTAATATGCAGCTGACATAATTTTCTCTCCCACTTTTCCACATGGCTTGAGACATGTCAAAATATTAGATTTACGGGTCAGGATGCACCCTTTTTTTTATTTAATATTTTGGCTGGTTAAAAATTTGTGGCAGCCGATAACAGACTACTTTTGTCTTAAAAAAGACAATACATACAGACTAACTTAAAAATCCTACATTAATAAAAAAGTTACAATGAAAACTCTAACTCGTCATATAATACTAGATTTAAAAATTAAATAGTATTAAGGTAATATTTTTTAAAAAATAGTTGGACGACTTTAAACTTGTCCAGAGGTCGAAAAATAGATTAATAACGAGCCACCAAAAATATATATAGTGTCCCAGAAGGCGTTACTAATTGTTATTAGTTATAGGTGTTGGTAAAAAGATTGTGTTATCGGTAACAATACAGTTATCAAGAATATAATAAAAAAACAACAGAAAAACTTGAAAAATATAGAATATAAGTTTTAAAACAGCGATACCGCAACGCTAAAAGCTATAGATTTACGTAATGATAATCGATAAGAAAAAGGATTACTTAAACTATGAAAAAATATAAATTACGGAAATATAGCACAAGTAAAACAAGGCTTCTACTTACGAGAGTCTTTCGAAAACAAACAAAGCTAAAAAACATCGAATTTTAAAAATGTCACTGTTTTTTCCCATTTTAATATAAGCCTTTTAAAAATTTACACTTATGTTTTCTATAGGTAATAATGAATGCATAATGTTAACTAAAGGATATGAGCATAAAATTAGTTGCATATAACGTTATCAAATCCAGAAAAACCGCAAAGATTTATACACAGTTGCGCGCTTGCAACTACCATGCTACAGGCCCTATGGTAATTGAGGCAAACTGGTAACATTTAAAAAAGTGTTATTATCACTCTGTAATTAAAATGGGGGAATAAGTAGGGGTAGGTATATATTCCAGAACGCAATATTTATAGCCGTTTTATATCTTGTTAAAAATTTTTAAAGGTTTGTGTGTGCGTAGAGTTGTTTTAAAATGTCTGATGGTGAGTTTTTTGCATATAATATAGTATTTTTTCTAATAAAATTTTTCTTCTAAAGAATTTTATATGATGATATTCGCAGAGGATCTGGTCGAATCGACCTTCCCAAATCAAAATGTAAGTTTTTTAGAGTTTTTTAATTTTTCCGATTCTAATTCCAATTTAATCTTTCCAGTTTACTTATTTTTATCACGACGGCCCACCGCCGAGTTCGTTACCATCAACGGCCGTAATTTTATATTGTGGATTTCAATTTAACAAAAACGTATTGGTATGGGTAGACCCCATAGCCAAATATGTCTATGTAAATTTCTATTAAGGGGATAAAAATAAATTTTTTTAAAGTGCAACGTTTTATTTATAATCCCCTTTTTATAAAAAATGTTTAAATATAGCATCATAAAATAGGGTAAAATAGCTAAAATTGCTGGCTTTCCAATCTGAAACGAAAACACGTATTTAGTATTTTTAGAGAATTCAATGCTTTTTTTAATTTAAATCGAAATTTTTAAGCTAACGAACGCACACATTTTATGTTGAATTGAAAATATGTAAATAGTATGTCAATTTTCTTACCCCTGACACCCCTGACTCCAGTTCTCTTGAATTTCCAACATTGGGGATTCTTTTTTATAATCTTCAAAGTATTTCATCCCGCGAAATACAAGAGCCAGCTGCTTATTATTTAAGCTGTCAATGGCTTCATCAGTCAATGTCATACGCTTAGGCAGATATACTATATGATTTTGTAGCTCAACTTTAGTTTGCATGCCGAATCTTCCATCATGTTTTTCAATGTGAACAATAGGGTAATATTTATCAACAACCATTTCCTTACAAGGTAGTATGGGCTTATGAGCAGCAAATACCCCAATTTTATTAATTTCACTGAGACTCATCGTGGTCATTCAACACACTTTTTTAAATTTAAAAAAATACTGAAAAACTGATTAATTATTTAACAAAACGGTGTATTTTATGGTGTTTAAGCGCCCCCTCCCCATTTTTTCAAAACACTCCCTCTGTTTAAGTATTTTATCGAAAACGTAATTACCAATCATTTTTCAGAAAAAAACTTTTAAGTTATGCATTCCAATTAAAAGTAGTATTTCTTTAACCCCGCCCCCTAAATTCCCCACCACCCCAAAAACGTTTTCAAGACCGGGGCAGGTAGGTCCGTAGTATAAAAAGATTTTAGAGTTAGTATTCGCAGTTACTTAATCTTTTTTCGAAAAAATTTTGGTATTTTTAGTGCTATTACATCTGATAGTGGTAAGTCAGTATTTCTAATGTTTTTTTATTTTAAAAAAAGTTTTATTTTATTTACTAAAAAATCAAACGTTTATAGTATATATTTTTGCTGAATTAGAACAGAATTTCTTCTGCATAAACTTTTCTTTTCAGGTATCGCATTTTATAAAAATAAAATCATACAATGTATAAATGCTTTAAGTGTAGACAATTATTTAAGTTTAAGAATGTTGACATATGTGAATTTGATTTATGGTTCGAAATTTACGGTTTTTCATATATATACAACGATTCATTACTAGATGGAATAAATAAAAGAACTTTGGGGATCAGTACTGACAATGCAGTGATATGCATAATTTTTTTAAGAAATTTAAATATAACACTAGAGAAAGTACACGCTTCAGGAATAGACCCCTTTCAGCTGGATTATTTAGGTTTTATATGTAAAAATTGCATTCAAGCATTATCAGAAGCTTAGGTAGAAATTACTTATTTAAATACTAGCGTACAAGGACAACGATAAAACTTTTATAAATTAACTAGAGTTAAATAAAAATAAAAATGACAATATTATTATATTTTATTCAATATCTATGGAGGGCGTAGTAATTTGGAAAATATATAAGTTTATTATCTGGTATAGGTTTATAGGAGCGTAAACTAAAAGCTGATGATATTATTCATAATTTTTATTTTAAAAAACACATATTTTACATTAAGAAACATGTCATATAATACTTTTCTAGATTTAACACAATTATTCCTATTAATAAAATTCTATAATGCCGAGTCTTTGTAGCTCCATAAGTATAGCAATTATTTCACTATGATTGCATTTATCAACATTATTTTCTTCTAAATATTTGATCCTATCAACTAGTTCATTAACATCATCATAATGTGATAAAATGCCGTATTCTCTTTCAGCTGTAGGACTTTTGTGATCCACTTGTTTCATCGGATTGGGAGATTTTGAAGTGTAAATTCTTTTAGGCGGAAATAACTTTGCTATAATATTTTTATACTTCCAATTAGAGCTAGAAAGAATGCGCTCATCTCGGTTAAAATTCCTCCTATGAACGTTGGTGAGAAGTAGAATTTCTTTGTAGTCATTTAAGTCCTTGGTCGTGTATCCTTTTGAACGCATACTCGTAAGTAAACTTAATAGCCCAGTCGTTAAAGTATACGTATCGTTGTTAATCAATAACTTATTATTTTGAATCTCTACTGGAACATTTCCAATAAAGTATTGGCCACCATCAGTTCTAAATCCCATGACGTTTTTATCTGCCATTTCCAGGAGCGCCATTTTAATTTTTCTTTCAGCCATCGTGCCTTTGTGGCGCCTTGTAAACTAATGAGTATGCAAACAGAGTGTTTCACTATTTATTAAACCTAACACTATCGTAACACTAACCTAACACTATCGTAACACTATGCTAACACACCCAGAACAACCACCTAACCCTACCCAAAACAACTCCCCAACATTATCTAACATCCCTATCAACTACCTAACAAACACTTAACTAGTAGAAATGCTGTTCATAAAACCCCTGCGGGGGAGCAGTTTTTAACATTAGTTCTATTAAACCAATCAGAGGGTATGTGTTTTCCTTATAGAACATAACAGCTAAACGAGTACTATAAACAGCTGATATAAGCTCATCATTTTTATATTTTTAGAGACCCTGGTATATACTATTTAATATACAGACCCTAGTGGGTAGTTTTATAAACTAAATGGTGTAAAAATCTCTTGTGCCAAAGCCAAAAATTGTGAAATATAAATCATTTTTATTTCAACTTAGCTCTTTTTTAAACAAGATTAAATAAATAACCTATGTAAAGCGTGGGATTGATATAATAACTGAAATGTTATAATTTACATTCTTACACGCAGGTTTTTTCTCTAAGAATGTGTTTATTAATTAAAAAATAATTTATCAGTATAAGCCTTATCTTTTTGAATCCTGTAATTTTCTATGTATTTTCATATCCCACATGCTATGGGTAGGGGTTGATTGGGGTATATAGACCTAATCGATAAATTAATTAAAAACTGCGATAGATATTGGTTATAACTAATAATCAATACAATTAATTTATCGATTAGGTCTATATACCCCAATCAACCCCTACCCATAGCATGTGGGATATGAAAATACATAGAAAATTACAGGATTCAAAAAGATAAGGCTTATACTGATAAATTATTTTTTAATTAATAAACACATTCTTAGAGAAAAAACCTGCGTGTAAGAATGTAAATTATAACATTTCAGTTATTATATCAATCCCACGCTTTACATAGGTTATTTATTTAATCTTGTTTAAAAAAGAGCTAAGTTGAAATAAAAATGATTTATATTTCACAATTTTTGGGTTTGGCACAAGAGATTTTTACACCATTTAGTTTATAAAACTACCCACTAGGGTCTGTATATTAAATAGTATATACCAGGGTCTCTAAAAATATAAAAATGATGAGCTTATATCAGCTGTTTATAGTACTCGTTTAGCTGTTATGTTCTATAAGGAAAACACATACCCTCTGATTGGTTTAATAGAACTAATGTTAAAAACTGCTCCCCCGCAGGGGTTTTATGAACAGCATTTCTACTAGTTAAGTGTTTGTTAGGTAGTTGATAGGGATGTTAGATAATGTTGGGGAGTTGTTTTGGGTAGGGTTAGGTGGTTGTTCTGGGTGTGTTAGCATAGTGTTACGATAGTGTTAGGTTAGTGTTACGATAGTGTTAGGTTTAATAAATAGTGAAACACTCTGTTTGCATACTCATTAGTTTACAAGGCGCCACAAAGGCACGATGGCTGAAAGAAAAATTAAAAGGGCGCTCCTGGAAATGGCAGATAAAAACGTCATGGGATTTAGAACTGATGGTGGCCAATACTTTATTGGAAATGTTCCAGTAGAGATTCAAAATAATAAGTTATTGATTAACAACGATACGTATACTTTAACGACTGGGCTATTAAGTTTACTTACGAGTATGCGTTCAAAAGGATACACGACCAAGGACTTAAATGACTACAAAGAAATTCTACTTCTCACCAACGTTCATAGGAGGAATTTTAACCGAGATGAGCGCATTCTTTCTAGCTCTAATTGGAAGTATAAAAATATTATAGCAAAGTTATTTCCGCCTAAAAGAATTTACACTTCAAAATCTCCCAATCCGATGAAACAAGTGGATCACAAAAGTCCTACAGCTGAAAGAGAATACGGCATTTTATCACATTATGATGATGTTAATGAACTAGTTGATAGGATCAAATATTTAGAAGAAAATAATGTTGATAAATGCAATCATAGTGAAATAATGGCTATACTTATGGAGCTACAAAGACTCGGCATTATAGAATTTTATTAATAGGAATAATTGTGTTAAATCTAGAAAAGTATTATATGACATGTTTCTTAATGTAAAATATGTGTTTTTTAAAATAAAAATTATGAATAATATCATCAGCTTTTAGTTTACGCTCCTATAAACCTATACCAGATAATAAACTTATATATTTTCCAAATTACTACGCCCTCCATAGATATTGAATAAAATATAATAATATTGTCATTTTTATTTTTATTTAACTCTAGTTAATTTATAAAAGTTTTATCGTTGTCCTTGTACGCTAGTATTTAAATAAGTAATTTCTACCTAAGCTTCTGATAATGCTTGAATGCAATTTTTACATATAAAACCTAAATAATCCAGCTGAAAGGGGTCTATTCCTGAAGCGTGTACTTTCTCTAGTGTTATATTTAAATTTCTTAAAAAAATTATGCATATCACTGCATTGTCAGTACTGATCCCCAAAGTTCTTTTATTTATTCCATCTAGTAATGAATCGTTGTATATATATATGAAAAACCGTAAATTTCGAACCATAAATCAAATTCACATATGTCAACATTCTTAAACTTAAATAATTGTCTACACTTAAAGCATTTATACATTGTATGATTTTATTTTTATAAAATGCGATACCTGAAAAGAAAAGTTTATGCAGAAGAAATTCTGTTCTAATTCAGCAAAAATATATACTATAAACGTTTGATTTTTTAGTAAATAAAATAAAACTTTTTTTAAAATAAAAAAACATTAGAAATACTGACTTACCACTATCAGATGTAATAGCACTAAAAATACCAAAATTTTTTCGAAAAAAGATTAAGTAACTGCGAATACTAACTCTAAAATCTTTTTATACTACGGACCTACCTGCCCCGGTCTTGAAAACGTTTTTGGGGTGGTGGGGAATTTAGGGGGCGGGGTTAAAGAAATACTACTTTTAATTGGAATGCATAACTTAAAAGTTTTTTTCTGAAAAATGATTGGTAATTACGTTTTCGATAAAATACTTAAACAGAGGGAGTGTTTTGAAAAAATGGGGAGGGGGCGCTTAAACACCATAAAATACACCGTTTTGTTAAATAATTAATCAGTTTTTCAGTATTTTTTTAAATTTAAAAAAGTGTGTTGAATGACCACGATGAGTCTCAGTGAAATTAATAAAATTGGGGTATTTGCTGCTCATAAGCCCATACTACCTTGTAAGGAAATGGTTGTTGATAAATATTACCCTATTGTTCACATTGAAAAACATGATGGAAGATTCGGCATGCAAACTAAAGTTGAGCTACAAAATCATATAGTATATCTGCCTAAGCGTATGACATTGACTGATGAAGCCATTGACAGCTTAAATAATAAGCAGCTGGCTCTTGTATTTCGCGGGATGAAATACTTTGAAGATTATAAAAAAGAATCCCCAATGTTGGAAATTCAAGAGAACTGGAGTCAGGGGTGTCAGGGGTAAGAAAATTGACATACTATTTACATATTTTCAATTCAACATAAAATGTGTGCGTTCGTTAGCTTAAAAATTTCGATTTAAATTAAAAAAAGCATTGAATTCTCTAAAAATACTAAATACGTGTTTTCGTTTCAGATTGGAAAGCCAGCAATTTTAGCTATTTTACCCTATTTTATGATGCTATATTTAAACATTTTTTATAAAAAGGGGATTATAAATAAAACGTTGCACTTTAAAAAAATTTATTTTTATCCCCTTAATAGAAATTTACATAGACATATTTGGCTATGGGGTCTACCCATACCAATACGTTTTTGTTAAATTGAAATCCACAATATAAAATTACGGCCGTTGATGGTAACGAACTCGGCGGTGGGCCGTCGTGATAAAAATAAGTAAACTGGAAAGATTAAATTGGAATTAGAATCGGAAAAATTAAAAAACTCTAAAAAACTTACATTTTGATTTGGGAAGGTCGATTCGACCAGATCCTCTGCGAATATCATCATATAAAATTCTTTAGAAGAAAAATTTTATTAGAAAAAATACTATATTATATGCAAAAAACTCACCATCAGACATTTTAAAACAACTCTACGCACACACAAACCTTTAAAAATTTTTAACAAGATATAAAGCGGCTATAAATATTGCGTTCTGGAATATATACCTACCCCTACTTATTCCCCCATTTTAATTACAGAGTGATAATAACACTTTTTTAAATGTTACCAGTTTGCCTCAATTACCATAGGGCCTGTAGCATGGTAGTTGCAAGCGCGCAACTGTGTATAAATCTTTGCGGTTTTTCTGGATTTGATAACGTTATATGCAACTAATTTTATGCTCATACCCTTTAGTTAACATTATGCATTCATTATTACCTATAGAAAACATAAGTGTAAATTTTTAAAAGGCTTATATTAAAATGGGAAAAAACAGTGACATTTTTAAAATTCGATGTTTTTTAGCTTTGTTTGTTTTCGAAAGACTCTCGTAAGTAGAAGCCTTGTTTTACTTGTGCTATATTTCCGTAATTTATATTTTTTCATAGTTTAAGTAATCCTTTTTCTTATCGATTATCATTACGTAAATCTATAGCTTTTAGCGTTGCGGTACCGCTGTTTTAAAACTTATATTCTATATTTTTCAAGTTTTTCTGTTGTTTTTTTTATTATATTCTTGATAACTGTATTGTTACCGATAACACAATCTTTTTACCAACACCTATAACTAATAACAATTAGTAACGCCTTCTGGGACACTATATATATTTTTGGTGGCTCGTTATTAATCTATTTTTCGACCTCTGGACAAGTTTAAAGTCGTCCAACTATTTTTTAAAAAATATTACCTTAATACTATTTAATTTTTAAATCTAGTATTATATGACGAGTTAGAGTTTTCATTGTAACTTTTTTATTAATGTAGGATTTTTAAGTTAGTCTGTATGTATTGTCTTTTTTAAGACAAAAGTAGTTTGTTATCGGCTGCCACAAATTTTTAACCAGCCAAAATATTAAATAAAAAAAAGGGTGCATCCTGACCCGTAAATCTAATATTTTGACATGTCTCAAGCCATGTGGAAAAGTGGGAGAGAAAATTATGTCAGCTGCATATTACATACAATCATTTTACCGTATATTTCGTTCTAGGTTTAGGAAAACTACTGTTTTATCACATTTTTAACTGACTGATCGATTATTTATCTGATTTAATATTTTTACCACCCCTTCTGGGGGGAGGAATTTTCTACGGATTACTATTTCCATGGACGCTAGGACAACTGCAGCTGTAGTGGTAACTATTGTGCAAATATTGTATTTTTTAGCGATATTTTGCAGTAGTCACGACTATATCTGATTGGTTTTTACACATGTTATTAGAAGAAGAACACCTTTTACTTCCTCTGTCTTATTCGTAGATCTTAGTGTTTATATTGTGATTTTGAAATCAATATTGCACAAGAATCTATGAAATAAAGCCCTGGGATTTTCTACAAAGTTGAACTGAACGCTTACAATATATAATTGTTTTTAATTGCTAAATGTGTATGTACCCATATTTTACCCTTGGTTAGATTCTGTCAGCTACGTTTTTACCTGTTGAACTGTTATTTGCGTAATTTATTATTTTTTACTTCATAAAATGTTGTACCTATGTCCATAGTCGCAGATCCTTGTGATATGTCGTGATTTTGATATCGGTATGGCACAAGAATCTCGAATTATAGCCATAGGATTTGCTACAAAGTTGAACTTTTTACCTGCTGTGTATGTGTATTTATCTGTCTGATAAAAAGTATGTACCTGTATTTTACCCTTGGTTAGATTCTACCTACCTCGTTTTTTAACTACTTTACCTCCCCCACTGTACATTTTTTTCAGCTATTATTTATATGTTGAACCGTTATTTACCTAATTTATTATTTTTACTCCTAAAAAATAGGTTTAAAAGTTTACAGGTACCATTCCAGAGGATTAAAATATACTGCGATCGCTATATCTAATTGTTTTTTATTTTGGACGGTAGCTGCTATATTGTGCTTATATCAATATATAACTACTATTCAAGATTAAAAGCTGTTTGATTTCAGCTATTACCCGTGTGAGAAGAAAGAAGCTGCAACATTTTTTATCTTATAATACTTTTCTGTTTTAAAAGTTTATAGGTGCCATTCCTGATGAAAATATGCAGCGATCACTATATCTAATTGTTTTTATCTCGGGTGGTATCTGCTATATTGTGCTTATATCAATATAAATTTACTATTCGAGATTAAAAGCTGTTGGATTTCATCACTATTTACCTGTCTGAGAAGAAAGAAGCTGCAGCATTTTTTATCTTATAATATTTTTTCTATGTGCTATGACTTCAATCTAATCAAATATTCTTTCAGGTTTTTTCCTAATTAACTTTTTAACTAATCTGTTTTGTAGTGTATATGTTTTTCCCTTATAACGCTAAGTATTTTATAGCTCTCTCAAAAATAGGTTTTGAACGTGCCATCCCGACTGCCACCAGGACCAATAGCAGCGATTTGAGTAGTCTTGACGTAATTTGTGATTTTGATATCAATTTACGTTGAGACTTCTAAGTTTTTTGCTATTGAAATACATCTGTTCATCTAGTACATGTGAAAAACCGGAGGAACTGTATATATTGGTATTTTTTTAGCTTGTATTTATACGTTTACTGGTTATTTTTTACTATTTCTAATTATTTTTTATCTCTACCTAGGTTTTAATGTGTTCCTAAAAATTATTAGTCCTCTGCTACATACCTGCACAGTAGAGCTCGAAAACTTATCATTGCGAATTCTGGTGCTGAAGTCGTCATGGCTGCCGTCGTTTTTGCTGAAAATTAGGTATGTTATACGTTATTATTATTACTTCTAAACTGTTAATTATATATTTGTATTGCTTTTCGATGAACATCCAGTATATTAACTAGATGTTTTTAGTAAAATAGCCGTTTGTTTTTCGTTAACTTTAATACCCTACTCGCTATTTTATGGGGAGGTGAGGGGATGATCGGGGTTAAAACTACCCCACTATGATAAAATTTTTCAAAATTTTGTATTAATTAATTTAATATAATAACACGTCATTAATGTAAAGTTATGGCTGCTTATGCTCTTTTTTTGGGTAGAAACACTCTGCAGCAATTATTTATTGATCTATTGATAAAATAAAATTGTTTATATTGAAATATTGTGGGTGATTGATTCTGAAGCACGAGTCATGTGTGGTGGGGGTAAATAGTGTAGCATGCAAATCTTATACTTCAACTTTTTTCCTCGAATAAAAACATTTTTTGCGCTAATTTTTTTTGCTATTTATTACTAGTTCTTTAGTAAAATATTTTGAATTGATGTAACTGTATCAAGTTTAATTCGTGCTCTATAAAACCTCCTATGTACTATTAGGCAAATAACATAACCTCTCTTTGCTTCTGGGGAGAGGGCGAGTAAATTTCATAAAAAGTTGAGATATTAAGCGTGCCTTATCGGGCTTTGAATACGCCTTTACCATAAGAAGCTTGGGTTTTGAGGTTATAAAATGGCTGCATATAACTTTTTTTCTCTATGTTGTACCGTATATTAACTAAATTTTTTATTAAAAATATAATTTTTTTGCTTAAATTTTAATATCTTTCTAGTTATTTTTTAGAGTTGGTATGCTTTAAAATTTATGTTAAGTATATAATATTACATATTTTTTGCAGGTATTAGGACTAGATTTTTTTTATAATTCAGGTGTTTGACATAATTTGAATATAAACTCGTTTTGCGGTAAACCAACACGTTTCCGGTGCAGAATAATTATCACATTCAATATTTTATGTGGTTTTTTTTGGAAGGAAATTGGTGGTTTTTGCTTTCTGCATGAGGTTTTATAATCTATTATTTCTAAAGCGCATTTCCTAATTTTTGCATATAAATGTGCGGCTGACCGCGTGGAATATCTAGCGACTTTGTAAAAATTTCTTTGATTAATATGGGTATATTTATTACATTTATTTTATATTTTTTAGGACGTCTTATCAGTTTTTTTATTTATAGATTTTGATATCGCAGTAATTGCGTTCTACCTAAGCATTAAGTTTGCTTGGGTTTGCTAAGCCGGAGCTTCGTTGTTGTTGTGGGAGTTATTATAGTTTCTTAAAAGTTAAATTTTTTTTAAATTTTATCTGGGATTGTTTTATAACTTAATCTTTTGGATCTCTTTGAATGCTTATTATATATGCCCATCTATGGATATGATCGTTTTTGAATAACATAACTTCTTATCTGCTGGTATAATCATGCTCTTTTTAATAAGCTTCCATTTATTAACTATTCTTCTATAACAAGCTGCACCTATCATATCACATACATAGCAATGAACTACCCAACCACTGAACCACTCGACAACTGAACCGCTAAAAAACAACTACCAACCACTTAAAGGCTAAAAAAAAGGCCCTGTTCAAGCAAACTGTTTACACGTCTAACCGCTCAACTAGACAACAGCTAAAAGAGCCTCCCTATTTCTGAAAAAACAGCTAAAAAACAACTCTTGAACCGCTAAAAACAACTACCAACCACTTAACAACAAACAGCTCTGTTCAAACCACCCTGTTCTAAAGCACCCTGTTCCTAACCACCCTGTTCTAAAGCACCCTGTTCCTAACCACCCTGTTCTAAAGCACCCTGTTCCTAACCACCCTAATATTAATCTGTTCTGCAAAATATATAGCTCTTTAATAATCTAATACCCTCGTATATTTAAATTTTTGTATCTTCTCCTACACCATTTTGATTATCTAATACTATTATTCCATTAACTCTTATCATTTTTTTAATCAGCTAATTAATTCATAGTAATTTCTTATCTACTAATCACCTTCCCCGCTAAAAATATCCTTAATATTCTACCCCAACTCATCTAACACGATGGTGGACTGAACGGTGGCCGAAAAGTGCCACGCCTTAAAATGGTTATAAAAATGCAAATCGAACCTTAAATTTTCTTATGGAGATTTACGTGTAAAAATGGGGTTTGTGTCGGCAGGACATACATACCCTTACTACTTAAGAAAGTCACAATAAGGACACTAAATCAGATCAAGCTAGGATAACGAAATCACTCAGCAAGATACGGATTAGTGTCATAAGTCAAATCAAGTTAAGGTAAATTAAATTATCCAAAACAAATGGTCAAGTATCATAGCAATCAGTGTATTACGAAATTCAAAATAGGTAAATTTAAGGTAAATTCAAATAAGGTAATTTTGAGGTAAGTTCAGATAAGGTAAATTTAAGGTAAGTTCAGATAAGGTAAATTTAAAGTTACTAAAAGATATTAATGAATTAATGACTCAAATAAAAATACGCTAAATTTCAAGTAGTTGAACTCACAAATAAAATAAATCATCGCCTTAAGAGGGAAAAAAAAACTAATGACCATGTATCGTGTCTACCCTCATCCTGTCTCGCGCCAAGATGAGTGCCTGCACGACTCCGCCAAAAGAAAAAAAAAGACTCTAAGTTAATGTTACTAAAGCCACAAAAGTTAAAGAAATTTATATAAGGTAAAGACAGATGATACCATAAGCAAAGACGCAAAGCGATGATAGCAAGTAAAAGTAGTAAAAATGCTGAAGGCAGACTTACTACGCGCAATAGCAGCAAGTTGACTGAAGGCCTAGCTTGCCACGGCTTTCGGAGGACTCCTACCTCCACTAGTTCACCAGTGCAGCACAATTCTAAGCGATACTGTTCAAATCCATCAAGTCTCGCTCCCAGATGGATCCAAACACCACTGCGCCCGCCACTGCAGGGCATTAAAAAAAAGGTGTTAAAGGAAAACGGAATAAGGTAACATTAAAGAAAAATATTCAAAGGTAATACTAATCATTATCTGAACTCTCATTTGTGGTCGATGGATTATACAGTTTGAGATCTTTTACGTGCCAAACACCTTTACTTTGTCCTCCTCGATCTTGAAGTTCGTAGGTGCAGGACCCTGTTTTCTTCTTAATAATAAACGGGCCCACATAAGCCGGAGCCAGTTTGGCACTATAATAGTTCGCGGCATCGGAAAGACTTTTGTTTTTACGCCAAACCTCTTGTCCAGGTGCATACTCAACGGGTCGTCTACGTAAGTTGTATCTTCGTTGATTTTTAACATGGGATGACTTGATTTTGTCCTGGACTTCGCGATACAATTTCACAAAGGCGGCTTGTCTTTTCCTGACATAATCTTGAAGGTCTGCATTGGTGTTAGCAGTCTCTTCTGCAAAGTCTTGTCCGTACAATTTATGTTCTCTCCCAAAATTAAGAAAGTGCGGAGTAAATCCAGTGGTCTCATGTCGTGATGTTCGCAAAGCACAGCCTTTAGAAGCTAGGTTCTCGTCCCAGGTACGGTGGTTATTGTTCTTGATGTAAGATCGCATCATGGTCTTTATGACTCTGTTGACTCGTTCGGTCGGATCGGCTTGTGGATGATAAGATGCTGTGTAGAATAGCTTGGTTTTATAGCGTTGACATAGGTTCTGGAATTCCTTGGACTTCATTTGTACTCCATTATCACACATTAGGAACTGTGGTGATCCAAACATTAGGAAAATACCTTCTTCAACCTGTTTGGTGAGGGATTTAGCTGTCGCTGAACGAGAAGGAAATAAAACGGAGAATTTGGTGAAATAATCGGTAACCACAAGAACGTAAGTGTTACCTGATCTCGAACGAGGAAACGGCCCAATATAGTCCAGGCTGATACACTGCCAAGGTTGATTTATTACAGGACGGTCACCCATTAATTCTGCAGGAGGTTTTTGTTCTACTTTGTGCTGGGCACAAACTCGACAAGCTTTCACATAACTCGTGACGTCACTCCTCATCTTAGGCCAATAATAGCGTTGGCATACTTTCCAGTAGGTCTTGAATACGCCTACGTGACCTGAAGCAGGTATATCATGGCAACGGGCGAGTATCTTGCGCCTTTTATCCTTAGGAACGACAATTTTCCAAGAACTGGATGGAGTACCAAGGTCCGGATGACTGGTTCTTGCATATTTATACAACATGTTGTTTTCTACACGCCAAGCAGGAAATTTGTCCGGTCGTTGTTCAAGCCTTACAAACATATTTTTATACCATCCATCAGTGGTGGAAGACATCGGAACATCACTATCATCGGTGTCAATAGCTTCTGCGGAGACAGGAACGGATCTGGACAGAAAATCGGCAACAATGTGCTCTTTACAAGGGCGATGGATTAAGGTAAAATCATAGGGTTGCAGACGAAGCGCCCATCGCGCTAAACGACCTTGAGGGTCTTTTAGTCTGTGCAGCCATAGTAACGAATGGTGGTCAGTTACTACCGTGAAGTGTACCCCTTCCAAATAATGTCTCAACTTCTCCACACTATAAATCACTGCCAAGCACTCTTTTTCGGTGACTGTATATTTCATTTCTTGTTTAGTCAGTGAACGTGATAGGAAGCATATTACTTTCTCACCATCATCAAAAGTCTGTGTTAAAACTGCACCAAGGCCATATGCGCTTGCATCGGTTTGCAGGACAAAAGGACGGTTAAAATCAGGACAGGTAAGTATCGGTGCTGTAACCAAAGCTTCCTTGATCGCTTTAAAGGCTCTATCACAGTCGGTTGTCCATGACCATCTGACATTTTTCTTAGTCAAGTTAGTTAGCGGAGCTATGGTGGATGAAAAATTCGGAACAAAGCGACGGTACCAAGATGCTGTACCAATAAATCGGCGAATTTCGGTGACATTCTTTGGTGGTATAATGTTTACAATTGCCTCCACTTTTAATGGATCTGGTCGGAGTCCCTGACGGTCCACAACATATCCTAAGTACTTCAATTCTGGCAGGCAAAACTGACATTTTTCTAGTGAAACTATGAGCCCCGCTTCATGTAGTCGGTCGAAAACTAAGCCCAACAGACGTAGGTGTTCATCAAAGTCCTGAGATATGAGAATTATATCATCCAGATATACCATGACCGCTGGTTGAAGGTCTGCTCCAAGGACGGTATCTACTATGCGCTGCCAGGTTGCTGGTGAATTGGTTAAACCAAAAGGCATGCGACGGAACTGAAATAGTCCTCTTCCAGGGACGGTAAATGCAGTATATTCACGCGAAGATTCACTTAAGGGAACTGTCCAAAATGCGGATTTGGTATCGATGGAACTGAGGTAAGTTGCATCTCTCAGGCGGTCCAAAATGGCAGAAATGTAGGGCAAGGGATATGCGTCTTTCTTGCTCAAACTGTTCAAAATTCTGTAATCTACACAAAATCTGTAGGAATCATCCTTCTTGCGCACTAAACATATCGGACTGGACCAAGCACTCTTCGAAGGTTCGATGACTCCATCCTCCAACATTTGTTTAAGCTCTTCATCGATAATTTTCTGCTTAAATGGAGACACCGGGTAATATCTTTGTTTGACAGGTTTCGTACCTGGCTCCACTTCAATAACATGTTCAGCCACCTTACAACATCCCAGGCCTGTACCCATTAAAGCAAGTTTTTCTTTGACTAAGTTATCAAGAGTCATTCGCTGAGCAATAGTAAGGGTACTCTCATCCCGTATGCTAAGTACTTGAGTAGAATTCGTTTCATCTGCGAAATGCCAAACATCCTGATTCAAATCTGGTACGATTCCCATGCTCTTCCAGAAATCGACTCCCAAAATTAAGGTATGAGCCAGTGCAGGCAGGACTAACACATCTATCATGCGGGTTTTTCCCATTAAACTAAAGGGTACTTGCATGTAACCAATAGCAGAACAGCTCTCTCCATTAGCAACTGTACATCTTGTTTCTTTACCTAAAAGTTGCAGTCCCAAACTCCGTAGCAACTCATATCCAGGAAGGCCAACAAGTGTTCGAGTGGCACCAGAATCCAGCAAACCTCTTATAGGTTTACCTATAATAGAAACTTCCAAATAAGGACGTTGATCTCCTCGTGCGTGACTAATGATGAAATCTAAAAGAATTTTGGATGAAAAGTCAAAATCATTGGTTGATACACGCTTGGTATTGGGAGAAATCGTACGACCTATTGATTCCCCCGGGAAGCGTTTCCCGAATTAGCACATTTAGGGCAAGATCTTACGGTGACATTAGGTGTTCCACAACGATAACAGTGTGTTTTTCTTGGGCGTTGGCAATCTCGATTAAAATGTCCAGTTTGTTGACAATTCCAACAGACTAATTCTCTAGAACCTCTATTGGTAGTAGGAGGGTTGACATGTCTCACTTCATTAACCTTAGTTGGAGGTAAGGCTTCTTGCATTTCTGAGACGAAGGCGAAATCAGGTTCTACAAATCCTTGTCGTTTACGAGATGGCGGTACATAATGTTCTGCACGGTATTTCTTGGCTTCTAAAACCAGGCACTGCTCCTCTAATTCTTCCAATGAGTTCACTATGGGTAACTGAGTGGTGTAAAATGGAGCTAAATTCCTAGTTATCATGTCCAACTTTGCATCCTCACTGAGGGAACCATAACGCCGAAACAGGGCCTGCATGCTTGACAGATAGTCCACTATGCTTTCTGATGGATCTTGAGTCCTCTCGAGCATTTCTTTAAAGAGTCGAGCACGATAATCTGGTGGTTCAAAGTGTCTGCAAAGCAGTTCAGCTAGTTCTCTCCAGTTGTTAAACCGGGAACGGTTCGCTCTAAACCAATTCAATGCCTTGCCTTCAAATAAATTTATGGCAGACTGAAACAGTTCTCTTTCTGATACATTACGAGCCAATCTCAGCTCGTTTACTCTCTCCAAGAATCCATGGACTGACATACTCTTGGGATCTCCCGTAAATTTAAGGCCCCATTTTTCGATACGTAGTGCCTTGAAGTTTGACACTGGCTGTCTATTCGGGGTTGAACCATGCTGAGTTGGTCGAGGCACTTCCTCTTCTGACGAATCATCAGAATCAGAACATCCCGAGCGTGCTGCATCCAATAAGACACTCAAGTTAGGATCTCGTCTGGATACTTGCTCTAGCTCGTCAAGAGCAGATAAAGTTTCTGCAATTAATATTGCTCGTGTGTCAGCGTCCTCTAACGACAGTTGGTTAACTGGTACCCGATCAATTCGGTTGAGAAGATGGACCAAGTGTGTCTGTAGACGTTCAAATTTGGTCTTGGCTTTTTCTCCAGTAACGGACTTAATCGCCAATTTAGTCTTCCTCAAGTTAGTCGCCACATAAGCTCTTTCTTCAGCAAAATCCATACTATAGGGAGGGTGACTTATAGACTTACTAACTTTCTCCATTTGCAACAATGGGCGTAAAGATGCACGAAGGCTTTCGACAGTTTTCGTTTCATCAGCTGGAATGCCACGAACTTGCAACTCATAAATGAGCGTAATGCACTCTCATACTGTAATCCATCGTAAGTTATTACGAGTCAAATAATACACAAACAAAAATAAATTTAAAGAAAAATCAATAAAATATTAACACTGATTGCACTTGACACTGTAAACTGCAAATAATTTGCACAACTAAATTTTCAGATAATTTTCACTAATTAAACTTCACCAAAAAGATTTAAAAATAAAATAAACCGGTTAGGACAGCGATGTCCTAACAGAAAGAATAACGAAAACCCGTCAGAACAGCGAAGTTCTGATGGCTACTACAAAACAATAGGTAGGCCGCAAAAAAAAAATATTGCATTATCAGCAAAAAATCTCATCAGAGGTAAGACAACATATCAGAAGCGCAAAAATCGATAAATGAAAAATTAAAAAAAAAAAATTTGATAATGTTAGTACCAAAGTGCTCTATCTGGTGTCACCAAACGCAGTTTCTTTTTGCTTGAATGCCCCACGTTGGGCGCCAAAATTTGCCACGCTCTTTTCCGCACAGAAGAAGAATTTTACTTCTACTTACCCTTCATAAATAAAAATTCAAAGTTCGGTAAAAATGAAAAAAAAAATATTGAGGATTTACAAAATTAACTCACGTAAAGAGTTGAGTTGAATGCGAGAGGCTTGCGCATGCGTGCCAAAAAAAATATGCCCTAGCTCCAATGCCGGAGAGAGGGGGGGTTTAATAAGGGCGCCACTGTTTTTAATGCCGAGTGAAAAACAGAAACCCTCCTAGATAGTGTTGGGATCTCGCTTTCAGCTCACTCACTCACATATAGTTACCATAGTATCCGAAAAAAAAAATTCCAAGAAACTGCGCCGGCTGGTGAGGCAAATAAAACACTACCCTTAAAACAAATTTACAAATATATTACAGAATGGTTAGGGCAAAATTTCTAATTACACATCAGTGGATTTTGTCCTTTTGTGAAATTTGATAAAATAACATTATTAGGAATTATTAAGTATTATTAAATAAACTTATTATTATTATTATAATAACCATTCGCAGGTCGTATGACCGGTTTTGCAGTAACTAAATTCAAACCATGAGGGGGAAATAAAGTCAAAAAGGTAAGGTACTAATCCGCTTTAAATTAATAATGCTAACCATGGTTAGAGCCAAAATCGAATAAAGTTGTTATCGTAAAAGAAAGGTAACACTAATTATAAAATAAAGGAAAAGTTGCCTGAAGGGGTTCATCCCCTGTTGACGGTGTCCTAGGTCAATGCTGAACTGGCCTAGGCAGCTTAGCTGACTCACAGCACGATGAAAGACTGGAGATGTCTCCCAGCCACAAAAGAGATTGTGCTGTCTCCCAGCAAAAAGAGGTTGTGCTGTCTCCCAGCAAAAAGAAAGACTGTGGGTGTCTGTCTCTCAGTAAGCAGAAAGAAGTGCTGTCTCCCAGCAGAAAGAAAGACTGTGGGTGTCTGTCTCTCAGTAAGCAGAAAGAAGTGCTGTCTCCCAGCAGAAAGACCCTGATAAAACAAAAGGTATGCGTCAAGGCAAGGTAAAATTCAGGTACTATGCAAATATAATTTAGAAGAAATATTAAATTTAAATCACAAAAAAAAACTTTTAGTGGCTGAAGGCCTTATACAATTATTCACTGGTATCAAGAAAATAAAACCGAAGGAAATATTTTGAATTAAATAGACATCAGGTCAAAAAAAAATAAACAGGCAATATCGAAGCCAATTAATTAACAAATCAAAGTTAAGTTAAAATTTACATAAAAGTAGCCATTGTACGCTACTGTACACAGACAAATATTCATTATAAAATAATTATATTTACATAAGTAATGCAGCTACAAAAATCTTAAACAATTAGATCATACACTGGTGACAAAATAACCAAAATTGTTAGGTAATCGCTTAATTACACAAAAGAAAAGTTTAGCCGCAAAATACAATGTGATAAAATTTAGCACGTTAAGTATAATCAAAAGAGAAATTCAGTATTACTATTACTAAACATATACATCCAAATATAGTAAATTTAGCTTAATATTTATGAATATAGAATAACCATACCGTATCTGTAAGCGTAACCCAAGAATGAACAAATACCATAGGCCATAGTGAATAGTTAACGGTACTATATTACACCCACCCTGAAATTTTGTAACCAAATCTAATAATTAAGAATCAGCCCTGTCTATGTTATACCCAATATTAATTAAAAGCTAATTAGCAGCAGAAAAAGAATAAGTGAAATACGAAAGTCAACACTTCTGACTGTCAGACATTTAAAATATTTACCCAAATTACTATAGTTTTAAATTGCCGGTCTCTAACGCTGTCAGCTGACATTCCAGAACACAAGATCTGAATTTTTAATGACCTGGCTATCGCTTATTAGCATAATTAGTTGATAAAAAGAAACATCATTAGGTTCCAATTCACGGGCATACAACAATGACTGATTCACTATGACTATGAATACGAAATAACAAAATAAAATTTAACCTTGGGTCACCCGGTAGAGTTCTGACCAACATTATCAAAGAATGTAGTAAATCAAGCTAGCATAGCTGACAAAAAAAAATTAGGTATCGATAAGAATTTGACCTACAAACCTGTGAAGGTCACATAAACCCCATTTAATTTTTAATAAAAAAGAACCATCTGTACATAATTTTCCTACCACGAAATGTAGCGATCTACTTGTATTTAGAGAAGTTTTAACTACAGAAAAACTAATTAAAAACGTGGACGTCGTAAAAAAAAATAGAATCAAAAAGGAAATCAGCGAAAATTAATTAAAATAGCAGTTTAATCGCGGGATTCTGTATTTTTAAGGGTTTAATAGTGGCAAAAAGGCATACCTGTCGATCTCGGGTCGGGTCTAAGTCCACATGTCCGCTGTCGTCGTAAAAACCGACGAAGAGATGTCGAATTTCTTCTACAAAATCAACTAAAACGGCCTCACTGGACCAACAACGTAACGCCAAAATGGCAAACAACAAAACAACGTAAAAGAAATTAGTTGTACCGCATTCACGGATCCCAATTTTGGGTGTCTTTCTAAAGACTTTAGAATACGATACAGTCGACGACGCGATCAGTTTGTGAAAAGAACCTCTGCTCCGGTGCCACACCCAATCCTTGCTAAAAATTCCAATATCGATTTTCTTGCACAAGTGACGTCACAGGGTTGTTTCGAAGTACCCCTTGGTACCCAATTATGTACAGTTCTGAAAGCTTCGATTCGATGGTATTCCCTTCAACGCATTGTCACGATGTTCTGCCAGTAAAATTAACCCAACCAATGAACACCGGCAATATACCAACAAAACTAACAATTAAATACGTGTTTCCATGTAAATAAACCGACATTCATTAATAGTTCGTACAATTGGCAGTACAAATGCACCCCACCTACGATTTTGGTCAACCTGGAACCGTAATGCATGAATGAACATTAGAAACCTTTAAAATCAAGGGACCTAGAACTTAGAACGCAGATTCCATCGTTCCTGGCTTCGACGTTTTCCAATAACAGTCACAGAGGGCGGCTCAGGACAGAAAACTAAGGTTTTACCACAGGTTCGACAGACAGTAGTTCCAGCTGATTGAAATGTCAAAAATAACGTGTTATTTCGTCATGTAAACAAATTCTAATTTATATTAATAGCCAAATATAGTTTTTAGGGCCAAATTCGGACACATTTCCTAAGGGATTAACTATACAGAAAGAGGGAAAACAAGGCTGGATCCAAGACAGACTAGTGACGGAAAATTTGTAAAAATTAAATTCAAGGTTAGGAAAAAAATTTGACTAAATGGAAAAACAAACCAAAATAAAACGTTCAAGGAATGAGTGAATATATTCAAAAAGGTAGGCCTAAATCCTAAAAATTAACCAATTGTTGCAACTGCTATAATAATAATACTTTAACTTCGTATGACCAAAACAAACCGTAATAATGCAAAAACACACTTTTCTAAAGGATTTGACAAAAATCAGAGACTACGGGGTGCCTTGGAAAGTTGAAAATTTTCGTCAATTTACCAAATATACATAGCACCATATTTTAGTGTACGTTTATACTTGGTGGAGAGATTTAATATAAGGCAAAAAATAATATACATAAAAGATTTGACAAAAATCTGAGGCTACGGGGTCGTTTCGAAAGTTTGAAATTTTCGTCATTTTACTAAATATAGCAGTATAGTCTAGTTCAGGTTTATGCTTTATGGAGAGATTTAGAATAATGCAAAAACAACCATTTATAAAGGTCAGAAAATCTAATTTTGTGTAATTGATGTAAAGAAAATTAAAGTGTGGGGGGAGAAGCGGCTAGAAATTTATCCACAATGGTAACTAATATGTCATTTTCGGGGTTATTAAGGTCAGGAAATCTAATATTAGGTACATGGACATTACAAAATTTAAGTATTCGAATACTTACTTCATTTATAATTTAAATATTCGAATTATTGAATGTTCGAATAGCCTCCACGAAGAGTCGATTCGACTGGTAGAATTTTCGAGTAGTCGATTCGAATATTTGGATCGACTATCCAATAGTCGAATCGACTATTCGGATGGTCGGATCGACTATCGAATAGTCGAATCGACTATTCGAATAGTCGAACCGACTATTCGAATAGTCGCGTACTTAAATTTCAAAAATAGTCGAATCGACTATTCGAATCGACTAATCGAAAATTCTACCAGTCGAATCGACTATTCGAATATTCGTGGAGACTATTCGAACATTCAATAATTCGAATATTTGAATTATAAATGATGTTAGTATTCGAATACTTAAATTTCAAAAATTCCATGTCCTAGTCTACACTCGAACCCATTCACTTTTAAGAATATATTATTGCCAACAGTAACGGTACAACTACGTAGATATTTAACTTTTTAACTTTTCCCCAAACTTTTTTTCCAACTTTGATTTCGACTTCTCTAATTTTGTTTTTTTAATAACAAAATATAAAAAAATAAAACATATTTCGATAAAAATGTTTTATTTTTATTTTTGACACATAAGGCCATAACTTCATAGTGGGACATAACTTTTAATTCTAAACAAATTTAAATAAATATTTTAAATAAATGGAAAAATGAAGGTACTAGACTCTTGCACTCCTTTCAAAAATTTTCATCTCCCTCGTATATCCCTTTTTTTCAACTTTTGGCGGGCGGTCTTATAGTTTAAGGACATATTGTAGCAACTCTTATCAAGAATAACGTGTTTTGAGAAATCCTTTACGAGTGTTATTTTTTGCCTTATTTTAAACTCTCCACCAAGTATAAACGTGAACTAAACCATGCCAGCCTCACATTTTTGTCACATCCATTATGTATATCTATTACTTTTGGCCTTATATCAAATCTCTCCACAAAGTATAAACGTGAACTAGAATAGGGTGCTATTTATATTTAGTAAAATGACGAACATTTTTAACTTTTCAAAAGAACCCGTAGCCTGTGATTTTTGTCAAATCCTTTATAAACGTTTGGTTTTGCATTATTTCAAATCTATTCACCAATTATAAACATTAACTAAAATATGGTGCAAGGTATATTTAGTAAAATGACGAAGATTTTAAACTTTCCACGAGAGCCCGTAGCCTCAGATTTTGGTCAAATCCTTTATGTATATTATTTTTATATTTTATTTCATGTATAAACGTGAACTAAAATATGGTGCTATGTATATTTGGTACATTGACGAAAATTTTAAACTTTCGAAACGACCCCGTAGCCTCAGATTTTTGTCAAATCCTATCCTTATGTATATTATTGTTATATTTTATTTTATGTATAAACGTGAACTAAAATATGGTGCTATGTATATTTGGTACATTAACCAAAATTTTAAACTTTTCAAGAGCGCCCGTAGCCTCTGATTTTTGTCGAATACTTATAAATGTTTGTTTTTGCATTATTTTAAATCTCTCCACCAAGTATAAACGTGAACTAAAAAAAATATGCTGCTATATTTATTAAACTTAAAGTTAAAGTTATTCACCGTACATATGGGGAACTAGAAGGATCTTTATTTATATTAATGTGTAAATATATAATGTAAATACCTATGTAATGTATACATCTTATCTATATGCAAAATATGACTTCAGTAAAATGCATCACCTATAAATTAAAGCAACATAGAAATTTATTTTTCTAAGGTTCTCACCCTGTATATATAAATTCCATCGGAAGTTTAGTCTGCTTCGAGCTCGAGCCAGTGTCAGCCCCAGTATATGTATATGCAAATTTCGTGTTTTCTGGTTAAGTAATTTTTTCACTTTTCGTGCCAACAGATAGACAGACCGTCCCAAACAGAAAACCATGTTTTCCGTGATCCAGAGACTTCAAAAAGTGGAGATTTAAAAAAAACCTGAGTGATTTTTTTCAAGAATACAGTAGGTACTAAAGACTAATTTTTAGACAACCTCCCGCACATATCATGCCCAGTTAAAACGTAGAAATGTCAATAGAAATTATGTAAATTCTCTCCTGTATACTATTTAATTGTACACATATACATAAAATAATACAGCTACTATGCACTACAATCTTTGTTGCAGACCCTGTATAATAAAGTAAAGTAAAGTAAAAAGTATTTACAAATATTGTAACAAAACATAAATCAAAACCATCTGGCAGTAATGGACCAACAACATCGGCATCTCTGAGCAAAGTATGAAACCACAGACCAGCGAATCCACGAAAATATCCCAAGGGAGACCGGCTCAGACCGAGCCGGTCTCCCCGGCAGGCCCGAAATCGGTGCACGCCAGTGTTTCTATTATTCTATCTACTCTCTGCTACATCTAACCTTTAAGCTGTACAAGCGTCATCTGAATGACTTTCAGATGGCGCTTGTGCAAACTTTAAGTCGTTTTCCTGGCGCCAAAATTTTTTTGTCGATTATACCTCTGGAGATGCAGCTTGAAAAATTGTGTAGGACGATATTAAAAAGTCAAATTTGATTTTTCTGGCGTTTGTGCCGATCTGGCTTGACAGCGTCGATATACATACCTATACAATAATAGGTAAGTATTGTGGTAAGTATATGAACTAAACTAACATTCACAAACACCTAGCTTATCTCGAAAATATTTAAACTTAACATGACACAAAGCTTTAGTACAAAAATATCAGCTATTTGTTCAGACGAAGGTACGTAATTACATCACCTTTGTTAACTAAATCTTTTATATAATGATGCTTCCCAGATAGCACAAACTGTATGGAAAAGTGCTTAAGAAGTGACGACTTTAGGCAATAAACTGCTGAAAAAGCACTAGCTTTTAGCATCTGTCGGGCACACCCGTGTCCAGCCGGCCGTAATAAAATAAGCAGTATGCGCAGTGCAGTGTGCGCGAACGTCTAAGTGCTATTACAGTGCTTCAGAAGTGCATTCTACTGGCAATCAATTTTTGCTTCCTTGATGTGCTTTTAAAGCGTTTGAATATATTACTTTTTAGGCGGCCTTGACGAGCTTCCCTGGACGCTATTAAAGTGCTTCAGAAGTGCCTTCTACTGGCAATCAATTTTTGCTTCCTTGATGTGCTTTTAAAGCGTTTTAATAAATTACTTTTTAGGCGGCCTTGACGAGCTTCACCAGCGACGCGTTCGCCATTTTATTTTTTGGTGACTATTTCACAGCGGCGTGCAGTGAAATTTCAAAGTTGTATATCTCTGTTCCTACGTACAGGAACCGTACCAAATTTAGGGGCTTTAATAGTGAGCCCACTGGGAATGTTTTGGTAAAGAAAAAAAACATTTGGTAATTTGCGAAAAAAGTTGAATTTTTGCATTGCCTACCCTAGAAAAAAAAATGAACACGTTTAGGTATTTTATTTATTAATTTTTCTAAACAATTTGTACATGATTTTGTCGACAATTTTTAAATTTTAAGAGAAAAAAATGTGTTAGTAGAAAGTTATAGTCATTTGAATATGTTTTAAACACATTTTTTTCTCTTAAAATTTAAAACTCCTCGACAAAATGATGTAAAATTTGTTTAGAAAAAATAATAAAATACCTAAACGCTTGGGGACAAGTTCAAACTATACGTGTATTATTAGATTCTGCCAGTCAGGCTAATTTTCTTACTAAAAAATGTTGAAAAAAACTAGGTTTAAATTTTTATTCTCTTAACACGTCAATAGCCGGGTTAGGCCCCATGAATACTAAGGCAACGCAAGGTGTTACGTGTTTAATTACCTCTCATTTTTGCTCGGAACCTGCCTTAGAGCTGGAATTCGTCGTTTTACCAGAAATATGTTCTAATATGCCTTGTGTTGACCTACCCCAAAAACAATTTAAAATTTTTTTTAATTTAAATCTGGCTGATCCGCGATTTAATCTCTCCTCTCCCATTGACATGCTTCTCGGTGCTGAAGTTCTGCCTCTTTATTGAAAGGAGAATCTATCTCTTTTGACCGACAAGGGCCCTCCGCTATTAGTACAACCCTTGGTTGGATTATTATGGGCAAGGTGCCTATTGAAAGTCACCAGTGCATTAATACATTATGTACCTCGGTGGAACTTGAAAATTCTATTAAGAAATTGTGGGAACTTGATCAGGTTTCTCACACCCCAAAACATACTCCCGATGAGGCAGCTGCCGAGAAAATGTTTGTAAACACTCATCATAAAACCCAGACTGGTAGATATGTGGTATCCCTTCCCTTTAAGAATTCAACTTCTCCTCTCTTTTGTGATTCTCGTGATGTTGCCCTGCGGCGATTCTTAAATTTAGAGCGTCGTCTCAAAAATAACCCCCCTCTGTATAAAGACTATTGTCATTTCATGGCTGAATACTTATCAGCTGAACACATGGAACTTGTTAAAGATCCTGTAAAAGCCCCTCACTCTTATTATATTCCTCATCATTGTATATTGCGCCCTGAAAGTTTGACCACTAAACTTAGAGTGGTTTTTGATGCCTCTACGAAAGACTCCAATCGTTTGTCCTTGAATGATACCTTGTTAGTTGGCCCAAAGCTCCAGTTAGATATTTTCACTCTGTTGTTGCGCTTTAGACTCGGCTCTATAGTGTTCACAGCGGATATCAGACAAATGTATCGACAAATTTTGATTACTCAGGGACACCGCGATTATCAAAGAATCTTATTTCGTTTCTCTCCCGAAGAATCTATTACAGATTACCGTTTAGTCACCGTCACCTATGGTGTTACGTCAGCCCCTTTTTTAGCCATTCGCACTCTTTTGCAATTGGCTAATGATAACCAAGCCACTTTTCCGCTTGCTGGTCGAGCGTTGAAAGACTCCATATATGTGGATGACTTACTTTGCAGTTGTGATACTCACGAAGAAGCCTTACAACTTCAGAATGAGCTAATTGAACTGCTGAAACTAGGCGGTTTTGAGTTGCGAAAATGGGCAAGCAATAGTTCACCATTGCTGGCACATTTACCGAAAGATTCACTCCAGATTGATACCCTCTCTTTTGATGATACCCAACACAGTTTCGTAAAAATTTTGGGTCTTCAGTGGCAACCCGCTGCTGACGTCTTTACGTATAAGGTAAGCGTCAGTAAAAACTCTTGTACAAAACGTAATATTCTCTCCGATCTAGCTCGCATCTTTGATCCGGAGGGATTTTTAACCCCCGTTGTCCTTCTTGGAAAACTCATTATCCAAGAATTGTGGAGTCTTGGCCTCCAATGGGACGACACTCCTCCCCTGGAAATTGTAACCAAATGGTGCAAATTTAAAGAGGAATTACCTCTACTCTCTAGCCTTCAATTGCCTCGTATTCTCCTCAATTCTGCCTCTTTAATTTGTGATATTCACGCATTCGGTGACGCTTCCAGTTATGGATACTCCAGTGTTCTCTATTTTAGATTTATAGATGCTCAAAACCAAATAAAAACGTCCTTTATTGCTGCCAAATCTCGAGTAGCCCCCTTAAAAAGAATCTCCATTCCTCGCCTAGAGTTATGCGCAGCCGTACTCCTCTCCAATTTGTTAACTTCTACGTTAAACGCTCTTCAAGGGAAAATTACTGTCCGGCGCATCTACGCTTGGTCGGATTCAACCGTAACCCTCTCTTGGATAAAATCGTCTCCTCATAAGTATAATACCTTTGTTTCTAACAGAATTACTCACATTCAAGAACAAGTTGCACCTGATCGTTGGTATTATGTTCCCTCTGAGCATAACCCCGCGGATTGTGGGTCGAGGGGTCTGTTGCCCTCTCAGTTGCTTGATAATTCGCTATGGTGGGCGGGGCCTTGGGTTTTCACCCAACCAGAAGAGCCTTGGCCAGATTTTGGTGATAGGTCTAAACCCCTGGAAACCACTTTAGAGCAGAGAAAGGCCGTGTTTGCAACCTTTGTGCAACCTCGTAACCTTCTGTTAGAGCTTCTGGATAGTTTTTCCTCGTTAAATAAAATTTTGCGTATCATTTGTCGATTTTTACGTTTTATCTCCAATAAAATTTCTCACACTTCTCTAAAAGGACCATTTTCGGTCCTAGAGCTAGATAAAGCGCTTATGTGTTTGACCAAATATATTCAGAGCATTGCATTTTCCGACGAAATTAAAAGGCTTACAAATAATCAGCTTCTTTCAAAAGTCTTCAGAAAATTGAACCCCTTCCTTGATGAAGAAGGCGTGCTGCGAGTCGGCGGACGCTTATCTTACTCTCACCTGTCGTTTGAGCAGAAACATCCCGCTCTTTTACCCAGTGCTCACCGACTTACCACTCTCATCATCGAGGATACACATAATAAATTTTTACATCCCGGCCAACAAACACTTCAGTATTTAATCGTGCAAAAATTTTGGATTATATTCCCTAAAAGGGCTATTCGCCAAGTTCTTTCTCGCTGTTATAAATGTTTTAGAGCCAACCCCCGACCTCCTCAACCTCTTATGGGTAACCTTCCCGAGGTTCGATTATCCCAATGTAAGCCCTTTCAAAAGGTTGGCATCGATTTTGCAGGTGCATTCACTACGACTATGGGCAGAATTCGAAATGCTAAAACGTACAAGTCGTACATTTGTATATTTGTATGTATGGTCACTAAAGCGATACATTTAGAACTCTGTTCTAGTCTGTCGACTGACTCATTTTTAGCCTCACTGCGCCGGTTTTTAGCCCGTAGGGGCAAAATTTCCGACATATATAGCGACAACGGCACAAATTTTGTCGGAGCTCATAATGAACTCACCAATACCATGCAAGGAGCCGCTGAGAAGGAACATATATCCTGGCATTTTATTCCCCCCGCTAGTCCAAATTTTGGAGCACTTTGGGAGAGCGGTGTAAAATCCGTAAAAACTCATTTGTCCCCGCGTTGTTGGCACTCAGATTTTAACTTATGAAGAGTTTAATACCGTTTTGGTCTCAATTGAAGCGTTATTAAATTCACGACCCCTCTGTCCGTTCAGCTCTGACCAAAACGAGTTAACGGCACTTTCCCCTGGTCATTTTTTAAATTTAGAGCCTCTAAACTCGTTTGTTGAACAGGACTTAACCTCATTAAACCTCGGACGACTGTCTCGATTCCAGCTACTGCAAGCGTTGCATCAACATTTTTGGGTACGCTGGAATAAAGAATATTTACATACTTTAATGCAGCGTAGTAAATGGACGGACTCGTCTACTCCTGTATTAAAAGACACCCTCGTAGTACTGAAAGATGAGCTAGCACCGCCATTAAAATGGTCTTTAGGTCGCGTGGTGGATGTTCACCCCGGTGCGGACGGAGTTACGCGCGTAGTGGCACTGCGCACCGCGAAGGGTATTTTTAAACGCCCGGTTACCAAGCTGTGCCCCCTGCCTACATGCTGAAATTATTATTTTTTTATTTTATAGTTTAAGTGTAACATTTAACATAACATAACAACTCTTTAAACTTCTCAGAATTTTTCTCTTATTTTTTTTTGGTAAAATTTATCATTTTAGGTGGGCGGTATGTTTGGGTTTTATATATATTTTAATGCTCTATTTGGTAAAGTCCCCAATTAATGTTGGGTACTAGATTTTAAAATACGCGGGAATGCGCGTAGTGTTCACATGACACATTTACTGGCCCTAAAGCGCGTGGACGCTAGTAGTACATAAACAGAGTACTAACAAATACGTTGTACTGACCACAACTCGGCCGCGTGGCCCAATTATTGTCTCGGGTGTTTTCCCCATTTTATCTATAATCTCTCTCTAAAACTACTCGCAAACTAGTGATAGTGTTCCCGATACATGGTTCTGGAAGAGCAAGAGCAGCACATGGGATCATCCAGGTGGCCACCACGAACAAACAGGTCAAAGTGTTTTTCGACGTCAAGGTAGGCCATATTTAGTAGTGTGTCATGCTATCGCCGTTTGCCTAACGACTTTTAAAAAACCAATCTCTTTCTCATCTCCTCAACCAAAATTATATACAGTCCACTTTTAGCTCTTATATACGAAAACCCAACACCTCCTAAGAAAAAAATGAACACGTTAAGATATTTTATTATTTTTTCTAAACAAATTTTATATCATTTTGTCGAGAGTTTTTAAATTTTGAGAGAAAAAATGTGCTAGTAGAAAGTTAGTCATTTGAATTTTTTTAAGCCTAAAATATAATTTAAAAAATTCAAATGACTATAACTTTCTACTAACACATTTTTTTCTCTCTCAAAATTTTAACCAAACTGATGTAAAATGTGTTTAGAAAAAATAATAAATAAAATACCTAGACGTCTTCATTTTTTCTTAGGAGGGGCACAACAAAAATTCACCTTTTTTCGCAAATTACAAAATGTTTTTTTCTTTACCAAAACATTCCCAGTGGGCTCACTTAAAACCCCTCAATTTGGTACGGGTCCTGTGAGTAGGAACAGAGATATACAACTTTGAAATTTCACAAGCCGCCACTGAAAATTCGATACGCCTATGTAAAAAATTGACTAAAACAAGATATTTTCTTAAAACAAGTAGTGATGTAAATGAAAAAAAAAAAAAAACAACATAGACCTTGGTTTTTTTTTCAAAATAAAGTTTTTTCTTCACAAACTGACAAATATGCAAGGTTTTAGAGGAAAATAATTAAAAATCCATATGTTATTATATTTTTAACGATAAAGTAAATAAATACAATAAATATGTCAGCTAAAACGCCTAAGTTTAGTAATAGTATTAATCGAGGTATTAATATTACTAAAAATAGAAACAATAACTAATAATGAAAACGTTTTTGTTATTTTGGGCTATCCTAACAAACTAGTTTGAAAAAGTTATCATGTAGTATTGAAGTCAAAAAATCTAAATTTAAAGAAAAATAGAAAACGAATTCCGTACTATGTAAAACGTCCTGATTCGTTTATAAATAGAATATATTATTAACACTAATAAAAAAAAACTTAAAGCAGATCACCTGTTGGCATTGCACACAGGCGATTTGTTGACTGCTATAACGGGGAATATTTTCGTTTCGTCTTTGCCTTTATTATCGTGATATTTGGCATCTTCGTCAATTTTGTCGTCTAGTGTGCCCTTCGCGTCTCCCGTTAAAAATCAGCTGATTGCAGCTGTCTTCCTTAATTTGAGTCGCCAATAGGGGACCTGCATCGCTATCTGGCGCGGTTTTTAAATGATGATTGATAACTTCTTGAAAAAAAAACAGAATGTTTTTTTTCATTAAAAAAAACATGTTTTTTCAGATGATAAAAAAGCTTTTTTTACATCACTAAAAAAAAAGCACAACATTCTGTAGCTAAAGACCTAATACCTCATGAAAAAAGTTGAAGCAGTTTTACTGGTTGCAGCCGCCTACTGTTCTTATGCTAATTTACTGTCGATGTCGCCCTTTTGGCCCGGCCACCATCCCTGTCAATTACATTTCTTAAGAACTGTTTGGTTATTTGTTCAATTTCTGTTTTCGTGGCATTTCGAGACATAGGGTTTCGTCGTGTAGCCACTAAAAGAAGAATTAAGAACATTACATCTAGTATATTTATTTTACCACAGGTTAATGTATTTAGCTTGTTACAAAAAGTAAAACAAATAGGAACTTGTCTCCTGTAATAACTGGTTAAGAGGATTTTTTTATAAAAGTTTGTTTTAAAACTACTATAAAATTTAATAAAGCAGAAAAATACCGACAATTTAATGTACTGCTTACACCTGCTTAAAAGTTAAGAAATATACCGGCCTGGGTATAATTACTTTATAACAGATTTTATTTCTTACCAATAATAATTACTATAATAGCTATTTCTTTGATTTATTACATTTTGACGTACAAATGGCTATCTGTTAGTAGGTAGGGCCTTACTTGAGCCAGCCAGATGACGTCACACGGACCTCTTCGAAGGCGTTGGGATTTCCTTGGTGATGTTTGATGACCTAGACCACACGGCTATCAAAGCCATGTACAGACTTTCATCGACTAACCCATACGAAGGCTCTTGGAGACGCTACAATCACTATATGTGACTACTTCCCCTCACTACTCCCCCTACCTCAGTTTCGGGGAATCTTCGTATGAGATCATTGAACTTCGCTTACAGGGATATAGATGATGCACTGTTGTAGTCATTCGATTTAACCTTTTATTAACTTGAAAAAAGTTTTGGGACCGAACGAGTCTTGAACCGCCAACCTTCCGATTAGAACTCCAACGCCGTATCCATCGAGCCACCCAAGTATATTAATAATTTCGCTTTTCAAGTCCAAGTCATTCGTTATGCGGCGTAACAATCTTTTTCCATGGGAGAGTGCGCAACCTGTTTGAGTTTTAAAAGCTCAAGGTAGTGATATAAAAATAACAAAATGTTGATTTTAAGGATAGGATAAATGACATAATTTTACTAGTTTTCCACGATTAAAAGTGTGAGGGTTTAATTGCAGCATTGTTAGGAATAATTATAAAATAGGACGGGGTTGATCTATGTATGATGATGTGAATAATATTGTATAGAGTAGCAGCTAGAATAAAATAAAAATATCCTACCCAGGCAGCATTCTCAAAAGTACTACTACATCCAAGTTTTGCCTTAATTTGACGAACTTTTAAGAACTGGAAGTAAAGATAATATTGTATGTGAATTAATATTCTGCTACTCTGTGAAAGCGAAAAGTGATAGAAAGAAACATACAAATTCATAGGTATGGGGTCGAAAGTTATGGAAAGATTTAAACGAGCTCTCACTTAGGGCATAGAATTACGTGTAACGTAGTAGAACATTAAAAGAAATGCGATCGCTAAGTCTTTAGGACAAAATGACTAAGATATTAAAATAGGCTCGGGATGAGGAACTTTAAAATAGGTTTTTCCGACAAAATGGCGAAGGTGTTAAAAGTAACAAAAGAGGGCTCGTAATATGTAGGTATTTGCGAATAAAAAGAAGTTTTAAGAAGCAATTACAAGGATTTGTAAGAACACGACTATTTTCAATAAACTATTTTACATTTGCGTACCCTAATATTTTTGTGCAATTTAATTATTTTGTGCCATTTAAAACACAATTTATGTTTTTAAGTATTAATACAAAACTAAAATAAAAAGTGTTAGAAACAGCCGTTTGCTATTATTTGTAAAATAACATCCCAGATATGGTATTAATAATAGTCAGTTCTTATTAAATATTATGATTAAAATTAATACGTTATCTAAAATCACATATGTTCTACACTTTATCCACATTTATTTTAAACATTGCATTTATATTTAATTTCAGCAGCTAGAGAAATTGTTTTGATATTGTTTTATAGAGATAATATATCGCCTCTTACCGAAATGACTCTCGCGCCCTTGATATATTTACCTTATAACGTAAAGAAATAATTTTTACTAGTGTTAATAAATAGAACAAATGTATGGTGATTTCCGATTGCACCCCTGTATAGTTCTTGTTTTAATGCTAAACTAGAATAAAGTATTAAAACTATCGCTGATATTTTTGCTCGAAATTATGTAAGCAGATAAAGGGCATTTATTTACGGGTAAAGTACACTGTTTGAACTTAAAACATGATGCAGCTAGATACATGTAGGGGCGCATGCCTGCAAAAATAATTAAATTTATCACGTTTTTATTTATTTTTGACAAGGCTGTATGCCTGTTTTTAGATGTTAACAGCACATAATTTAAATAACTTTTTAAAATGTAATGACAGATGTTAAAAGTACATGAGATCAAAAACGTTGTTTACATAACCCTGAGCATCTAGGGAAGATTTACATAAATAAATAGAAATATCATTATCTATAATCGTTTTAAAAATCTTTAACTATTGAATATTCATAGATCTAAAAGTTCTTTTTGAAAGTACTATGATACTTGACTTGAACTGATTTAATTGTACAACTTTTTTTTTACTAGATTTTAAAAAATCAGGTAATATTTATTGACAAATTTTTAAAAATTTTACCAGCCTATTTTCATTTATTATTATTATTAATATTATTATATTGTCTATTTATTAAAATCAAAAATTAAAAACAGATACAAATTTTTTACGTTTTCTGCTTTTTAAAAACCATAGGGGACTGAATCAAAACCTCTAAATTTTCATTTTAGTGAGCTTGGCTTATATTCTTTTGTCTCTGATTTTGTTACTACCTCGTGAATAGCAGTGCGTCGAATTTGATGAGACGTGATTTGTATTGGGGTGGTGTCCTCGGATAAATCATGTCACGTATGTAGTAAAAATTAATCAATTTGGATGATGAATAATTCAGAAGAATGCCCTTTAATTTACAAACTATTTTTTCCTCCTGTTTTAAAGGCGAAAATACCTTGAAAGCATAGTTTTTAGGACCACCACTTGTAAAATTAGATATATAACTACCTGCTCCGTACGATTCTAGTTCTGCCATATCACCATTGTTGTTACCTAACGATATGTCAGAATAACCGTCTCTGTGTACAAAAATAACCGAGTCTGTATCGTGATACAATACCTGGTCTTCTAACTTTTTAAAAATAACTGTATATCTTTAGACGCGCCTGTGCCGTGACGTAAGCAGCATGGCAGTTTGCATTAAGCGCTAGGCTTTAAAGATTTTAACTAAAAATAAATACCTATTAGGTGATCAAATAAAACATCTGCTTGTGTTACTATCTTTATTTAACCCATCAGTGTACATCTTACTTAGTAAAAACATTATTGCATTCAGAACTAAAACTATTAATAAAACTCAATTCCAAGTTGCTCCAGTTCTCTTAAAATACTCATAATTTCAGGTATATTAATGCCATCCGTATTATTCTCTTCCAAACATCGAAATTGGTCTATCATGTCGTTGATATCTGTGTACTCTAATATAGGACTCGCCCTCTAACTTCCTGAAGCCCTCCTCCCCATTTTTCTACTTCGTAGTTCCCATCGCTAGTGTCTTGCCTGTCCTCGATTAATTTTCTCTTTTGGATTTCTTTTTGAAATTTTAAATATTTCGTATTTTTCTTTTTAGCCACTATAGTGTCACCAAAATTGCTTTTCACTCGTTCCCGGGTCACCCCTTCCTACGCACCGTTCGACGCACGTCGATACGTCAGCCCGGCGGTAGGGCTGGAAGTGGTCGACCTCGAGGCAGTGAACAGCCGTAGGACGTGAGTCATTACCTCGACGCAAGCGAGTCTACGACATCCCGAGCCATTTTCCTCCGGCCACGCGCTTTTAGACAGTATACAGGTAGGCCTAATTTTGAATTATTTTAGAAATGTGTAAAATATAAATTATTTCTTTTTAAATTAATAAATATAGCTGCATAATTAATAATGAAGCCAGGGTTTTAGTATTTTAGTTAAGATCCCGTGACAATTTTAGTGGAGGCGCCGTGTTTCGGCCAGAGCGGCCGTGTTTTCTGAATAATTGCCTTTTTGGTTTCGTTATTAATTTTTGCAAAATTCGCAAACTACTTATAGGTATCGATTTTATATTTTGTTTTACAGGGAAAAATGTATTTTTGAAATAGATACAAAATTATTAAAATGATATTTGCTGGTAAAAATTCTTAAAAAGGTCATGATCAAGGTTATCGTTTTTTAGTTTTTGCGGATTGACCAAATGTTTTTTACGTACATTCCTAGTGTGAAGTGAACAATATTTCATGCTTTTAACGATATTATTTTATATTTGAAATTTATTTAGAGCGTTGTTAAACAAATATTTTATTGGCTTATGTTACATTTAGATACGTTTTTCGTTGGAAAAACTTAGTTTATTTTCAAATGATTTTTAATTCTGTAAAATACATATTGAATTTTTTTTAATTATTGGGTTTTTTTTTAGTAACTAATGCCGGTAGAAAACTTGTTTAAAATTTGTTTTTAACTTTATTGAGTTGTTTTTATTTAACAAATATCTTCTGCCTTTTTGGGTTTGAATTCTAAAAATAAGCAAAATTAAAATTATGCCAGTTATACAGTATGAAAATTGCTACGTATTTTTTTTTTACTGGAGAAAGACTTAAAAATAAATTTTTGATCGCGGTTTTAATATTTAAGGATGCGTTATTTTTTAAAATGTGCACTTTTCTTACTACATGGAAAAATTAATGGTGTTAAGAAGGCAGGAAATAAAAATAAAGTAACCGAAAGTGAAAATAAAGCGGAAAATAAGGGAATAAGCAGTACTAAAGAAAACGACAAAGTTGTTGAAACGTCATCAACCCCTAAAAGCAAAGAAAGTGTTAGAAGGTCATTAGTATTTAATAACTCGCCGGAAAGCATACAGTCGTCAATTTCAGCGGAAAATAGCAGGAGCAATAGCTCCAGTTCTCAAAATTTTTTAAACGTGTCACTAACTTTATTGCCAAGTAACGACCAGGTAACATCAAAATCTGATAAAAATATTTTTTCAAAAATGCCGAACACCTTGAATTGCACGTTAGGAAATCTAATAAATCCAGCCAGAACACCGGCAGTTCCACAATTTGTAGCGCCGCGTTCGTATAATCCGGATTGCGATAATTTAAGTATATTTTTGGAAGACTATGAAAAAACAGCTTTAATTAATAACTGGGATGACAACCTTAAGCTGTGTTATTTTTCGTCGTATTTATTGGGTCAAGCTCAAACTTGGTTACAAATTTATGCAATACGAAACCCAGGTTCCGATTGGAAAGCGACAGTAGAAGACCTGAAAAAAGAATTTTCGTTTAGCACGTATGTAAACGAAACAAAACTAAAATTACGTTATAGAAGACAGCAGCCAGGTGAAAACGTAATGAATTATTTACGGGAAATGGTGTACTTATGCGACAAAGTAGATCCAAAAATGAAGGACGAAATTAGAAGGGAACATTTTGAACAAGGTCTACTACCCACATACGCCTACCAAATCAAGCTTAGGCAGCCAAAAAATTTTGCAGAAGTACAAGAGCTCGTTAAAACCATAAACGACGCTGAAAAAGAAATAAGCCATGCTTCGGAAATTTTCGCACAGCTGTCAATGTCAGAAAAAGTAACAGGGACGAGTCAGCAGGTTCAGCCAGAAAAAACGGGATCGAATTTAATGGAGGAAATTACACAAGTTGTGAGAGAAGAAATTGGAAAAGCGATGCTAAATAAAAATCAAGACAGAAGAGAAAACCGAAATTTTAAAAACTGGCAACCACGTACTACCGACAGTCGGCCAGTATGTTTTCAGTGTGGAAAACCAGGTCACAAGGCAAGAGTTTGTTTCAGCAACCCGCAGAACAGAAATAACCAAAACTACAGGGGTCAACGAAATTTAGAAAACCAAAGACCAAGATGGACGCCAAATCAACATGGTCGAGAACAAAATGGCCGCCGTCCAGAGCAGCAAACTAGTAGATATCAAAATTGACAACAACAGCAGTCGGAAAACTCCAACGGACAGTGTTAACACACATAAGCACTGTCCAGAAACAGAAAGAAAATCAGAATCAGCAAGAAGCCGCAACAGATGTTCTCTCCGTAAAAGGAAGTTTAAATAATGTAAATATTAAGGTTATAATAGACACTGCGTCAGTTAAAAATATTGTAGATAGTAAATATGTAAATAAAAATGAAATAAAGCCCGGCACAGGCATAACTTTTATTAAAGTAGCGAATAGTTCGTTGGTAAAAGTTATTGGTTACGCAGAAATAAATGTTTGTTTTATTGGTTGTACCTTTTCCTTGGAAGCATTAGTTATTGAAAATCTACCGCAACCCGTTTTATTAGGATTAGAATTTCTTAAGGCCCACGAAGCTATGATAAATTTAAAAGCGAACGAAATTAGTTTGAAAACGGATGAAAATGAAGTAGTTACCTTGGCAATGAATTTAGGAGATAATAGTAGTCACAAAGAAATTGTAAATAGTCAAATCAGTAATGTAAATAGTTGTTTTTGGGATGAGCTACCTGTAGAAATTGAAAACTGCAGAACAGACAATGCGAAAATTACGTTGCGTAGTGATACAGTAATTGCGAAAGACATTATTAAATGCGAAGTGAACTTTAAAAAAAACTGGTGAAAATAAAATAAACTTTAAGCCGAACTATGATTTTTTAACAAAAAATGGACTCCACATTAATAAAATTTTTAGTGATAATTTGACGTGGTACGCCGAAATAAAAAACTACGGTAGAAAAACAAAAAAAACTTTTTGCAGGCACATGCTTCGCGTTTAAAGCAGATAGTGACTCTATAAAAAATATAAGCGAATCTTTAGTGACTTTACCGAACGATAATCTAGTAAAAAGTTATAATGTAAATAGGGACTTGTGTAAAAATGACTTTCAAAGTGTAAATAAGTTAGTTCGAGATTTTGAAGATACTTTTGCTTGGAGCATCAGCGACCTAGGAAAAACGGATTTAGTGAAGCACCGAATTGAGACGACCGATGACGTTCCAGTGGTTTCCAGACCATACAGGGTGTCTCACACAGAGCGAAGAATTATTAATAAACAAGTAGAAGAAATGTTGGAAAATGAGGTAATAAGAAAATCTGTAAGTCCGTATTCCAGTCCAGTAGTCCTAGTTCCCAAAAAAGATGGAGATATGAGGTTCTGCGTAAACTATAAAAAATTAAACGCAAAAACAATAAAGAATGTATATCCTCTGCCAGTTATAGACGACATTTTGACCTACCTGGGAGAAGCTAGATATTTTACTACGTTGGACTTGTTTTCAGGGTACTGGCAAGTAGAAATTGATGAGAAAGACAGGCATAAAACGGCATTCGTCACTACTGATGGCTTGTTCGAATTTAACCGCCTAAGTTTTGGTCTTACAACAGCACCAAGCACTTTTCAGCAGTTGGCAGACGCAATTTTGGGAGACATGAAGTGGAATGGAGCAATGACGTACTTAGATGACATCTTAGTCTATGGAAAAAATTTGGAAGAACATAACGAGAACCTAAGAAAAGTACTGTCAAAGCTAAGAGCAACTGGTCTAAAGCTAAAACCGTCTAAGTGCCAGTTTGCGTATAAAGAACTAACAGTACTAGGCCACACCATTAGTGAACGAGGTATTCTTCCAGATTCTTCAAAACTTGAAGCAGTACACCATTTTGCAACTCCACGAAATAAAAAATCACTTCAAAGTTTTCTAGGACTCGCCAACTACTATAGAAAATTTATAGAAAAATTTAGTGTCATTGCCAGGCCGTTATACGATTTGCTGAAGAAAGATACACCGTTTTGGTGGACATCAGCTCAAGAAGAAGCTTTCCAGATATTAAAAAGAAAATTAGAATCGCCTCCAGTGTTAACCCACTACCTTCCCAACGCAGAAAAAGAGCTACATGTAGACGCATCAGACCAAGGGATAGCAGCAGTACTCTTACAAAAAATGAACGAGGAAATGCATCCCATTTGCTATGTGTCTAGAACGCTCACAAAAGCCGAAAAAAGTTATGGAGTTGGAGAAAAAGAAGGTCTAGCCATAGTGTGGAGTCTAACGTATCTGAGAAGCTATATTTGGGGAGAATATATAAAAATTTTTTCGGATCACCAGCCACTGTGTTATCTAAAAAGTCTCAAAAATGTCACAGGGAGATTAGCTAGATGGAGCTGCAAACTACAAGAATTTGATTTCGAAATAATCCACAAATCAGGGAAATGCAATCAAGACGCAGACTGTCTTTCCAGACAACCCTGTGTACAGGCAACACTAAAGGGCGAGAATGATGCCAATGAAATTCCCACATTTTTGCTACCCTTAGTGGACATCACAGAGTTCCAGGAAGAAGATACAGTCGTGTCAGACTTACTACAGGCTGTCCAGGATCCGAATTATGGCAATTCACATTTGCAACGTCGTGCAAAAAATTTTACAGTGAAAGATGGTGTGCTATATAAAAAGTCGGCTATCCCAATCCAGGAGGACAAGTTGGTAATCCCTCAAGGACTGAAAGCACAACTGATGCAACAGCTGCACTGTGAGCCATTGTTAGGACACCTAGGATATGCAAGAACTTACGACAGAATAAATACACGCTATTATTGGGATAAAATGCATCTTGACGTTAAGAAATTTATTAGGGGATGTCCTGATTGTCAGACGAGAAAAGGGCCAAACAATGAAAAACCAGCAGGTGATCTGCAACCAATAAAGATTGATGATTTGCAGCCTTTCGAAATGATAGGCATAGATATTTTAGGACCCCTAACAAAAACAAAAAGTCAAAATAATAATATAGTTGTTTGTACAGATTATGTGACCCGTTATGCAATAACCAAAGCAATACCAAGTGCAAAAGCAGAAGAAATAGCAGCGTTTCTGGTGGACCAAGTAATAAGCATACATGGAGTACCAAAAAAAATATTGAGCGACAGAGGTCAAGTTTTTAGGTCAGAATTGGTAAGAAAAATGGTGCAAAATATGGGCGCAGAAAATGTATACACTACGTCATACCACCCGCAGACTAATGGGCTAACTGAGCGATTTAACAAAACCGTAGCAGATATGCTGAGCCTGTATGTGTCTACGTCACAGGATGACTGGGATAAGTACCTGCCAATGGTAACATTTGCCTATAATTCAAGTATACAGGACACAACGCAGTTTTCGCCATTTTATTTAGTTTTTGGAAGAAACCCACAGCTTATACCGGACGCCATGTTTTTAAAATCAGCCACTATGCTTATTCCGAACCCGCATATAGAGAAACATAGACAGGAAGCAAAAAGAAATGTTACTATGAAACAGAAAAAGGACAAAACCCGATATGACAGTAACCACAAAAAAGTGACATATGAAACTGGAGATAAAGTCAAACTTAGAGTTTACATTAGAAAGAAAGGAAAAAGTGACAAGTTGCAGTGCAAGTATCACGGACCATTTGTAATAGTAAGAAAAGCATCGCCAGTAAATTACATTATTCAGAGAGGTGAAGGAGCAAGAGCTAAACAGGAAACAGTCCATGTATATAGATTGGCCCCGTACCACGAACCATATAATTTTGAAGGGTAGTAGGAACAATGCATATAGTTATTTTTTTTGTTTTTGAAAGCCACTAGTGAAAATAGATAGTAAAATAAATAAAAAGTATTTAGATTTTTTCCCCCAAGTAATTAAAGAGGTATAAGGTATATAGAGGATATAGGTGTTAAAGGAATATAGAGAGTGAAAAATTAAACGTTTGTGTTAAGAGAAAAAAGTAAGAGAGATCGTGAACGGTTGCACGAGGCTCTGTGCAGTTGAGCGTTGCTTGAAAGCGTGCCTGATCAACACGTATAATCTGGCAATGTTCAATGATGCTGTGTCGTTATTTTTGTTTTTGTGTTTGTTAAGGGATAAAGAGTAACGAGTAAAGCCTCTAAATAATCGTGTTTTTCGGTAGGGGAGGGGGAGAAATAAGTAATTTGCGGAAAATTTGCGGAAAATTTTTGGAAAAAGTAAAAAGTTTTAAGCGGTGAAATTATTTAAAGAAAGGTAATTGTTCCGAGCACGGTCGGGCTGGGTGGCCACGGGGGCCAAACACAGAAGTTGGACGGGAAAGAAATTACTGCTTCACTGTAAAATATAAAATTGTACATAAATTGTATAAATAGTTTTTGTAGCGTCTAACTCCCTGTTTTATTTTTCATGTACACAAACCACTGAGGTCCTAAGAAGCGAGCCAACCAGGGGGCGGCGACGACCTGCCAGGCCAGCGGACCCCTGACGGTGCCAGAGGGTGACAAGCCCACCTTGGGACCACAACACATTGGGACCACAACACCTTGGGACCACAACACATTGGGACCACAACACCATGGGACCACAACGCCTTGGGACCGCAACCTGGGGCACGGCGACGACCTTCCAGGCCAGCGGACCCACTGACGGTGCCAGCGGGGGACAAGCCCACCCTGGGACCACAACACATGCGGACCACACTAGGGACAAATCAAACAAGAGGGAGGAAGACCTGCCGGGAGGAAGAAGAGAAAGAATGAAGACAAACGCAAAAAATGCAGCTTTTTAAATTGTATATTCTTATTTTTTATTAAACCCAAAGGAGATTGTTTTTTTATTGTAATAGAGAATAGACTTAGGGAATTGAGACACAAAAATCCTTCAGATTTTTGTTTTCCGTGGAGGGGGAAAGTGTCACCAAAATTGCTTTTCACTCGTTCCCGGGTCACCCCTTCCTACGCACCGTTCGACGCATGTCGATACGTCAGCCCGGCGGTAGGGCTGGAAGTGGTCGACCTCGAGGCAGTGAACAGCCGTAGGACGTGAGTCATTACCTCGACGCAAGCGAGTCTACGACATCCCGAGCCATTTTCCTCCGGCCACGCGCTTTTAGACAGTATACAGGTAGGCCTAATTTTGAATTATTTTAGAAATGTGTAAAATATAAATTATTTCTTTTTAAATTAATAAATATAGCTGCATAATTAATAATGAAGCCAGGGTTTTAGTATTTTAGTTAAGATCCCGTGACAATTTTATCCAATTCTTTATAAGTGCTTCGGGGAGGAAATAGTTTTTTAATAATATTTACATACTTCCAACCAGACGATGAACTAATGCGTTCACACCTTTTAAAGTTTCTTTTGTGGGCATTTGTTAGAACTAAAATGTTTCTATATTGTAAGAGGTCGTTATCGATGTACTCTACAGGGTGTTCCTCAGTCAGGAGATTTAGTAGGCCATCTGTTAACTTAAACTCTTTCCCACTAATAATTAGAGTATTTCCTTTAAAGACAGCTGGCACATTTCCAAGAAACCATCTAGAGCACACCTCCCGAAAACCAAACACGTTTTTATTTGGCATTTCCATCAACTTTAAAGTTATTTTGCTGCTAGCCATCTTATCTCTTTGACGTCTAACTTGATAATGAAGCTTTCTTAGTGATAGTAGGATATTTATTAACACGTAATGGCATCGTAACATAGACGTAACATAGACGTAACATATACGTGAAGGTTATATATAATATAATGTATGCTACTAGTATTTTACGTCTATGTTACGTCTATTTTACGTCTATGTAGAGCATAAGAGGTAGCATAAAAGAGAGGGGTAGCATAAGAGAGAGAGGTCAGGTTTGCGCGTTTTAAGGCTAGCTCAGGTCGAGGGCGCCTCGACCTGAGCTAGCCTTAAAACGCGCAAACCTGACCTCTCTCTCTTATGCTACCCCTCTCTTTTATGCTACCTCTTATGCTCTATTATTTTATCTCTTTGACGTCTAACTTGATAATGAAGCTTTCTTAGTGATAGTAGGATATTTATTAACACGTAATGGCGTCGTAACATAGACGTAACATATACGTGAAGGTTATATATAATATAATGTATGCTACTAGTATTTTACGTCTATGTTACGTCTATTTTACGTCTATTTTACGTCTATGTAGAGCATAAGAGGTAGCATAAAAGAGAGGGGTAGCATAAGAGAGAGGTCAGGTTTGCGCGTTTTAAGGCTAGCTCAGGTCGAGGGCGCCTCGACCTGAGCTAGCCTTAAAATGCGCAAACCTGACCTCTCTCTCTCTTATGCTACCCCTCTCTTTTATGCTACCTCTTATGCTCTACATAGACGTAAAATAGACGTAACATAGACGTAAAATACTAGTAGCATACATTATATTATATATAACCTTCACGTATATGTTACGTCTATGTTACGACGCCATTACGTGTTAATAAATATCCTACTATCACTAAGAAAGCTTCATTATCAAGTTAGACGTCAAAGAGATAAGATGGCTAGCAGCAAAATAACTTTAAAGTTGATGGAAATGCCAAATAAAAACGTGTTTGGTTTTCGGGAGGTGTGCTCTAAGTAGATGGTTTCTTGGAAATGTGCCAGCTGTCTTTAAAGGAAATACTCTAATTATTAGTGGGAAAGAGTTTAAGTTAACAGATGGCCTACTAAATCTCCTGACTGAGGAACACCCTGTAGAGTACATCGATAACGACTTCTTACAATATAGAAACATTTTAGTTCTAACAAATTAGCGATGGGTCATTCGTTCACTTTCAAGAGAGCCCGATCACTCGTTCAGCTCACTTGGAAGAGTCGTTCGCAAGGAGTCGTTCGCAAGGAGTCGTTCGATTAAACGAGGGCTGCTACCCATTACTCCGAGCTGCGAATTGCGGCGCTCTTTACTTTAGCGTGACACCTGCATTTGTTCATGTTCATAAAATAGAGCAAAAAATGCTATGAATTACACATTTTCGACTGCCGACGGCACGCTGCTTAATTGTGGCGCGGCGGCTTCAAACAAAAATAAAATAAATATTAAAATATTGGAATGATTTATGGCTTTTTTTGCAGGGCGTTTGGGTTTGGTGGGTACCGAGGCCGACACAATAATATACTAATATAATAATACCTAATACTGAACCAGGCTTTTAATAAATCATTTGATTTGATTTTTGGTTGTTTTATGCGTTAGTTTGTGGCTTGAGTTTTAACCTACCCGCAGTATACACCTCTGCTTAAAAAGCGTTGTAGCAGATTTCCGGCAAAGTAATTAATCGTAAAATAATAGTAATACCAAAGACGTACAAACTGTGTAATGTATTACCATATAGGCCGCTAGATGCTCCACCACTCTCGTTCTATTATACGACTCCGACTGAGCCGCTCCCGGCTAGCGCTCTTCGCGGCGCGCGCTCTCCGAGTTGTCCGAAACTCGCGAAAGCGTGGAGTGGAATTTCTACGAACGGACGAGAGCGAGCCAGATATTTTAACGAGCGGTGAACGTATCGTTCAGTTGATGGGAGCGGCTCATTCGCGACTCTTTGAAAAGAGTCGTTTAAATCTAACGACTCGTTCGCGAACGACCCATCGCTATAACAAATGCCCACAAAAGAAACTTTAAAAGGTGTGAACTCATTAGTTCATCGTCTGGTTGGAAGTATGTAAATATTATTAAAAAACTATTACCTCCCCGAAGCACTTATAAAGAATTGGATAATATAGTGGCTAAAAAGAAAAATACGAAATATTTAAAATTTTTAAAATTTCAAAAAGAAATCCCAAAGAGAAAATTAATCGAGGACAGGCAAGACACTAGCGATGGGAACTACGAAGTAGAAAAATGGGGAGGAGGGCTTCAGGAAGTTAGAGGGCGAGTCCTATATTAGAGTACACAGATGTCAACGACATGATAGACCAATTTCGATGTTTGGAAGAGAATAATACGGATGGCATTAATACACCTGAAATTATGAGTATTTTAAGAGTACTGGAGCAACTTGGAATTGAGTTTTATTAATAGTTTTAGTTGTGAATGCAATAATGTTTTTACTAAATAAGATGTACACTGATGGGTTAAATAAAGATAGTAACACAAGCAGATGTTTTATTTGATCACCTAATAGGTATTTATTTTTAGTTAAAATCTTTAAAGCCTAGCGCTTAATGCAAACTGCCATGCTGCTTACGTCACGGCACATGCGCGTCTAAAGATATACAGTTATTTTTAAAAAGTTAGAAGACCAGGTACTGTATCACGATACAGACTCGGTTATTTTTGTACACAGAGACGGTTATTCTGACATATCGTTAGGTAACAACAATGGTGATATGGCAGAACTAGAATCGTACGGAGCAGGTAGTTATATATCTAATTTTACAAGTGGTGGTCCTAAAAACTATGCTTTCAAAGTATTTTCGCCTTTAAAACGGGAGGAAAAAATAGTTTGTAAAGTAAATGGCATTTTTCTGAATTATTCATCATCCAAATTGATTAATTTTTACTCCATACGTGACATGATTTTATCCGAGGACAGCACCCCAATACAAATCACGTCTCATCAAATTCGACGCACTGCTATTCACGAGGTAGTAACAAAATCAGAGACAAAAGAATATAAGTCAAACTCACTAAAATGAAAATTTAGAGGTTTTGATTCAGTCCCCTATGGATTTTAAAAAGCAGAAAACGTAAAAAATTTGTATCTGTTTTTAATTTTTGATTTTAATAAATAGACAATATAATAATATTAATAATAATAATAAATGAAAATAAGCTCGTAAACTTTTTAAAAATTTGTCAATAAATATTATTACGGTTTGTTTTTGGCGTACAAAATTGAAATATGATTATGATAGCAGTTGCAGCTATTAGTTGATTTCTAAGATTTCGACCTACCTTTTTGAATATATTCCCTTATCCCTTGAACGTTCTACTTTGAACTGTTTTTCCATTTAGTCACAATTTTGCTTAACCTCGAATTGAATTTTTATAAATTTTCCGTCACAGGTCTGTCTTGGATCCAGCCTTGTTTTTCCTCATTCTGTATTGTTAATCCCTATTGAAATATGTCCCAATTTGGCCCTAAAAACTATATTTGGCTATTAATATAAATTAGAATTTGTTTACATGACGAAATAACACGTCATTTGTGACATTTGAACAGCTGTAATTTCTTTGGTCGAACCTGTTGTAAAACCTGGTTTTCTGTCCTGAGCCGCCCTCTGTGACTTTTTGAGAAGACTGTCTAAGCCATGTAACGTTGGAATCTGTTATTTCAAGTTCTAGTACTCTTGATTTTACGCCGTGTGGTCGGTATCGGTCCCTACCTACCTGTGATCGCAGGTGGTCATGGGATTTAGTTTCGTACAGCTTTATGACTTGGACGATAGAGGTCAGACGAGGTACTGGATTTTGAACCCCAACTGTATTAGTTGCCCATTTTGTTTTACTTCACTAGTAATTTGGACGAGCCTAGAAGCTGTTTTTTTTTTGGTCATATTTCCTAATTTTTGGTTAAAATGGGTAAGGGATGATAGCCCCTTTTCCACAATTAATTTTAGGTTGTGCCTGCGCCACCTAGGGAGCACAAGTGGTACTTTCTGGTTCAGCCTTAAAGGGTTCTAATGTTGATCCACGCCTACATGTATTCCTGGTTGACGAAAATCGTAAGTTGTTTCCAATAATTGTACAAAGTATCATGAATTGTACAAACTATTAATGAATGTCGGTTTATGGATACGGAAAAATGTATTTGTTTGTTGGTATATTGCCGTTGTTCATTGGTTAGTTAATTTTTACTGGCAGAATATTGTGCCAATGGGGTGGAAGGGAATACCATCGAATCAAAGCTTTCAGAACTGTACATAATTGGGTACCAAAGTGTACCTCGAAACAACCCTGTGACGTCACTTGTGCAAGAAAATCGATATTGGAATTTTTGGCAAGGATTGGGTGTGGCACCGGAGCAGAGGTTCCTTTTCACAAACTGATCGCGTCGTCGACAGTATCGCCATTCTAAAAGTCTTTTGGAAAGACACCCAAAAATTTGGATCTGTGAATGCGGTACAATTAACTTCTTCTACCTTGTTTTGTTATTTGCCCTTTTGGCGTTACGTTGTTGGTCCAGTGAGGCCGTTTTAGTTGATTTTGTAGAAGAAATTCGACATCTCTTCGTCGGTTTTTACGACGACAGCGGACATGTTAATTTAGACCCGACACGAAAACTGCAGGTAAGGTCCTTTTGCCACTATTAAACCCTTAAAAACACAGAATTCCGCGATTAAACTGCTATTTTAATTAATTTTCGTTGATTTCCTTTTGATCCTATTTCTTTTTTTTTCGACGTCCACGTTTTTAATTAGTTGTTCTGTAACTAAAAATTTTCTAAATACGAGTAGATCGCTACGTTTCGTGGTTAGTAAATTCTGTAAATTATGTACAGATGGTTTTTTTTATTAAGAATTAAATGGGTTGATATTTGCCCTTCACGTAGGTCAAATTCTTGCGAATTTTTTTTAATACGGTTTTTTTTTTGTCAGCTATGCTAGCTTGATTTGGTGCATTTGTTTGATAATGTTGGTTAGAACCGTACGGGGTGACCCAAGGTTAAATTTTATTTTGTTATTTTCCAAGCAAAACCATCGTGAGCTAGTAATTGGTGTATGTCCGTGAATTTGAAGTTAATGATTTTTTTTATCAACTAATTATGTTAATAATCAATATAAGTTAAAAATCAATAATAGCCAGGTTGTTCAAATTAATATTTTGTGTTTTGGAATATCAGCTGATAGCGTTAGAGACCGGCAATTTAAATGTTTTATATTTTGGCTGTCAGTGGGTCTGTACTTTAGTAATTTGAGCAAATATTAAAAATTTCTGACAGTCAGTAGTAGTAATTTTCACATTTCTCAGATTTTTTTTGTGTTAACAAGCTTTTAAGTATTATAGGGTATGACATTGACAAGGCTGATTCTTAATTATGATATTTGGTTACAAAATTTCAGGGTGGGTGAAGGATAGTACCGTTAACTACTCACGGTGGCATTTGTTGATTCTTGGGTTACGCTTACAGATACTGTATGGTTATTTTATATTCATAAATATTAGGCTACGTTATCATATTTTGATGTATGTGTTTAGTAGTAGTAATGCGGAAATTATCTTTCTCTTTTGACTGATTGTATTTAACCTTCCAAATTTTATAACATTGTATTTTGCGGCTATAACTTTTCATTGGTGTAATTTGAGTGATTACCTAACTATTTTGGTTGTTTTGTTACCAGTGTATAATATAATTGTTTAATATTTTTGTATCTGTATTACTTGTGCAAATATAATTGGTTTGTAATGAATATTTTTTTTTGTGCACAGTAGCGTACAATGGCTACTCTTATGTAAATTTTATTTTAATTTTTTTTTGTCAATTAATTGGCTTCGCTAACGCCTGTTTATTATTTTTTTTTGTTGGACCTGAGGTCACTGCTTAATTCAAAATATTTTCTTTCGGTTTTACTCTCGATATAAATAAGTGGTCATTAAGGCCTTCAGCCAGATAAAGTTTGTTATTTAAATTTAATATGAAATTATATTTGCATAGTTCATGAATTGTACCTTGCCTTGACGCATACCTTTTGTTTCATCAGGGTCTTTTCTTTTGCTGGGAGCAATCCTTTTTCCTGGAAGACTCCAAGCGTCTTTTGCTGGGAGACAGCAATCCTTTCACTGGAGGACACCGATCCTTCTTTTGTGGCTGGGAGACATCTCCAGTCTTTCATCGGGCTGTGAGTCAGCTAAGCTGCCTAGGCCAGTTCAGCATTGACCTGAGACACCGTCAACAGGGGACGAACCCCTTCAGGCAACTTTTTTTTTTAATTTTATAATTGGCGTTACCTATTTTTCTTGATAACAAATTTGTTCGATATCGACTTTAACCATGGTTGACATTATTTAATTTAAAGCGGATTAGTACCTTACCTTTCTTTTATTTTATTTCCCCCTCTGGGTTTGAACTTAGTTACTACAAAACCGGTCATGAGACCTACAAATTGTTATAATAATAACCATAATACCAATAATAATAGTAATAACATTAATAATTTTATTTAATAATAATAATACCTAATAATTTCACTGTATCGAATTTCACAAAAGGACAAAATACACTGATGTGTTATCAAAATTTTTGCCCTAACCAATCTGTATATAAATTGTAAATTTGGTTTTAAGGGTAGTGTTTTATTTGCCTCACCAGACAGCGCAGTTTCTTGGATCTTTTTTTTTGGATGATATGGGAACTATATGTGAGTGAGTGAGCTGAAAGCGAGATCCCAATACTATCTAGGAGGGTTTCTGTTTTTCACTCGGCAGTAAAAACAGTGGCGCCCCCAAACCCCCCTCTCTCCGGCATTGGAGTTAGGGCAATTTTTTGGCACGCATGCGCAAGCCTCTCGCCTTCAACTCAACTCTTTGCGTGAGTTAATTTTGGAACTTCTCAATATTTTTATTTTCTTAAATTTTTACCGAACTTTCAATTTTTAATTATGAATGGTATGTAGAAGTAAAATTCTACTTCTGTGCGGAAAAGAGCGTGGCAAATGCAGACGCCCATCTTGGCGCGAGACGAGATGGGAGTAGACGTGAAAAATTTGCCACGCTCTTTTCCGCACAGTTACTTCTACATACCATTCATAATTAAAAATTCAAAGTTCGGTAAAAATTTAAGAAAATAAAAATATTGAGAAGTTCCAAAATTAACTCACGCAAAGAGTTGAGTTGAAGGCGAGAGGCTTGCGCATGCGTGCCAAAAAATTGCCCTAGCTCCAATGCCGGAGAGAGGGGGGGTTTGGGGGCGCCACTGTTTTTAATGCCGAGTGAAAAACAGAAACCCTCCTAGATAGTATTGGGATCTCGCTTTCAGCTCACTCACTCACATATAGTTCCCATATCATCCAAAAAAAAGATCCAAGAAACTGCGCTGTCTGGTGAGGCAAATAAAACACTACCCTTAAAAACAAATTTACAATTTATTTACAGATTGGTTAGGGCAAAAATTTTGATAACACATCAGTGTATTTTGTCCTTTTGTGAAATTCGATGCAGTGAAATTATTAGGTATTATTATTATTAAATAAAATTATTAATGTTATTACTATTATTATTGGTATTATGGTTATTATTATAACAATTTGTAGGTCTCATGACCGGTTTCGTAGTAACTAAGTTCAAACCCAGGGGGGGGGGGGAAATAAAATAAAAGAAAGGTAAGGTACTAATCCGCTTTAAATTAAATAATGTCAACCATGGTTAAAGTCGATATCGAACAAATTTGTTATCAAGAAAAATAGGTAACGCCAATTATAAAATTAAAAAAAAAAGTTGCCTGAAGGGGTTCGTCCCCTGTTGACGGTGTCTCAGGTCAATGCTGAACTGGCCTAGGCAGCTTAGCTGACTCACAGCCCGATGAAAGACTGGAGATGTCTCCCAGCCACAAAAGAAGGATCGGTGTCCTCCAGTGAAAGGATTGCTGTCTCCCAGCAAAAGACGCTTGGAGTCTTCCAGTAAAAAGGATTGCTCCCAGCAAAAGAAAAGACCCTGATGAAACAAAAGGTATGCGTCAAGGCAAGGTACAATTCATGAACTATGCAAATATAATTTCATATTAAATTGAAATAACAAACTTTATCTTGCTGAAGGCCTTAATGACCACTTATTTATATCGAGAGTAAAACCGAAAGAAAATATTTTGAATTAAGCAGTGACCTCAGGGCCAACAAAAAAAAATAATAAACAGGCGTTAGCGAAGCCAATTAATTGACAAAAAAAAAATTAAGATAAAATTTACATAAGAGTAGCCATTGTACGCTACTGTGCACAAAAAAAAATATTCATTACAAACCAATTATATTTGCACAAGTAATACAGATACAAAAATATTAAACAATTATATTATACACTGGTAACAAAACAACCAAAATAGTTAGGTAATCACTCAAATTACACCAATGAAAAGTTATAGCCGCAAAATACAATGTTATAAAATTTGGAAGGTTAAATACAATCAGTCAAAAGAGAAAGATAATTTCCGCATTACTACTACTAAACACATACATCAAAATATGATAACGTAGCCTAATATTTATGAATATAAAATAACCATACAGTATCTGTAAGCGTAACCCAAGAATCAACAAATGCCACCGTGAGTAGTTAACGGTACTATCCTTCACCCACCCTGAAATTTTGTAACCAAATATCATAATTAAGAATCAGCCTTGTCAATGTCATACCCTATAATACTTAAAAGCTTGTTAACACAAAAAAAAATCTGAGAAATGTGAAAATTACTACTACTGACTGTCAGAAATTTTTAATATTTGCTCAAATTACTAAAGTACAGAGCCACTGACAGCCAAAATATAAAACATTTAAATTGCCGGTCTCTAACGCTATCAGCTGATATTCCAAAACACAAAATATTAATTTGAACAACCTGGCTATTATTGATTTTTAACTTATATTGATTATTAACATAATTAGTTGATAAAAAAAATCATTAACTTCAAATTCACGGACATACACCAATAACTAGCTCACGATGGTTTTGCTTGCAAAATAACAAAATAAAATTTAACCTTGGGTAACCCCGTACGGTTCTAACCAACATTATCAAACAAATGCACCAAATCAAGCTAGCATAGCTGACAAAAAAAAACCCGTATTAAAAAAAATTCGCAAGAATTTGACCTACGTGAAGGGCAAATATCAACCCATTTAATTCTTAATAAAAAAACCCATCTGTACATAATTTACAGAATTTACTAACCACGAAACGTAGCGATCTACTCGTATTTAGAAAATTTTTAGTTACAGAACAACTAACTAAAAACGTGGACGTCGAAAAAAAAAAGAAATAGGATCAAAAGGAAATCAACGAAAATTAATTAAAATAGCAGTTTAATCGCGGACTTCTGTGTTTTTTAAGGGTTTAATAGTGGCAAAAGGACCTTACCTGCAGTTTTCGTGTCGGGTCTAAATTAACATGTCCGCTGTCGTCGTAAAAACCGACGAAGAGATGTCGACTTTCTTCTACCAAATCAACTAAAACGGCCTCACTGGACCAACAACGTAACGCCAAAAGGGCAAATAACAAAACAAGGTAGAAGAAGTTAATTGTACCGCATTCACAGATCCAAATTTTTGGGTGTCTTTCCAAAAGACTTTTAGAATGGCGATACTGTCGACGACGCGATCAGTTTGTGAAAAGGAACCTCTGCTCCGGTGCCACACCCAATCCTTGCCAAAAATTCCAATATCGATTTTCTTGCACAAGTGACGTCACAGGGTTGTTTCGAGGTACACTTTGGTACCCAATTATGTACAGTTCTGAAAGCTTTGATTCGATGGTATTCCCTTCCACCCCATTGGCACAATATTCTGCCAGTAAAAATTAACTTAACCAATGAACAACGGCAATATACCAACAAACAAATACATTTTTCCGTATCCATAAACCGACATTCATTAATAGTTTGTACAATTCATTATACTTTGTACAATTATTGGAAACAACTTACGCTTTTTGTCAACCAGGAATACATGTAGGCGTGGATCAACATTAGAACCCTTTAAGGCTGAACCAGAAAGTACCACTTGTGCTCCCTAGGTGGCGCAGGCACAACCTAAAATTAATTGTGGAAAAGGGGCTATCATCCCTTACCCATTTTAACCAAAAATTAGGAAATACGACCAAAAAAAAAACAGCTTCTAGGCTCGTTCAAATTACTAGTGAAGTAAAACAAAATGGGCAACTAACACAGTTGGGGCTCAAAATCCAGTACCTCGTCTGACCTCTATCGTCCAAGTCATAAAGCTGTACGAAACTAAATCCCATGACCACCTGCGATCACAGGTAGGTAGGGACCGATACCGACCACACGGCGTAAAATCAAGAGTACTAGAACTTGAAATAACAGATTCCAACGTTACATGGCTTAGACAGTCTTCTCAAAAAGTCACAGAGGGCGGCTCAGGACAGAAAACCAGGTTTTACAACAGGTTCGACCAAAGAAATTACAGCTGTTCAAATATCACAAATGACGTGTTATTTCGTCATGTAAACAAATTCTAATTTATATTAATAGCCAAATATAGTTTTTAGGGCCAAATTCGGACATATTTCAATAGGGATTAACAATACAGAATGAGGAAAAACAAGGCTGGATCCAAGACAGACCTGTGACGGAAAATTTATAAAAATTCAATTCGAGGTTAAGCAAAATTGTGACTAAATGGAAAAACAATTCAAAGTAGAACGTTCAAGGGATAAGGGAATATATTCAAAAAGGTAGGTCGAAATCTTAGAAATCAACTAATAGCTGCAACTGCTATCATAATCATATTTCAATTTTGTACGCCAAAAACAAACCGTAATAACTCCCCCTCTCCTACGAAAGGAGGGAAATTTTCTCAAGAAAATTAACTGACGATAAGTACTCCAAAAATCTACAGTATTTACAAGGTAAGGCAAAAAAAAATTAACTACCGGAGCTCCGGGGGTATTCCCCTAGGAAGCAACGGAAGAGAGTGAAAGATACTAGTGGATCGTTACTAACAAAATATATACTTACACAACCAGAAGAATAACTAAACCAAAAAAAAAATCTCTAACATGACATGACAGGTCTGAGTGTTTCTGACGGCAGCCACCATTTCCGCATCGCAAAGTCAACTGTGCCTCAATGGTATAGTGGCCACATAGACCAAAACTGGGAAGACGTGTCCCCAGCTCCGGAATTTCCACCAAGGCCATAAGACACCCGTACTCGTCATATCAGCCCCCAAAAAAAGAAAATAAAGAAATAAAATACCAAAGATATGGTCTGGGTTTGGCAAAAACATACTAAGATTAAATTTTCAAAGAAAAGTAAGGCAGTGAACAGCCAAACCGGGTTCGTAGATCGTGGCACGCTTGGCGGCAGCCAAACACTTCAGCACCAAGAAAACCAAATGTGCTTTTTATAGTGTAGGGCCACGTAGATCGGTCCGGATTTGAAATCCGAGAGACCGAAATTTCCGCTGGCCAAGCATCACCATGGCCGACAACCCTAGCCAACCAAAATTAACCAAGAAAAGAAATAAAATGAAACTTCAGGAACCAGTGTGGTTCCAATACAGACGAAAACAACCCAAAGGCATAATGAGGTAATTTCTCAACCTGCCTATAAAGACACCTACTAAAAATAATACCCGCAGCTTAGTGGATTACTAAACCCACTAACTCAGGTAATCGACAACCCAAAATAGTACAATAAGCAAAATAATTCAAAATAAAAATTAGCTTTGGTCCCCTCGCCGCTAGACACCCAGCGACCCCTCCAGGAGTTTCCGGGGTGGAATAAAACTTCAGGGTGCAGGAAGCACAGCCTGGTAACATTAACCCAAAGATGGTAAGGGGGCTAGCATTGCGTAACACTCGAAGAAAGCGTGAGGTACCTCGTGTACTAGCCTCACTCCAGAGCGTCCCAAAACAGATAACCAACTGTCACGCGTCGAGTCAACCAAAGGGTGGAAAAACTAAAAAGAAAAGATAACTAATATACAACCAAGGTAATTTAAGAAGAAAAAGGGATAGCCCATATGTTCCACCGAGCATAAGGAAGTGAATTATAGTAGACACTAAACTAAAAGATGCACCGAATGGGTAGTACATCAGTCCCTGTATGAAACAAAATAAATTAAATAGGGTACTCTGAAAGGTGGCACTGCCACCGGCCTGTCGCAACCTAATAGGCCGACTTGAGCTCAGGCCGAACAAAGTAGCTTGGCCCTCCCCTGGCCCGCCGAACAAGTTCGATGGGCAAAATGTTACCCCAGGGGTCAGACTTCCGCCCCCCTGAACAGCCCTTCCAGTCGGTCTGCTCTCCGAAGGATCAATAGTTCCAACAAAGAACGTCGAAGCGACATTCGGTAGCACCCAACACCGCGCAGCCTAAACAAGGAGATAGGGACAAATAAGTCAAAATCGGGAAAGTTCTATTTTGTCTAGTTAAACTATAGCCCAAATATAGAACGCCAAAATAGGGGTCTAGGTACCAAGACCTAGGCCAAAGTCAAATCCAGGATAACAAGAATAGCAAGTCAAATAAGACTATAAAGAAATATCAAGGTAAAATTAGATTTATAATCAAACAAAGAAAAGATAATGTAAATCAAGGTAAGGTAAGAAACACCAAGTCAAATACTTAAATAAGACTTGGAAGATATGAAGGTAAAATTAACCGAATAATTAAACCCAAGGTAAGATAAAGTAACCAAGCCAATGACTTAAATAAGGCTAGGAAGATATGAAGGTAAAATTAACTGAATAATTAAACCCAAAATAAAATAAAGTAATAAAGGTAAGGTAAGATAAGATAATCAAGGTAACGCAAGGTAAGATAAGAAAATCACAATAAGGACACTAAATCAGATCGAGCTAGGATAACGAAATCACTCAGCAAGATACGGATTAGTGTCATAAGTCAAATCAAGTTAAGGTAAATTAAATTATCCAAAACAAATCATCAAGTACAATTGCAATCAGTGTATTACGATATTCAAAATAGGTAAGTTGAAGGTAAATTAAAATAAGGTAATTTAAGGTAAGTTCAGATAGGGTAAATTTAAGGTAAGTTCAGATAAGGTAAATTTATAGTTACTAAAAGATTAATGAATTTATGACTCAAATAAAAATATGCTAAATTTCAGGTAGTTGAGCTAACAAATAAAATAAATCATCGCCTTAAGAGAAAAACAAACTAATGACCATGTGTCACGTCTACTCCCATCTCGTCTCGCGCCAAGATGGGCGTCTGCAAGACACCGCCAAAAGAAAAAAAAAACTCTAAAATTAATGTTACTAAAGCCACAAAAGTTAAAGAAATTTAAAGATATGGTAAAGATAGATCATACCATAAGCAAAGACGCAAAGCGATGATAGCAAGTAAAAGTAGTAAAAATGCTGAAGGCAGACTTACTACGCGCAATAGCAGCAAGTTGACTGAAGGCCTAGCTTGCCACGGCTTTCGGAGGACTCCTACCTCCACTAGTTCACCAGTGCAGCACAATTCTAAGCGATAGTGTTCAAATCCATCAAGGTTCGCACCCATAGGGATTCAGACACTATCACGCCCATACTGCAGGGCATAAAAAAAGGTATTAAAGGGAAACGGAATAAGGTAACATTAAAGAAAAATATTTAAAGGTAAAATTAATCATTATCTGAACTCTCATTTGCGGTCGATGGATTATACAGTTTGAGATCTTTTACGTGCCAAACACCTTTACTTTGTCCTGCTCGATCTTGAAGTTCGTAGGTGCAGGACCCTGTTTTCTTCTTAATAATAAACGGGCCCACATAAGCCGGAGCCAGTTTGGCACTATAATAGTTCGCGGCATCGGAAAGACTTTTGTTCTTACGCCAAACCTCTTGTCCAGGTGCGTACTCAACGGGTCGTCTACGTAAGTTGTATCTACGTTGATTTCTAACATGAGATGTTTTAATTTTATCCTGAACTTCGCGATACAATTTCACAAAGGCGGCTTGTCTTTTCCTGACATAATCTTGAAGGTCTGCATTGGTGTTAGCAGTCTCTTCTGCAAAGTCTTGTCCGTACAATTTATGTTCTCTCCCAAAATTAAGAAAATGCGGAGTAAAGCCAGTGGTCTCGTGTCTTGATGTTCGCAAAGCACAGCCTATAGAAGCTAGGTTTTCGTCCCAGGTACGGTGGTTATTGTTCTTGATGTAAGATCGCATCATGGTCTTTATGACTCTGTGGACTCGTTCGGTCGGATCGGGTTGTGGGTGATAAGATGCTGTGTAGAATAGCTTGGTTTTATAGCGTTGGTATAGGTTCTGAAATTCCTTGGACTTCATTTGTACTCCATTATCACACATTAGGAACTGTGGTGATCCAAACATTAGGAAAATACCTTCTTCAACCTGTTTGGTGAGGGATTTAGCTGTCGCTGAACGAGAAGGAAATAAAACGGAGAATTTGGTGAAATAATCGGTAACCACAAGAACGTAAGTGTTACCTTATCTCGAACGAGGAAACGGCCCAATATAGTCCAGGCTGATACACTGCCAAGGTTGATTTATTACAGGACGGTCCCCCATTAATCCTGCAGGAGGTTTTTGTTCTACTTTGTGCTGGGCACAAACTCGACAAGCTTTCACATAACTCGTGACGTCACTCCTCATCTTAGGCCAATAATAGCGTTGGCATACTTTCCGGTAGGTCTTGAATACGCCCACGTGACCTGAAGCAGGTATATCATGGCAACGGGCGAGTATCTTGCGCCTTTTATCCTTAGGAACGACAATTTTCCAAGAACTGGATGGAGTACCAAGGTCCGGATGATTGGTTCTTGCATATTTATACAACATGTTGTTTTCTACACGCCAAGCAGGAAATTTGTCTGGTTGTTGTTCAAGCCTTACAAACATATTTTTATACCATCCATCAGTGGTGGAAGACATCGGAACATCACTATCGTCGGTGTCAATAGCTTCAGCGGAAACAGGAACGGATCTGGACAGAAAATCGGCAACAATGTGCTCTTTACCAGGGCGATGGATTAAGGTGAAATCATAGGGTTGCAGACGAAGCGCCCATCGCGCTAAACGACCTTGAGGGTCTTTTAGTCTGTGCAGCCATAGTAACGAGTGGTGGTCAGTTACTACCGTAAAGTGTACCCCTTCCAAATAATGTCTCAACTTCTCCACACTCTAAATCACCGCCAAACACTCTTTTTCGGTGACTGTATATTTCATTTCTTGTTTAGTCAGTGAACGTGATAGGAAGCATATTACTTTCTCACCATCATCAAAAGTCTGTGTTAAAACTGCACCAAGGCCATATGCGCTTGCATCGGTTTGCAGGACAAAAGGACGGTTAAAGTCAGGACAGGTAAGTATCGGTGCTGTAACCAAAGCTTCCTTGATCGCTTTAAAGGCTCTATCACAGTCGGTTGTCCATGACCATCTGACATTTTTCTTAGTCAAGTTAGTTAGCGGAGCTATGGTGGATGAAAAATTCGGAACAAAGCGACGGTACCAAGATGCTGTACCAATAAATCGGCGAATTTCTGTGGCATTCTTCGGTGGTATAATATTTACAATTGCCTCCACTTTTAATGGATCTGGTCGGAGTCCCTGACGGTCCACAACATATCCTAAATACTTCAATTCTGGCAGGCAAAACTGACATTTTTCTAACGAAACTATGAGTCCCGCTTCATGTAGTCGGTCGAAAACTAAGCCCAACAGACGTAGGTGTTCATCAAAGTCCTGAGATATGAGAATTATATCATCCAGATATACCATGACTGCTGGTTGAAGGTCTGCTCCAAGGACGGTATCTACTATGCGCTGCCAGGTTGCTGGTGAATTGGTTAAACCGAAAGGCATGCGACGGAACTGAAATAGTCCTCTTCCAGGGACGGTAAATGCGGTATATTCACGCGAGGATTCACTCAAGGGAACTGTCCAAAATGCGGATTTGATATCGATGGAACTGAGGTAAGTTGCATCTCTCAGGCGGTCCAAAATGGCAGAAATGTAGGGCAAGGGATATGCGTCTTTCTTGCTCAAACTGTTCAAAATTCTGTAATCTACACAAAATCTGTAGGAATCATCCTTCTTGCGCACTAAACATATCGGACTAGACCAGGCACTCTTCGACGGTTCGATGACTCCGTCCTCCAGCATTTGCTTAAGTTCTTCATCAATAACTTTCTGCTTAAATGGAGACACAGGGTAATACCTTTGTTTGACAGGCTTCGTACCTGGCTCTACTTCAATAACATGTTCAGCCACCTTACAACATCCCAGGCCTGTACCCATCAAAGCAAGTTTTTCTTTGACTAAGTTATCAAGAGTCATTCGCTGAGCAGTAGTAAGGGTACTCTCATCCCGTATGCTAAGTAATTGAGTAGAATTCGTTTCATCTGCGAAATGCCAAACATCCTGATTCAAATCTGGTGCGATTCCCATGCTCTTCCAGAAATCGACTCCCAAAATTAAGGTATGAGCCAGTGCAGGCAGGACTAACACATCTATCATGCGGGTTTTCCCCATTAAACTAAACGGCACTTGCATGTAACCAATAGCGGGACAGCTCTCTCCATTAGCAACTGTACATCTTGTTTCTTTACCTAAAAGTTGTAGTCCCAAACTCCGTAGCAACTCATATCCAGGAAGGCCAACAAGTGTTCGAGTGGCCCCAGAATCCAGCAAACCTCGTATAGGTGTGCCTAAGACAGAAACTTCCAAATATGGACGTTAATCTCCTCGTGCGTGACTAATGATGAAATCTAGAAGAATTTTGGATGAAAAATCGAAATCATTGGTCGTTACACGCTTGGTATTGGGAGACATCGTACGACCTATTGATTCCCCCGGGAAGCGTTTCCCGAATTAGCACATTTTGGGCAAGATCTTACAGTGACATTAGGTGTTCCACAACGATAACAGTGTGTTTTTCTAGGGCTTTGACAATCTCGATTAAAATGTCCCGTTTGTTGACAATTCCAACAGACTAATTCTCTAGGACCTCTATTGGTAGTAGGAGGGTTGACACGTCTCACTTCATTGACCTTAGTTGGAGGTAAGGCTTCTTGCATATCTGAGACGAAGGCGAAATCAGGTTCTACAAATCCTTGTCGCTTCCGAGATGGCGGTACATAATGTTCTGCACGGTATTTCTTGGCTTCTAAAACCAGGCACTGCTCCTCTAATTCTTCCAATGAGTTCACTATGGGTAACTGAGTGGTGTAAAATGGAGCTAAATTCCTAGTTATCATGTCCAACTTTGCATCCTCACTGAGGGAACCATAACGCCGAAACAGAGCCTGCATGCTTGAAAGATAGTCCACTATGCTTTCTGATGGATCTTGAGTCCTCTCGAGCATTTCTTTAAAGAGTCGAGCACGATAATCTGGTGGTTCAAAGTGTCTGCAAAGCAGTTCAGCAAGTTCTCTCCAGCTGTTAAACCGGGAACGGTTCGCTCTAAACCAATTCAATGCCTTGCCTTCAAATAAATCTATGGCAGACTCAAACAGTTCTCCTTCTGATACGTTACGAGCCAATCTCAGCTCTGCTACTCTCTCCAAGAATCCATGGACTGACATACTCTTGGGGTCTCCTGTAAATTTAAGGCCCCATTTTTCTATACGTAGTGCCTTGAAGTTTGACACTGGCTGTCTATTCGGGGTTGAACCATGCTGAGTCGGTCGAGGCACTTCCTCTTCTGACGAATCATCAGAATCAGAACCTCCCGAACGTGCTGCATCCAATAATACGCTCAAGTTGGGATCTCGTCTGGATACTTGCTCTAGCTCGTCAAGAGCAGATAAGGTTTCTGCCATTATTATCGCTCGTGTGTCAGCGTCCTCTGACGACAGTTGGTTAACTGGTACACGATCAATTCGGTTGAGAAGATGGACCAAGTGTGTCTGTAGACGTTCAAATTTGGTCTTGGCTTTTTCTCCAGAAACGGACTTAATCGCCAATCTAGTCTTCCTCAAGTTAGTCGCCACATAAGCTTTTTCTTCAGCAAAATCCAGATCGTAGGGAGGGTGACTTATTGACTTACTAACTTTCTCCATCTGCAACAATGGGCGTAAAGATGCACGAAGGCTTTCGACAGTTTTCGTTTCATCCGCTGGAATGCCAGGAACTTGCAACTCATAAATGAGCATGTCCTTTCTAAGGTAATGCACTCTCATACTGTAATCCATCGTAACTTATTACGAGTCAAATAATACTCAAGCCAATATAAATTAAAAGAAAAATCAATAAAATATTAACACTGATTGCACTTGACACTGTAAACTGCAAATAATTTGCACAACTAAATTTTCAGATAAGTTTCACTAATTAAACTTCACCAAAAAGATTTAAAAAAAAATAAACCGGTTAGGACAGCGATGTCCTAGCAGAAGGAATAACGAAAACCCGTCAGAACAGCGAAGTTCTGATGGCTACAACAAAACAATAGGTAGGCCGCAAAAAAATATTGCATTATCAGAAAAAATCTCATCAGAGGTAAGACAACATATCAGAAGCGCAAAAATCGATAAATGAAAAATTTTAAAAAATTTTTTTGATAATGTTAGTACCAAAGTGCTCTATCTGGTCTCACCAAACGCAGTTTCTTTTTGTTTGAATGCCCCACGTTGGGCGCCAAAATTTGCCACGCTCTTTTCCGCACAGAAGAAGAATTTTACTTCTACATACCATTCATAATTAAAAATTCAAAGTTCGGTAAAAATTTAAGAAAATAAAAATATTGAGAAGTTCCAAAATTAACTCACGCAAAGAGTTGAGTTGAAGGCGAGAGGCTTGCGCATGCGTGCCAAAAAATTGCCCTAGCTCCAATGCCGGAGAGAGGGGGGGTTTGGGGGCGCCACTGTTTTTAATGTCGAGTGAAAAACAGAAACCCTCCTAGATAGTATTGGGATCTCGCTTTCAGCTCACTCACTCACATATAGTTCCCATATCATCCAAAAAAAAGATCCAAGAAACTGCGCTGTCTGGTGAGGCAAATAAAACACTACCCTTAAAAACAAATTTACAATTTATTTACAGATTGGTTAGGGCAAAAATTTTGATAACACATCAGTGTATTTTGTCCTTTTGTGAAATTCGATACAGTGAAATTATTAGGTATTATTATTATTAAATAAAATTATTAATGTTATTACTATTATTATTGGTATTATGGTTATTATTATAACAATTTGTAGGTCTCATGACCGGTTTTGTAGTAACTAAGTTCAAACCCAGAGGGGGAAATAAAATAAAAGAAAGGTAAGGTACTAATCCGCTTTAAATTAAATAATGTCAACCATGGTTAAAGTCGATATCGAACAAATTTGTTATCAAGAAAAATAGGTAACGCCAATTATAAAATTAAAAAAAAAAGTTGCCTGAAGGGGTTCGTCCCCTGTTGACGGTGTCTCAGGTCAATGCTGAACTGGCCTAGGCAGCTTAGCTGACTCACAGCCCGATGAAAGACTGGAGATGTCTCCCAGCCACAAAAGAAGGATCGGTGTCCTCCAGTGAAAGGATTGCTGTCTCCCAGCAAAAGACGCTTGGAGTCTTCCAGTAAAAAGGATTGCTCCCAGCAAAAGAAAAGACTCTGATGAAACAAAAGGTATGCGTCAAGGCAAGGTACAATTCATGAACTATGCAAATATAATTTCATATTAAATTTAAATAACAAACTTTATCTGGCTGAAGGCCTTAATGACCACTTATTTATATCGAGAGTAAAACCGAAAGAAAATATTTTGAATTAAGCAGTGACCTCAGGTCCAACAAAAAAAAATAATAAACAGGCGTTAGCGAAGCCAATTAATTGACAAAAAAAAATAAGATAAAATTTACATAAGAGTAGCCATTGTACGCTACTGTGCACAAAAAAAAATATTCATTACAAACCAATTATATTTGCACAAGTAATACAGATACAAAAATATTAAACAATTATATTATACACTGGTAACAAAACAACCAAAATAGTTAGGTAATCACTCAAATTACACCAATGAAAAGTTATAGCCGCAAAATACAATGTTATAAAATTTGGAAGGTTAAATACAATCAGTCAAAAGAGAAAGATAATTTCCGCATTACTACTACTAAACTCATACATCAAAATATGATAACGTAGCCTAATATTTATGAGTATAAAATAACCATACAGTATCTGTAAGCGTAACCCAAGAATCAACAAATGCCACCGTGAGTAGTTAACCGTACTATCCTTCACCCACCCTGAAATTTTGTAACCAAATATCATAATTAAGAATCAGCCTTGTCAATGTTATACCCTATAATACTTAAAAGCTTGTTAACACAAAAAAAATCTGAGAAATGTGAAAATTACTACTACTGACTGTCAGAAATTTTTAATATTTGCTCAAATTACTAAAGTACAGACCCACTGACAGCCAAAATATAAAACATTTAAATTGCCGGTCTCTAACGCTATCAGCTGATATTCCAAAACACAAAATATTAATTTGAACAACCTGGCTATTATTGATTTTTAACTTATATTGATTATTATTAACATAATTAGTTGATAAAAAAATCATTAACTTCAAATTCACGGACATACACCAATAACTAGCTCACGATGGTTTTGCTTGCAAAATAACAAAATAAAATTTAACCTTGGGTCACCCCGTACGGTTCTAACCAACATTATCAAACAAATGCACCAAATCAAGCTAGCATAGCTGACAAAAAAAAACCCGTATTAAAAAAAATTCGCAAGAATTTGACCTACGTGAAGGGCAAATATCAACCCATTTAATTCTTAATAAAAAAACCCATCTGTACATAATTTACAGAATTTACTAACCACGAAACGTAGCGATCTACTCGTATTTAGAAAATTTTTAGTTACAGAACAACTAATTAAAAACGTGGACGTCGAAAAAAAAAAGAAATAGGATCAAAAGGAAATCAACGAAAATTAATTAAAATATCAGTTTAATAGCGGAATTCTGTGTTTTTAAAGGGTTTAATAGTGGCAAAAGGACCTTACCTGCAGTTTTCGTGTCGGGTCTAAATTAACATGTCCGCTGTCGTCGTAAAAACCGACGAAGAGATGTCGAATTTCTTCTACAAAATCAACTAAAACGGCCTCACTGGACCAACAACGTAACGCCAACAGGGCAAATAACAAAACAAGGTAGAAGAAGTTAATTGTACCGCATTCACATATCCAAATTTTTGGGTGTCTTTCCAAAAGACTTTTAGAATGGCGATACTGTCGACGACGCGATCAGTTTGTGAAAAGGAACCTCTGCTCCGGTGCCACACCCAATCCTTGCCAAAAACTCCAATATCGATTTTCTTGCACAAGTGACGTCACAGGGTTGTTTCGAGGTACACTTTGGTACCCAATTATGTGCAGTTCTGAAAGCTTTGATTCGATGGTATTCCCTTCCACCCCATTGGCACAATATTCTGCCTGTAAAAATTAACTTAACCAATGAACAACGGCAATATACCAACAAACAAATACATTTTTCCGTATCCATAAACCGACATTCATTAATAGTTTGTACAATTCATTATACTCTGTACAATTATTGGAAACAACTTACGATTTTCGTCAACCAGGAATACATGTCGGCGTGGATCAACATTAGAACCCTTTAAGGCTGAACCAGAAAGTACCACTTGTGCTCCCTAGGTGGCGCAGGCACAACCTAAAATTAATTGTGGAAAAGGGGCTATCATCCCTTACCCATTTTAACCAAAAATTAGGAAATACGACCAAAAGAAAAAACAGCTTCTAGGCTCGTCCAAATTACTAGTGAAGTAAAACAAAATGGGCAACTAACACAGTTGGGGTGCAAAATCCAGTACCTCGTCTGACCTCTATCGTCCAAGTCATAAAGCTGTACGGAACTAAATCCCATGACCACCTGCGATCACAGGTAGGTAGGGACCGATACCGACCACACGGCGTAAAATCAAGAGTTCTAGAACTTGAAATAACAGATTCCAACGTTACATGGCTTAGACAGTCTTCTCAAAGAGTCACAGAGGGCGGCTCAGGACAGAAAACCAGGTTTTACAACAGGTTCGACCAAAGAAATTACAGCTGTTCAAATGTCACAAATGGCGTGTTATTTCGTCATGTAAACAAATTCTAATTTATATTAATAGCCAAATATAGTTTTTAGGGCCAAATTCGGACATATTTCAATAGGGATTAACAATACAGAATGAGGAAAAACAAGGCTGGATCCAAGACAGACCTGTGACGGAAAATTTATACAAATTCAATTCGAGGTTAAGCAAAATTGTGACTAAATGGAAAAAGAATTCAAAGTAGAACGTTCAAGGGATAAGGGAATATATTCAAAAAGGTAGGTCGAAATCTTAGAAATCAACTAATAGCTGCAACTGCTATCATAATCATATTTCAATTTTGTACGCCAAAAACAAACCGTAATAATATTACCTGATTTTTAAAAATCTAATAAAAAAAATGTTGTACAATTAAATCAGTTGAAGTCAAGTATCATAGTACTTTCAAAGAGAACTTTTAGATCTATGAATATTCAATAGTTAAAGATTTTTAAAACGATTATAGATAATGATATTTCTATTTATTTATGTAAATCTTCCCTAGATGCTCAGGGTTATGTAAACAACGTTTTTGATCTCATGTACTTTTAACATCTGTCATTACATTTTAAAAAGTTATTTAAATTATGTGCTGTTAACATCTAAAAACAAACATACAGCCTTGTCAAAAATAAATAAAAACGTGATAAATTTAATTATTTTTGCAGGCATGCGCCCCTACATGTATCTAGCTGCATCATGTTTTAAGTTCAAACAGTGTACTTTACCCGTAAATAAATGCCCTTTATCTGCTTGCATAATTTCGAGCAAAAATATCAACGATAGTTTTAATACTTTATTCTAGTTTAGCATTAAAACAAGAACTATACAGGGGTGCAATCGGAAATCACCATACATTTGTCCTATTTATTAACACTAGTAAAAATTATTTCTTTACGTTATAAGGTAAATATATCAAGGGCGCGAGAGTCATTTCGGTAAGAGGCGATATATTATCTCTATAAAACAATATCAAAACAATTTCTCTAGCTGCTGAAATTAAATATAAATGCAATGTTTAAAATAAATGTGGATAAAGTGTAGAACATATGTGATTTTAGATAACGTATTAATTTTAATCATAATATTTAATAAGAACTGACTATTATTAATACCATATCTGGGATGTTATTTTACAAATAATAGCAAACGGCTGTTTCTAACACTTTTTATTTTAGTTTTGTATTAATACTTAAAAACATAAATTGTGTTTTAAATGGCACAAAATAATTAAATTGCACAAAAATATTAGGGTACGCAAATGTAAAATAGTTTATTGAAAATAGTCTTGTTCTTACAAATCCTTGTAATTGCTTCTTAAAACTTCTTTTTATTCGCAAATACCTACATATTACGAGCCCTCTTTTGTTACTTTTAACACCTTCGCCATTTTGTCGGAAAAACCTATTTTAAAGTTCCTCATCCCGAGCCTATTTTAATATCTTAGTCATTTTGTCCTAAAGACTTAGCGATCGCATTTCTTTTAATGTTCTACTACGTTACACGTAATTCTATGCCCTAAGTGAGAGCTCGTTTAAATCTTTCCATAACTTTCGACCCCATACCTATGAATTTGTATGTTTCTTTCTATCACTTTCGCTTTCACAGAGTAGCAGAATATTAATTCACATACAATATTATCTTTACTTCCAGTTCTTAAAAGTTCGTCAAATTAAGACAAAACTTGGATGTAGTAGTACTTTTGAGAATGCTGCCTGGGTAGGATATTTTTATTTTATTCTAGCTGCTACTCTATACAATATTATTCACATCATCATACATAGATCAACCCCGTCCTATTTTATAATTATTCCTAACAATGCTGCAATTAAACCCTCACACTTTTAATCGTGGAAAACTAGTAAAATTATGTCATTTATCCTATCCTTAAAATCAACATTTTGTTATTTTTACATCACTACCTTTGAGCTTTTAAAACTCAAACAGGTTGCGCACTCTCCCATGGAAAATAATTGTTACGCCGCATAACGAATGACTTGGACTTGAAAAGCGAAATTATTAATATACTTGGGTGGCTCGATGGATACGGCGTTGGAGTTCTAATCGGAAGGTTGGCGGTTCAAGACTCGTTCGGTCCCAAAACTTTTTTCAATTTAATAAAAGGTTAAATCGAATGACTACAACAGTGCGTCATCTATATCCCTGTAAGCGAAGTTCAATGATCTCATACGAAGATTCCCCGAAACTGAGGTAGGGGGAGTAGTGAGAGGAAGTAGTCACATATAGTGATTGTAGCGTCTCCAAGAGCCTTCGTATGGGTTAGTCGATGAAAGTCTGTACATGGCTTTGATAGCCGTGTGGTCTAGGTCATCAAACATCACAAAGGAAATCCCAACGCCTTCGAAGAGGTCCGTGTGACGTCATCTGTCTGCCTCAAGTAAGGCCCTACCTACTTCTGTTCTTACCGAGAAGTAAATTCATTATATTTTTCAGCTCCTTAAAACAATGTTTATTATTTCTTCCTGTCCAATTATATAAAACTGCCAAGTCGTTCGTTATTAAGATGCCCAGCAGCTTTCTGGTAGTGTCAATAACATCCACTCCACCGACGCGCGACGGTTTGAAAGAGTAAACACTAAAAAAAATATATAAAGTAACTTTTGTTAAATATGACAAGGGTAAACAACAAAAAGATTTGGATATTATGCCAGGGGGAATCATCGAGAACGAAAATATAATAAAATATATAACAGATACCTGGATTGGATTATTGTTATTTACGTCATGACATCTAAATCTATCACTTTAAGTAGGAACGAGAAACAAGTTGTTTATAAATAATATATTTATTGTGGTAATAAAAAATAAAGACGTGTATTATTTAAAGGGATTTTTTCACCACAATGAAGTGTGATACATGGTTGTGCTCATAACTTAAGTGGCTTTAAATATTTCGTTTACAAATACTTACAGTTGATAAAAAAATTTCTTCGTCTCCAAGCGACTCTTCCAGTGCCAACAATTCTTCTTTGGATATACACTTTTTAAAGCCTTTTCTTACTTGTTCAATATCAGCTGGTGTCCTCTGGCACAACATTAAATATTTTACGTCCCCTGACAGTGCTTCTATTTTTTCCAACAACTTGGGCAGAAGCTCTAAAATTTGAAATAACATTTTAAATATTTCCTTCTAAGGAAATATATCTTTTGGTATATAGGAAAAAACTACCTACAATTTAATTTTCTAGAAACATATAGACCAGTTTTGAATGCCAGATAAATTACAAGATAAATTTACACCTAACCCAACAAAAATCGTTAGCATTCAGGCGTTAAATCGTTTCTAACATGTCAGTGACTTCGACTAAATATTGATAAACTGAATTAACCTGTCAAATTGATGTAGCAAAAGTTAAATTGATTTACCTCGACAATCTAAACCTAGACAAGTTTCTATTTGCATTTCTAATTTGCTTGTTTAAGTTTATATAGTACTAATTAAAAGTTTTCACATACCCTCGGACTTTTTACAACCATTGCATAAATACAAATTATCTCCTCTTACATGTGGAAGTACGCCAGCTGTGGCTTGGTCAGTTGCATTTATGACAGTACGACCCTGGTCACCTACCATGCTTTGGCTGGATACAACTGAGAAATCAGAGTTACTGGTCTCTGGTTCTCTTATCTCTTGAGTAGCAAGAATTTCATTCAGGATGTTTGGTTTTATAGCATCCTTAGAATTTGCTGAGTTTTTGGGAGAATGATGAAGCATACTGTCAGATCTGGCCATCCAGGTAAATGCAGATGTCTTTTTCTCTGCTGAATGCTTGTTTACTTTCGAAACAGAAGGCATGGAGTGTACACTTCTAGTATGTTTTTCAAAATTCTTTTCACTTTCATCCACAACTCTATCCTCTTTGGGAAAAGAAGCATCAGCTTCCTGTTTCCTGTTACTGCTTGCTATTTTTTCCCCATATTTCCTTCTCCAATTTTTAATTGAGGACCTTTTGGCAAATCATCATCAGAAACCTCATCAGAATATATTTCATAGTAATCATCATATTTTTTCTTTAATGATCTTCTTTTTCTAACTTCAGGTTGCTCACTTTCCTCTTCACTTTGGGATACACTGATGTAGTTTGATAATAACTTCATCTTATCAACGGCATGTGTATAGATTTCTGAAATAGAAAACGTTCAAAATAAATAATAGAATGCCTTTAACAGTGCAGATATTTATTTATTTATTTATTTACAGGACTGAGCCCATTAAAATACAATATATTTACAGGATTAGTTACAAATTACATATTAGTTACATATTTCCTGATATTTAAACAGTGGCATCTTTTACGACATGCTACAGTATCTCGACGCAAGTCAGTGCAAGAGGGCTTGAATAACACATCTTTCATTTCCGGTAAAAAAAAACAAGATAGGAATAAAAAAGTCACTTCACTCTAACTTGCATTATAAAGGGTGTTAAAAAGGTAATTTCTTGAAATATCAATAATCTAAAAACTGTAGGTTCTGTGTATGGGTTGATACAAACTGCTTTCCAGAATGAAAATTAAATACAGAAAATAAAGCTTAAAAAATATTAGTGTCGTGAATCTTAAATAGATCCCTCAAGATACTTTAAATCTTACACTTTAGCCCCTTACAACTTCTCCATTGTTTTTTTTTGTCGCTCTAACCGTAAGTTATGGTACTCTGTCAAACTGTTCGGACACCTATTTTATATTATAAAATAAAAACAACCCATATCAACATTGTTAACAAAGGTAATTCATACTTGATTTATATTTGATATTAATGGCACACTTCATGCTTTTTTCAAGGTTGACTTCTCCATGATAGGTACTCTACAAGTTTCCTCTGCTGCATTGAGGTGGCATATTTTGGCCAATAACAATAAAGCTTTTCATCCTCCTTCAAAATCCACGTACTAGATATTATATCCATAGGAGTCTCTCCATTAATCCCCTCTTCTACAAACTCGACTACGACATACCTACTGTAAGGAAAATTATTTCAGCGTATAAAATAAAAATAGGACACTAATTTATTTAACCCTGTCTGAATTGAGCTTACACATCAGCATGAAGATAAGCAAACTAACATTTAAATATGTGCACATGGATAAGACAAACAAAATAATATAGCTTTCAAACTTAATTATAAAGTAATAATTTTGCTAGTACTCGAGTCAATCCTCAATGTTTTCAAAGGTTAAATGATCAAGGTTATGTAATATATTCTGTACTTTTGGCTATGAATAGCAGGCTCGTTTCCAAGTTATCAAAATGCAACAATACCTAACACAGTAAGCAAAAATTTTTACTTTACACAGACTTAGGTACTAATATAAATTCTTACCTTAATGATTATAGTATTCAATAATGTCGTAAAGCAACCCAAAGCAAACATATTTGTCTGCATCCGTGTGCGTGTCTTTACAAGGAAGAAATACACCTTTATGCAAAATATTTTCCTTAAGCTTATGTTTTTGATGTTCGGTTTCAATTATTCGTACTTTAAATTTAAATATTATTTCACTTGAAGATGGATATTCAAGTAGAGGACGAATTACTTCTACTGGATTTCCAACACAGTAAATATTGCTCCTGATCAGCAATAAACATCAACACTTTTAATATTACTCCACTTTTAAGAAAAATACAATTATTCCCCCATTTGCTGGAAAAAAAGCCATTGGTATACTTATATTTTTTGTAAAATCTGTAATTTTCTATGGCATCGTTGTCTGTAATTCTAATCAGTAAACTTGCTTGGGAATAAGAAATTTCGTCTACAGAGCAAAAACATAAGTTTGAAACATTTCTTGAAGAATCTCCAATTTCTTGGTATCTCTTAATGACTTGAGCTAGTGGCATTCCGGGTTTACGAAGTAATCGCTTTAAGGATCCTAAGTAATTTTCAAATGAAAAACAATTTATGTTATTTAATGAATCAAACATTTTTGCCTGGGCTGCTAAATGTATTATGGAATGAGTATTATAGATACAAAAACTTTTACCATAAATTTGTACAGCATTTTTCACAAACAATTTTAAAAGCTTTTCAGCATACTCATTGAACTCTTTATTTAAAGCAGTATGAAGTAAAATTGACATTGCATAAGTTAATATTAGGAAGTTGCCCAATATGGAATTTGGAATATTTCCTGGTAATACTACTGGACCAACATATAGAAGAAACTGTCTTAGTTCTGTAGCTTTCCAATGTTCCAGATAAGCTATTGACTGGGGCTTGCTATTAAAATCAATAGGCCAATACTGCAGTGGCGATCCGTGGTCAGTAAAAGAGGTGAGGCCAAAAAAGTTATAATATGAAGCATATAGTTTTATTTAAAACATACATCAAAACGTAAAATAACATAAAACGGAAATCAAATGGCAAACTTAAAAACAAACTAAGAAAAATGCAAAATTATGTTTTATAGATTAAGTCTATCTTTCTGTTGCACTTAATCGCAAACGATCCTATTACTAAGTTATAAAATGAGTCAGAAGAATACATTTTAATTATTAAGCCTTTTCTATAGACACTACAGCCAAACCATTTAACCTTTCTTGTGCAATCGAATTTCTCGAATAAGTTTTATGAGTTTTAAAGCTAAAAAATTTCTCTCAACTGAAACCGATGCTCCAGGTAGTGTTGGCTATTAAACAACAATTTGTACATTTCTGATAAAACCTCGTTTAGACCATTTTTGTACATTTTGTCTCTATAATCTCTGGCAAAGATAAGGAACGGAACTGTTTATCAGCAAAAAAAATTGTAAGCTCGGTTTTGCATCGGTCTTTTTGGAAAAGATTTTTATAACTTTGAACTAAATTGTTAAATAACTGATTTAAAAATGATACGTCAAAATCGGCAAAAAGCGTCTGGTTAAATTAGGTTCAAAAATAATAACTTATTAATACCGTTAAATCGATCTGTAATTTGATTATTATCAAGCACTTCATAAAATAACGCCTGGTAAGTCAATGTAACATCATTGTTAACTAGGTCCTTATTTTCGGTTCTTGCCCGTATACTTGTATAATAGTACTTCTGAAGTAGGTCTCCCATTACTAACAGTTTCATTTTTTTCACGTTGAGAACGCATAGAAAATGATGTTTGCCGCAGCAATAAAACATCATAAAATAACGTAGCTCCGTTCTCAAATAAAATATCTAGAAATCAGGAGGCCAAGCGCTTTACAGGCCTCTCTTCACTATAAATTCGCACATGGACGCAACGAATACCAATTGCGTGGAAGTGAGTAATATAAACATACTAAATAAAGACAGAACCATTCACACACGTCCAGAGACGAGCTGCTTCGAGAGTCTAGCGCTCACCGGGCCTCTGCTGCATAGGCCGTTCTCTCATAGAAGAACTTATTGTTAACATACAGCGCGTACTGCATGTGGTTCTTTTTTAGTCGAATATATTGTCGCAAATATTAGCGCTTCCCTTGTAAATAAAAGTGGCTTTATAGACGTTTGCTAAACCTTTCCACCTTTATAATTGCCGAATTTATATAATAAATTTTAGATTTGAAGTAATGTGATGAAGAAGAGCAAAACAAAACATGTTAATCAATCTTACGAAAATTTTCATTTTTACATTTTAAATTAATTGTAGTGAGGAGATCTTACGAAAATTTTCATTTTTACATTTTAAATTAATTGTAGTGAGGCCGGGCCTCACCTGCCTCATGCTACCGATCGCCACTGCAATACTGCTTCAAACCGATTATTTTATCATTGATTTTCTCCAAATTTTGTATACCATATCCTCGTCCCCTATCCCTCCATAAAAATAAAATCTTTCTAACAAGACCTAGACAAACACTGTGCATATAGTCACTAGGAAAATTAGTAACGAGTCCAATAGGTAATTTTTCCAAGGGCGACTCACCCTTATGATGTTCAATGTTAATTCTGCTAGTAAATGATTCATCAGTTCTTAGTTCTTCATTCAATTGACAAAAAACCATTCTTATTTCATAGGATTCTCCCTTTATCAAACAAAAATCGCACTCATGATAACTGTGGCCCTTCACATTTTTTATAAACGATCTTGCAGGTGTATCACAACAAAATGCTTGTACATTAAGTCTAATAAATTTGTTTCTAATAAGTAAGCCATGTTCCAAAGTTCGTAATCCATCAACAAAATTTTCAAAAAATTCATTTAATGGGCGTTTCCTGTTGCCCAAATATAAAGCCACAATAAAAGGAGGTTCCGTTAAAAAATTCCCAACTGGACGCAAGATGTGCCAAAATTGTTTCCGAGAGTTGTTGTGTATAGGAATGCCATTCCACATTAAAATAAAGATTCATTTCACTGTTATCTTGATTATACTTAAAACAAATGTCAGTAAGTGTTTGAGTTAGACCAAAATAGTAAAACTGTCCATCTCCCATCTGGATAATATTAGTTCCTCTGGGCGTTTTGAAAAGTGTTCTGGCATCTACAGGAAGTTCACAAACAGAAGGATTAGTTTTTAGCCATTTTAAAAGGTCATTAAATGCAATAAATGGAATATTATATCTTTTTCCCCAGTTAGTCAAAAATGTTTTAGCTTTTATATATGGGAGTTGACATCTCTTAAAGTTTCTTGCATATCTTTTTGAAGGTTTGACTGTAAATGTTTATGTCCATCTGGACAAGCTGAAGTGCTTTGAGTAAAAAAAGCTGTTGATGTACTAGTATTTAGAAGGCTGCAATCTGATGTGTCACATAAAGCATTGGCGAAGGGCCTGGATGATGCAAATCACAATCATGCAGGACAGCATTGGTTTGCACTTCGGTTTGAACAGGTATTTTATTTGTCCTGTTTTGTAGGTGGTTTTCCAGTTCCAATAAGTTAATAATATCAGAAACGTTTTTTTTAATTTTGCGTTTCCTCTGCCTATATGAAAAGCGTTTGTGAATTGGTCGTTTTAGATTACCACATGAAGATGACATTTTTCTTGTGAGCGAACTATTTTCTATAATCCATGCTGCAAGGGATAAAGATAAAATTTACTTTCGTAAAAAACAAGTAGTACTATTCTATTACTAGTATGCATAGATCGCCTAATCGCCCCCCCCCCCCCCCCCCCGTGGCTCTATAATGTCGGCTATCATCATTGCCGTGCACTGAAAATTTTGCGTTTCTATTGATTGATTGAATTAAGTTCATCTTGGTACTATAGAAATATTTGCACATACTGAGACTTTTCGGACACCCTGTATACAGACATATACACAATCACCCACATACCGAAAGGTATAAAATGTATTTTCAAATCGTTAAAATGGCATGAAGATAATAAAATGTTAACTAACAAATTTAAAATAATTATTGCTGTGGTTTATGCATTTAGCATTACATGTTGCAAATTTATAAAAGAAAATCCAAAAGGTTCTATATGCCAGTTAAAACTTTAATGTAAAGCATCGATTCCAAATTATTCTGGTTTTTCAATTTTGGCACAGAACACTAAAAAATAGGCATTCCATATTCTGTACTAAAAATTAAAGGCCAGTAAGGTTGCTTCTCAAAAATTATTTTTTTTAAATAAAAATAAATGGTGCAAGCCCCCTTCCCGACATTTTTTTAAAGGGGTCTCCCTAGTTTCTCCTCAAATTTAGAGGTCAAAAAGCAAGGACATTTATTTTAAAATGCAGAAAAAACTACACGGTGTATTGATTTAGATCTTTTTCCTTATACCGTTATGCAGTTAAGGCAACTAAAAATTATAATGAGATACTTATTGGCCCCTTCCAGACAATTTCTACTATCTTGTACAAGGATGTACAAAATTTCATTTTAGGTGTGCAAACTTACTGTTTTGTTTAAAAATTCAACTTTCAAAGTAGACTTGGCTGACCAAAAAATTAGTAACACCCTGTTGAATGCACAAATTTAAAGAGCACTTCACAAATAAAATTATTTAATTTAGACTACCTAATTATTGTGACGTAATGACAACGATAAATCAACTTTTTTTGCAACAAACTATTTACCATAACCACTTACCATAACTCATACATTAAAATACATAACATGCAGAGCCTGCAAACTTATAGTTACCATGTATGGCATGCACAAGTTCTTATGTATAGGACTGGTAACAAAAAAAAGATGCAGGAAGTTTACAGTCTACACAAAAGTGCCATAAGAAAGTCACTTAATATGTGTTTAGACTATAAACTATATACCTGCATCTTTTTTGTCCCCAAAGGTACTTATCCACTTGTCACACACATTAAACCAAATAGCACAGTTATGGGCAAAAAAAGTTATGAAATATTTTGTATATGAAAGAACATGAAACATTTTTGTGAGCACAACTGGACATACCTATGCATACTACATATTAGGTATTATCAATGGACATATATAACTAATCTTTGATATTATTATTGTTATTATTATTAAAGAACAGTCCGATAAACTGTCACTGTTGTTCGTTTATGCTCAGAGTCATTTACACACGTTACATTTAAAAAAAATTAAACAAACTACAAATGTGTGAGCTGTATATTAAGAAGTTTTTCTGTGATCAATTGGGTAACAAAATTTTTGTTTTTTAGGTGCCATTATGAAACTATTAACCAAAAATACCAATATACTACTTGACATTACCTTTACCAAATTTAAAAAAAAAATTTGCATGCTCAAGAAATTTTTCTTCTATAATAGAATTTGAATCAAACCAGAAGACAACAACAGTCTTTATTGTTCATGCTCAGGTGTTCACTTATCACAGTGTAATTACCTATTATAAATGATTGCACAAAAATTACATTGTAATGGAATAAAAATGCGTTGGTTGTAATGAGATAGAGAGAGACAGGTTGGTGAAGTACCGCGGCTGATACTGTTAACTCAGGAGTGAATTCGTCTGATTTGTATGACAAAATTTTTTTTAGGGCGCCAGAAAGCTCAAATATTGTTTGAGCTTTCGTTTCCTTGCCAGAAATAAAACAATAAAAAAAATATTATGTTACATAATATATTTCTTTATCTTAGCATAGTAATAAAATTCCTAATGGAGAAATTGAAAGAAACTTTAAGTTAATGAGTTGATGTTTACTGGTCTTTACATATATCTTGCTTCGGATTGGCAATACTTATCATTATGGTCAGTGTCGACCAAACCAGCTGTTGAGGTCTTCGCCTGATTGTTGTCTTTGGACGTGGTTGTGTCCGTCACTGAAGGTAGCTGCAGTCTCAGGACTTACTGGCTCAAGGCTTGGTCTGTGGTTGCACCCATAAATTTCACTTGGCTCTTGACAATCCAAAGTGATTTCTTCCGCCAATCTCGGGATGTTACATGAAAGTATAAAACGTGTGATTAGACCAGAGGGAAAGAAGTCAAAAGAAATTATCCTTTAATTAGAAAGTTATTTACCCTACGCTTTAAGAAAGTTAACAATAATACTAAAAAATTGGAAAATGCATATACATCATAAATTACAACTGTTACTCAAGGTCTTAGTAATAAAAAATGTGAAAAATTGAAATAATTAAATTTATTGAATGACTGAATCAAGAACTCTATACAAGATTAATCAAATGTGAATAAATTTCGTGTCAAAAGGGTTGAGAAATGATAATATTGAAGAAAAGGTAAATCTTCAAACAATATGAAGATATACAACGTCAAAATCAAAATTGTCGAACAAAGACAATTAATAATTATAAGATTTATAAGTTAAAATCTTATAATTACCATAGCCCTTAGAACAATAATCAATTGCTCCAAGAAAAGCTAATACAGTATTCAAAAATAATTGCGAAAATGCAAATAAATGCTAAATGTATCTAAACAGTGTGCTTAAGATACGTGTACTAAAGTACCTAAATGTACCAACAAAACATAACGTTGACAAAAGGCCTATTGTCTTTTGTCAACGATGCGTAACAATATAATTTGTTACGTCAATTAAGTAAGTGGACCGCCAAATAAAAACTGAATGCTCCCAAAAAAACTTAAAGCTCTTAAAAGCTGAGTTCTCAGTAAAGCTGAGGGCTCACCAAGAACTGCATGCTCTTAAAAGTTGAATCCTCAGTAAAGCTGAGTGCTCACCAAAAACTGAATGCTCCTAAAAGTTGAGCGCTCGGAAAAGCTGAGTGCTCAGCCAAGCTGAGCGCCCAGAAAAGCTGAGAGCTCGCCACTACAAATCTAGTTTAAAATTAAATCGCTTGAGATGATATTGGCAGTTAAGGAAATAGGAAAATGAGGTGAGTTTCCCAAAATTCAATTCAAATTTTCTTAACAAAGAAAAAGAAAGAAAACTCACCTTATATTTCCTGTAGATTGGAAGATTCCAGAACCTCTGCCAACATCGATCTGTTCAGCTTCAAAAATAATGGAACAATCCTCGTTCCCAAAATCTGGATTAAACCAATGTCATCGAGTGACGCAAAAAAACAGAGGATTGACCACCAAACTATGTGCTAAAACATTAAAGAAAAACCAAGCAGAATCTCAAAATGATTAGATTTTATGAATCGTTATGAAAAGGACAGAAACTATGTGTTAATTTATTAGAAAATTGCCATAATTGTTGTTGACGTCGGTTAAGAACGCATTTTTTTTATATAATATGAAAATCACAAAAATATACTGACATAATTTAAGAATGTAAAGAGAATGGCATCGATAAGTAAAAAAAACTCTAAAACATATTAAGATGGTTCGAGTATTGTAAGATTATATTAATATATGCATGAAAATACGTCATGCATAGCCATTTGCATCATTTAGCAAATTGACTTAAAAATCTAAGAAAATATCACTATTTAAGGTTAAATAATGCGGAAATCGAAATTATGACATATTAAGTTTAATAAGAAATATATGATAATTAAATTTAAAGATTCATTTAGTAATAATTCAAATTATTTAAAGAATTGTAATGGCGGAGCACTCACCCTCTCAGAGGTCTTTTTAAGAAGAGAACCGTAAAATCTCCAGCCTGTCCCTTCACACGTTTGGTCTCAAAACGGAGAGGGGCAGCATTAAAGTGACATCTATTTTAACATTAATAAACTACTATGTATTTATTTACAGAAATTAATAAAATACAGTTAACCTGTATTTTGGTAGAGACATCTATATATTAACATTTATACTGATAAAGATTTAGTAAAGAAATTGTTAAACAAAAAATTGTTATTTTCGATAAGTTATGAATTTATTCTTAGATGGCTTCACAATAGCAATAAAATAAGAATAAACCAAAAATAAACCCAAAAATGTAACGGAATATGCATTTATTTCGTTACATACCCTACCAACCCGGGAAGAAAAGTTTGGTAACTCGTTAGCAAACTTTTCATAAAAATAAAAAAATAAAAATCCTTTAGTAACCCCAAGAAAAAAAACCGTGTCTTGTCACCTCAAGACCACAAGTTTAAAATAGACGGGAAAAAATTAATTATATTTAATTTTATAAGACACACATATTATGTTACAGTTACCCCAATTATTTTATAATTTTTTTTTCAAGAGAACAGAGATAGGCTTATCTTAATAGGTCTCTTGTAAAGAGCGGATCAAACGCCTATTACAGATAAGAAGCTCATTAACCAAATCACATAAAGTGCTGATCTAAAGTTTGATTCAATGAACTATGAAATAAAGACAAAGATAAAGAAAGAGACAGTTAGTTTCACTAGGTCACTTGTAAAAGTGCACTCCAAAGCCTAGCACAAACTAAACAGACGAAAATGCAAAATAAAAAAAAATTCCTGCTAGGTCACTAGAAGTAAGTGCACCCAGCACAAATAGAACTGCCTTAATGGATCATAGAAAGCATGCTTAACCAAAGCATAAAAAATAAAACGGTACCGAAACCAAAACCTCATTCGCTCGGAATCATTGTTGAGCCTAGCAAATAAGAAATTGCTTAATAAAGCCAAAAAGAAACATGATCCACCAATGGCAGTAAAATATGATTAAGTAACCTAGTTATTACTTAATTATATTTACATTGAGTAATCGTAATTACTCTCCATTAGTAATGGAAGATTACTAATGTATTTGTTACACAGATGACGGTGTAAACAAACAGTTTTGGTCCAGAAATTCACAAAACTATAAGTACCTCGATAAAATAATGTTAACGAGTTACATAATAAAGCGAGCCCACCAACTAACCCATAGTATCGTTATTTACTTAATGATATTGGGTGTAAAGAACGATACCACCAATAATGAAATGAGAGCAAAATAGACAAATTTAGCTCTACCTGGTTACAGAAAATTTAAGAAATTTGCTGCAATATGTACACCTATAAAAATTTGTGCACAAACACAATATATATATATATATATATATATATATATATATATATATATATATATATATATATATATATATATATATTTTTTTTTTCTTTAAATTCGCTAAGAATCAAAAATCAACTTGAAAAGCCTACTCGTGGAAGTTACCCACTTTACTTGTCATCGTCAGTAGCGTTTTCCTCGTCATCGCTTCCCAGGAAATTATTTTTTAGGTCACTAATATGCCATTTACCCAAATCATTACCATCCATATCTTTTAAGTTATATGAGACATTAGACAGGACTTTATTAACAATACAGGGTATATACTTGGGCGCTAATTTAGCTGTAAAGTCGTTTGGAGCGTTAGACAATGTATAGTTTTTTTTCCAAAGTTTATCACCAACATGATAACGTACCTCTCGTTTTCTAAGATTACATTGTTTTGCATTTTTATTATGATAATTTAGAATCTTTTTGCGTATGTCGGTGAAAAGTTTAGGAACTTCTTGTAAGTCATCAATGTATTGGTTTTTATGGGCAATTAGAGGTAAATTATTACTATTTTCTGAAATTTTACCGTAATAAGCCCCTGAAATTGGTATATTTCTGCCAAAAGTCAAAAAAGCTGGAGAGTATCCTGTGACTTCATGTTTAGCTGTTCTTATAGCTTGTGCAATTTTATGTATACATAAATCCCAATCTTTATGATTGTCATGAATGTATGACCTTATACAGCGAACTATGTCACGATTTACTCTCTCAGTATGATTAGCTTGTGGGTGATATCTTAAGTTATAAAAAAATTTTTGAACGTCATAATCTTTCAAAAAATGTTTGAACTCTTTACTGATAAATTGTGGACCGTTATCACAAGCAAAAATTTGAGGAACACCATAAATTAAGAATACATGATTCTCCAAAAATTTAATAATACCTTTAGAGGTAGCATTAGCCATAGGGTGTATGACGACAAACTTTGTAAACCAATCCACAACAACCAATACATAACGATTACCCTGTTTTGATCTAACATAAGGACCTAACAAATCAGCGGAAATCATTTGAAAAGGAAAGTTTATTTCCTTACAACTACCCATCAATCCTGGTGTAGCTGTATTCGGACTTTTATTAGCCTGGCATACTATACAACTATGTACATATCGATAAACATCCGAACGTATGCCTGGCCAATAATAGAGAGTAAGAATTCGAAACAAAGTTTTAGAAATACCAAAATGTCCTGCACATTCACTGTCATGATATAACTTAAGAATTTCCTTCCGGTTTTTTTGTGGGTATTACTAGTTTCCATTCATTAAGATTGCTAGAAATACCATGAGAATTGAAAATGTGTTTATATAATAAATTATCTTTTATACAAAAAGTAGGAAATAAATTCGGGTTCTTAGATACCTTATCAAGCATACTATTATACCATTTATCTGGCTGTATAGTAGCAACATCAAAAACAGAAATATTAAGAGTATTATTGGACTTATCCTCTGAAGGAGGAACTGCTCTCGATAAAGCATCAGCAACAACATTGAGTGAGCCCTTCCGATGAATAATCTTAAAATCAAATTCAGACAACTTTAAAGCCCATCTGGCAAGTTTACCAGTAGGATTAGATAGACTATGTAACCAAACAAGTGCAGAATGATCTGTTATAACAGTAAAGGATGTACCTTCAACATAACCCCTAAATTGTTCTATACCAAAAATCAGAGCAAGTGTTTCTTTTTCAGAAACAGAATATTTACGTTGCCATTTATTAAGAGTTTTACTAGCATATGCTATCGGATGCTCAAAACCTTCTATTTCTTGAAAGAGTACAGCGCCCATACCCGTGTCACTACTGTCCGTTTGAATAAAAAAATCTTTGGTGAAGTCAGGGCAAGCAAGTACAAGTAAACTCTTTTTTATTTCAGCGAAAGCTTTATCCGCTTCTTTAGTCCACGTAATTGCCTGGCCTTTCTTTCTACCCTTTAATAGATCAGTAATTGGAGATGAAATAGTAGCAAAATTTTCTATAAAGCGTCTGTACCAACCTACTAAACCGAGTAAACGTTTAATTTCTGTTGTATTTTTTGGTACTGGGAAATTTTGAATTGCTGCCACTTTTTGTTCACTAGTACGTAATCCATTTTTATCTACCTCATAACCTAAATAACTTAGAGGATCGGCAAAATTTACATTTTTCTAAAATAGTTAGATTAGCATCCTTTAGTCTATTAAAAACTTCTTTCAAAACTACAATGTGAGTTTTAAAATCAGGGCTTGTTACAATTATATCATCTAAGTACACAAAGCAAAATGGCTCCAATTCTGGACCTAAAATTAAGTCCATTGCTCGTTGCATTGTTGCTGCGCTATTCAACAAACCAAAAGGCATTACTTTATATTCAAAAAGTCCAAGACCTTGGACAGCAAAAGCGGTTTTAGGCCTAGAAGATGGCTCTAAAGGTATTTGATGAAAAGCTTTACCTAAATCTAAAGATGTTAAATATTTAGCGTATCTTAATCTAGACAAAATAACATCTATTCTTGGCATAGGATACGAGTCCTTAACACAAACGGAATTAAGTTTTCTTGCGTCATAACATATTCTAAATTCACCAGATTTTTTTCTACTAACCATAAAGGACTACACCAAGGAGATTTCGATGGCTGAATAATACCTAATTTAATCATTTTGTCAATTTCTTTTTTTAAGTGCTCTTGCATTTCAGGAGACAAGGGATATTGTCTTTGCCTGATAGGTTTTGCATCACCAGTATCAATTGAATGGGAAATTACATTTGTTAATCCAAGCCTATCACAAGAATTTATGCTTTTATATAAGTCAATAACCTCACTCAACTGTTGCTGCTGTTCATTTATTAAATCATTAATATTTAAAATAGAACTAACAGTACTACAATTATTAATTTTGGCATCAAAAGTTAATTTATCGAAGTCAGCATTAATTTTAAAAATTTTTAGAAAGTCTATACCCAAAATTAATTCTTGAACTACACTAGGTATTACTAATACTTTAATATGACGAGTAACATTGTTTAATGTAATTGGTAAATTGACGTAACCAAGATAATCAATCTTGTATCTTGCCGTCAGATGTCGAAACATTGATAAATGTATCATAATGAATTCTGAGATTTAATTTTTGTAAAAGTTTATAGCCTGCAGAACCTAAAATGCAATTATTAGCACCACTATCCACTAAAGCTAAAACTCGTATACCATGAACGAACAGAAATAGTTAAATAAGGCCTTGTATCATTTTCTTTTCTAGAGAAAAGAGGACTAAGAGAACAACTGTTTTTATAAAAGCTTTTCACAAAATTAAGCCAGTTTAACCACTGTACAGAATCTCTAGAAAATCTACAATTATTTACTTTTTTTTCTGTGAATTTTTGCCTTTTATTTCGTTTTGGTTTGGTTTTGTGGGTGTTAAGGGTGGATGGTCGTTTGTCTTGGTGACGGTATCCACATTTCGATAACCGCCACCGACATGGGCGTTTTTTGTACAAGAAGCACATTTTGTTCTAATAACATTCTTTCTACCACAACCGAAACAAAATGTTCTTCTAGGTGCACGACATTTAGAAAAGATATGACCCATATTATCGCAGTTCCAACATTTTTGAGAGCTTTCCAAGCTGAAAGCATTACTACCATGACTTGAACTAGCAGGAAATGCACTTAATTCCGGTTCTAATAAGCCAAACTTTTTAGAAGGAGAAGCCTTATATCTATCTGACCATGATCGAGATTCTTCTAATTTTTTGCATAAAGTTGTAAGTTCAGAGATAGTATTAACATCAGTTAAAGCTAACTGATTTATATAAAATGGTAACAGATTTCTACGGATTTGGTCGACTTTAACTTTTTCGTCAGGTAATATCGATAGTTTACGGTATAAACATTCCATAGAAGAAACATACAATGTAACTCTTTCATGTTGTCCCATTGTACGATTCTGAATCTCTGTTAATAAATCTTGTTCATAAAAATATGGCAAAAAATCTGATTTTAATTTTTGAACCACTTCATCCCAATATTAAAATTATGTCTATTAGTTGAAAACCATGTCCAAGCAGGACCTTTAAAAATATCACAGGCTGATAGAAACAGATCATCCTTAGTAACATTCCTACTAATTCTAAGTTCTTCAATTTTTTCAAGAAACGAAACAACCGATTCCTTATCTGTTGAACCCGTAAAACTAACGTTCCATTTATAAGGAGGTATAGCCTTTTTTGTTTGTAATGAATGTACAGGGGGAATACTAACTGACGGTGAAACATGTGTGGGCGTGGACGTTTGTCCATGAGCATGCAAACTATCCAATTTAAATTCAAATTCACCCTCAAGTGCAATAACTTTAGTAATTAAATCTTGCTTTTCAGTGTTTTGCTGATCGTCAAGAGATAATAATCTAGATACTCTATTAGCAAGATGTGTTAACCTATCTTCTAATTTTTTCTTTTCACTGGTAGAACCCGAGAATCTTGCAACTAAGTTACATAAATTATTATACGTATCGTGTGCACCTTTAACGTCGGTAGAAAAAGGTTTGGTATTAGTTGGTTCTACAAAGCTTCGATGTGAAGACTCTTGTTTAAGACAACCCCTTAAAAGTTTTCTTTTTTCATCAACACCCAATTGTGCAGCACCCTCAATATTTCTAAGATCTAGCTCGTAAGTTAACTCATTAGTTTTCAAGCTGTTAACATCCATTATGACAAGTTCAGAAAAAATAATTTAAGCTTTAATCAACAAATAATGATATTATTCAAAAGAGAATACTAAATATTTCAATAAGTTTCAATAGAGAAAAATAACGTACAAAAGCAAAAATGACACTTTATAAGGACCAGAAACAAAATACTTGAGTATCAGTTTTAACAAAAATTTCTCGCAAGGAAATTGTCAATCAAACCAGACACCACTTTCAATTATGCAAACCACATAAAAAGACACGTTGGGTCGCCATTGTAATGGAATAAAAATGCGTTGGTTGTAATGAGATAGAGAGAGACACGTTGGTGAAGTACCGCGGCTGATACTGTTAACTCAGGAGTGAATTCGTCTGATTTGTATGACAAAATTTTTTTTAGGGCGCCAGAAAGCTCAAATATTGTTTGAGCTTTCGTTTCCTTGCCAGAAATAAAACAATAAAAAAAATATTATGTTACATAATATATTTGTTTACCTTAGCATAGTAATAAAATTCCTAATGGAGAAATTGAAAGAAACTTTAAGTTAATGAGTTGATGTTTACTGGTCTTTACATATATCTTGCTTCGGATTGGCAATACTTATCATTATGGTCAGTGTCAACCAAACCAGCTGTTGATGTCTTCGCCTGATTGTTGTCTTTGGACGTGGTTGTGTCCGTCACTGAAGGTAGCTGCAGTCTCAGGACTTACTGGCTCAAGGCTTGGTCTGTGGTTGCACCCATAAATTTCACTTGGCTCTTGACAATCCAAAGTGATTTCTTCCGCCAATCTCGGGATGTTACATGAAAGTATAAAACGTGTGATTAGACCAGAGGGAAAGAAGTCAAAAGAAATTATCCTTTAATTAGAAAGTTATTTAATTTACCTTACGCTTTAAGAAAGTTAACAATAATACTAAAAAATTGGAAAATGCATATACATCATAAATTACAACTGTTACTCAAGGTCTTAGTAATAAAAAATGTGAAAAATTGAAATAATTAAATTTATTGAATGACTGAATCAAGAACTCTATACAAGATTAATCAAATGTGAATAAATTTCGTGTCAAAAGGGTTGAGAAATGATAATATTGAAGAAAAGGTAAATATTCAAACAATATAAAGATATACAACGTCAAAATCAAAATTGTCGAACAAAGATTGTAAAGATTTACCATTGATTTGGTATCTTTTGAATAGTTGTGAAGTCCTTGTAGAATTGACTTCTAGTAGATAATTAGTTTGGTTTTTTAGTGATTGAGATGCAGCCTCACATCTCTAGGTTTAGGCTTGGTTTTAGAGTTTAGTAATGAGTACTATCTTGTGGTTTGAATAATACTGGTTTATTATCTCTAGGAAACAGGTATTTATACATTAGAAGTAATACATGTTACTATAAACTATTTACAATATTTAAACTAAAGTGCTGACTTGTCCGTGACCCAGTGATCCTCGTAGCGTCGATGTTTATATCACCCAATTATGTTTAATAATAACATTTTGTTAATAAAGCATATTTGAATAATAGAAATTAAAATATGATTTAGGATGATTTTTTGAGATAAATCATGGCTAATTATTGGTAATTAGACATTCTGGCCACTCGACGGAAGTGGTTCTTCTGTGGTTGGTACGCTGCTGTACAGGTGGATAGGTTCTAATGGAATGCCAGTTATGGTTGGATCTTCTCGTTGGGTAGGACGTCTGTGGCTTATCTTGAGCTTGTGGACATAGTAAAGGGCAGCTGTTAATAGAATACTTACAACAATTAGAATTGATGTAACGGTACTATTCGCTATCATGTGGCGATGAATTTCAGCGAAATTGGTGTCATGAATTTGGTTTTTGATTTCTGTTTGTTCTTGGACTAGATCGTCCAGGGCATCGGATGCATCTAATACTGGCTCTATCTGCAGCTTATCTATAGTTTCTGGTGCTGATATAAACTTGGTTATGTTAATTTTTGCTGGTTGAATGGCGGTGCCCAAAACAGTTACTGACTCTCGCCTTTTGGGTGTTAAGATGTTCTGTTTTGTTTTAATTAGGCAGTTTGAAGAGATATTTATAATGCCAGTTTGGTTAAGAATGATGTCTTCTCTGGTTCCATCGCAGATAAGCGCAATTCTTAATTTGTTAGGTGTGATAAACATCCATGTATTGGGGGAATGAAGCTGCTTCCATATTGTTGACTGAAATGTCATTTTTTCGATAGGACATGTCGTGTTCTCTGTTCGTTGATAAATTTCATCTATCACACAGTCAGGGCTGGACTCTATATTCCTGATTGTGGTTGGTGAACAGATATAGGAGTTTGGATTAATAGTAAAACATTTATTGATTTCTTCTTCAGCTAATTGAAAATATAATTGGTTGTTGTAGTCAATGGCTATTAGTCCATTAAATATATTGAAGATCCAATAGGCTTCTTTACTTATTTTAATTGGAATTGGAGTTGCCTTCAGTAGAATGAAGTCGGTAATCTCTGTTATTATGAAATATCCGCTTATATGGATGTTTTCTTTGCTGTGCCATACTTCAGTTCGTAATATGGGATATGATATCATTTTAATATTTGTTGGTAGTTTTCTTGATATATTTGAAATTGTGTCTTCAATATGGATTGGTGATATAAATTCAAATAATTGGCCTCGGTGGTAGTGAACACCTAATAACCTTATATAACCTAATATCCTATTACTTCTTCAATGTAATTTGATACTATTTGGTAAGCTCCAAAGAAGTGTAAATTTATTTTGTTTTCGTCTATACTTCTAAACCATGCTTGCATTTTATTGATAGCTTCTATCCCTTCATTAAGTTTTTGTTGAAAACGTGTAAGATGATTGTTGATACATATTTCTGTTTCGTTGAAGGTAGCTATAGCCTTTAACATAAACTTGGTTTGATGATTTAATGTTTTTATAATTTCTTTTTGATTCTTGTCTAATTCATTTATGTCCATATAAATTTCATCATTTACTCCAAATAATGAAGTCAGGATGTTTCCAACCAGTCCTCTTTTAGGTCGATGATTTGCTATGACTAGGTTCATTCCGTTATTCATCCATTCAATTTCTTTTTGTTTTTCTTTTAGATGTTGAATTAGCGAAAAACATTGCGTGTTTTGTGCTAGTTCCTTGGCCCTCTCACAAAGAGCAGCCAATTGCATTACATAGGTATTTACATTGACCGTGTCATTTGTTAATTTGAATTTATCTAGCTTTAGTTCCAGTCTAAAAGTACCTCTATCGATTCTCGTATGACCACTGTGTTCGATATAAAGTCCAGGTTGTGGGTATTGGATAAGATAGTTCATTGCAGTAGCTTTTGTCAAAATTGTTAGGAATAATACAGCTGTTATTGCTACTTTCCAACGATTTTTGTTTTTTCGACGAGTTGGTTTGGTCTTCTCCCTATGTTTTTGAGATGACTCGATCGGTAATGGAATCAGTTTGTGTATTGGTCGTTTCAGGGACTGCCCATCTGCTTTTATCAATGTTACTACTCTGACCTCATTGATTCCTGTTGCTGGATGTGTTTCGACAATTTTAGCTAGCGGCAACTTGCTTGGGTTGATATCTTGCTCTTTTATTAGAACAAGTTCTCCTGTTTGGAGCGATATTTCTTTGTATTGCCATTTGTATCGCTGCTGCAGTCGATGTAGATAGTCAGAGGGCCAGTATTTCCAAAGTTCCTTCTTTATTTTTTGGATTAGTTTCCATCTCTCTGATAGACTTGAATTAACACATGTCTCAATTGGATCTGGAGGTTCAACGATAGGTCTGCCAATAAGAAAATGACCAGGAGTCAGTACGGAGAATTCGTTTGGATCATCCGACAACGTGCAGAGTGGTCTGGAATTCAGACATGCCTCAATTTGGTGGATTAGAGTGTTCATTTCTTCATACGTAAGACGCGTGTCTCCAATAATTCGCCGTAGATGGTGCTTCATCGATTTGACACCGGCTTCCCATAAGCCTCCAAAATGGGGTGCTGATGGAGGAATGAAGTGTCATTGAGTTCCAATTGATACTAGTTGATTTTGAGTTTTGGCGTCGGTGATAGCTCGAATTTCATTGTGGAAAATTTTGCTAGCACCTACAAAATTGGTCCCGTTATCGCTGTACATGTGACTACAGTGGCCTCTTCTTGAGATAAACCTTTTAAAGGATGCCAAGAACGTATCTGCTGACATATCACTAACAACTTCTAAGTGTATGGCTTTGGTTGCTAGACAAACAAACAACGCTGTGTATCCCTTGTAAGCTTTGTAGCCTCTTCCTTTTGTGGTCTTAATGTGAAAAGGGCCGGCATAGTCGACACCCGTGTGTGTAAAAGGATTCGAGGGGGTGATTCGAGCTGTTGGTAAGTCTCCCATTAATTGTTTAGCTGTGCATGCCTTATATCTAATACATTTTATGCATGTTCTAATTATGAATTTTACTGCCTTTTTTCCGTTGATGATCCAGTATCGTTTTCTTGTATATGATAATGTTAGCTGGTTGCCTCCATGTAGAGTGTTTGTGTGGGCATCCAGAATAATTAGCCTTGTTAGATGTCCCTTGTACGGTAGAATTATAGGATGTTTATTGTCGTATGATAGATGAGATTTTTCCAATCTTCCTCCCACACGAAGGATTCCAGAGTTATCACAAAAAGGATTGAGGTTAAGTAATTTACTATTTCTGTTTAGTGGTTTTCCCTCTACCAATGTTGCGATTTCTTTTTGGAAATGCATATTTTGTTATATTTTCACCATTTTTTCCATCGATTTTCGAAGCTCGTCCACACCCAATGGATTCGTGTTTTTTCTCTTTGATCTGCAGTTGTCTATGAACTTCTGGCAATACGATGTTACTCGTAGCAGTCTTGTTAGTGAAGAACATCTCTTCAATATTTCTTCATCTATTGCCTTATGTTTAATTGTGATGGTGTGACATAACTTAGCTTCTTCGTCTGTGGTTGATATATTGTTGTCGAATGCTAGTTGTGTAGTGCTATGTAGCCATGTTGGTCCGTCCCACCAATTCTCGTGAGTTTTTTATTTAGAGGGGTCTAGCCCTCTTGATATGACATCTGCTGGGTTTTCCTTGGTTCTCACATGATACCAATGTTGACTTGGTATTATTGAGTTGATTTCAGATACTCGGTTCGCTACGAATGTTTTCCATCTAGTTATGTCTCCTTTTATCCAGGACAAAGTGATCATGGAATCTGTCCAGGCATGTATCTTCATCTTTGTTATTTCCAGCGCTTTTAATGTTTTCTTCATTAGCCTTGAAAGTAGTAGAGCTGAACACAGCTCTAATCTTGGTAGCGTCGTTTTGTTCTTTGTTGGTGCTACTTTTGACTTTGCGGTTAGCATTGTTATTTTTGCTTCGTTGGAATTCTGTTTTATTTTCATATATATCACTGCGCCGTATGCTTTTTCGGATGCATCACAGAATCCATGAATTTCGGTATCTTCTACTTGGATGTAGTGCGTCCATCTTGGAACGATCAGACTTTCTATATTTGAAAGTTCAGTCTGGAAGCTTTTCCATTTGGCTTTGATTAAATCAGGTACTGCATCGTCCCATTTTAGGTTTTCTAGCCAAAGTTCTTGGATTAGCAGTTTTGCTTTTATGATTACTGGGGCCAGCCATCCCAGTGGATCGAATAACTTGGATATCTCCGATAGAATTATTCTTTTTGTAATTTTCTCGGAGTTGTTTGTTTCAGTTTTAAATCGAAATGTGTCATCATATGGTGCCCAGTGGATACCCAGTGATTTCCTTGTTTCATTATGATCTATTTCGTGTAATGATTGATCACGGTATTCTGGGTCTACTGAATCAATTAGTTCACGGTGATTACTTGACCATTTTCTTAACGTAAACCCACCCGATTTGAACATATTGATTAATTCTTGTTGTAGCGTTTGTGCTTCTTGGATGCTATCTGCTCCAGATAATAGATCGTCAACGTAGAAATCTCGATGGGCAATTCTTGATGCTTTGGGAAAACTGGTTTCTTCGTCTTCTGCCAGTCGTTGAATGGTTTTGATTGCCAGGTACGGGGCTGATGTAGTGCCATATGTTACCGTGGTAAGCCTGTATTCTTTGATAGACGACGTCGAGTTCGATCTCCAAAGAATAGTTTGGTATTTTTGATCGTCTTGGTGTATCTTGATTTGTCGATACATTTTCTCAATATCTGCTGTGATCACAGCTTTATGGGACCTCCATCTTAATAATATGTCAAATAAGTCTTGCTGTAGTCTGGGACCGTTGTACATTGTTTGATTGAGGCTCATTCCAGTTGATGTTTTGCTGGAAGCGTCAAACACGACTCTTAGCTTAGTTGTCGTGCTGGATTCCTTGATCACTGGCTGATGAGGTATGAAGTATTTGTTTATGTTATCTTCCATGCTGATTTCCATGTGCCCTAAATTGACATATTCTTGCATGAACTGTCGATAGGCGGTTTTTAGATTCTTTTCTCTGCAGAATCTTTTTTCAAGTTGTAATAATCTTGCAACTGCTCTAGGTCGAGATGCTCCAAGTTCATTGATTTTGTTGCTAAATGGAATTCGGACAGTGTATGTACCATCTTCGTTTCTTGACGTGTTTTCGTTATAATGCTTCTCGCAAATTTCTTCTTCCTCGGAGGCCACTTGTTCTTGGTTTACTTCTTCTAACTGCCAGAATTTTGTAAGTTGTTCATCTTCCTCGATAGATGTTGTTAAGCTAAGTAGTTTGAGATCAGGTTTGGGTCGTCTTGAAATATTTCCTGATAAAATCCATCCTAGCTCAGTGTTTTGACCTAGTAGCCCGTCATTAGTTTTCCTTAGACCTTCTAGGACAATATCTCCATATTCTTTAGCACCTAGGATCAGATCAATAGGGCCAGGTTAATAGAAGATGGGATCGGCTAGCATATCGTTTTTCCATTGTTTGACATCGACGTTCAGTGGTTCGTTTGGTAGGGTGCGAGTCAACCTGGGCAGTACTACGCATGGTACTGTTGCTTCAAAACTACTGGAAAATCGTGGTTTGACAGTTGCTTGTATCATCCATTTGGCCGTTTGTGTATTCTCTCCTCCTAACCCTGATACCTCGGCCGATATTCTTTGACGTGGGAGGTTCAGAAGACTTGCAGCTTCTTCAGTGATAAATGTTGATTGAGATCCAGGGTCGATCAAGACACGCAGGAATTCGTATCCTCCGTATAGATTTTGGACTTTTATTATTGCTGTTGCTAGGAATACCATTTCATTTTGTCTTCCAACATGGCTTGTTGTTTGATTGCGAGAACTTTGACTTTGTAATTGCCCATATCTTCCATTGCTTGATGATTGATTGTTTCTGTTATTTGTTTGCTGTAGGCTTGAATCTACGTGTAATAGTGTGTGGTGAAATTTCTTGCATTTCAGGCATCGGTAAGTCGATGTACATCTAATATGGCAATCATGGTTTAGACAGTTTGCGCATATTCTTTCATCCTTGACAAACTTTGACCTTGCTTGTGGATGTATTGATTGAAATTTAGTACAGGTTTGCAGTGAATGTGATTCTTTGCAGTACTTGCAAGTTGGTTTTGTATTGAGTTGTTCTGGTTTTTTCTTGTTTTGTCCCTGTGCTTCAAGTGACTGGAATCTTGTTTGCAAAAATCTCATCAGTCTATCTATCTTTTGAATCTTATTGGGCTCTTCAAGTGACTGCTCATATAGTCTGTTAGTTTCAGAGTCCCATTTGTTGCATATAATTACGATTATTATTGGTCCCCATGATAACGTATCGATTTTTAAGTTATTAAGGGCCTTTAGGCATTCCGTGACGGTATCATGTAATTGTTTCAGTTTATAGGCTGATTCTTGTTGAAATGCAGGGCATTCTAATATTTTATTTATTAGGTTTGTTGCCGTAAGACGCTCGTTATTGAATCTGTTGTTTAATAGTTCCCAACAGGTTGTATAATTGTTTTCTGTGATTTGAAGATGCTGGATTAGTCGACTTGCCTCTCCCTTGAGATGAGTCTTGAGATAGTGCATCTTTTCAGTGTTGCTCACAGTTGGATTTTCGTGTACGACCTTGACAAAGATATCTCTGAACGTAGACCATTCTTCATAACGACCATCGTATATTGGTAGTTTGATTTGTGGTAGGCGAATGTTACATAATTTTGATTCATGTTCTTGCCTTGATGATAACTGTAATAGGATTTTCTCGTGGCGAGTTTACAAGTGTTTGTCTAATTCTTCAATTGTTTGTTGTTGATCTTGAATAGCCAGATCGATGTATATTTGAGATAATGCTTCCCATTTCTTCTTAATTTTTTCTTGTAGCTGTATTCGGCGGTCAATATGAATCTCAATGTCCATCTCTTCTTCGGTGGTATCTAGGAGTTCTTCAAATTGGTTCAGTAATATTTGGCCACCTTTCTGGAGTTTAAGTAGGGCTTCATCTCGTCGATCTTTTTCTTGTACTGTCGATAATATCTTTTGTCTATTCTCGTTGATGCTCTTGATTGCATCATCATAGAGTGTGTTTAGTTGTAAATGATATTTTTGTTTGAAATAGCTGTGGTCGGGACACTTTAGCTCTTCAATTTTTTGATGGGTTTCTTTTATCGTTTTCCATATTTCCTTAAAGTAGTTATCTTTCGTTCTTTTCAAATACAAGGAAGCTCCCAATCCATTCCAAATGAGCTTTCAAATCCAAATCCAAATCCACCCACTCTTCACCTTCCCAATCCACCCACTACCTACCAAATCCACCCACTCTTCACCCTATCAAATCCACCCACTCTTCACCCTACCAAATCCTACCACTCTGATATCCATTCCAGCTTCCAAATGAGCTTCCAAAGGAGCTTCCAAATGAGCTTCCAAAGCTATTCCCAATCCACCCACTACCTACCAAATCCACCCACTCTTCACACTACCTTATATAAATTCCTTAAAGCTATAATAAAACAAAATTCACAACAATGTCTTTGGCAGTACCTATTGATCTCTCCTGGGACACAGACCATTGCGAAAGCTATAATCCACAAGACTACATAGAAAAGAATTTAATTTTAAGAAAACCGCCACCGAACCTATCCAAAAAAGCGAAAAAACAATTTCGAGTAGCAGAGCGTAAAAGGATTCAAGAATTGGAAGCAGAAAACTATGTCTTGCCCAACAGCAAATGTAATGTTTAGTCATGTAAGTGGAAAGAAAACCTTGGAAGATTTTACGACAGATGAACTAAAAATGTTACCATTGGAATATCTAATTAATTATGCAGACCCTTTGGAGCTCTTGGATGTATGGGGAAAATTACCAATGTCTTATAAATCAAGTTTTAATCTTCGAATTAAATTGCCATGTTTTTTTCATTATAATCGTCCTGACTGGAGCACACACTTCGATGGCCCCCCGGTACCCCAGGAATCATGTTTCGTTTGCAGTAGAAACATTAAGTAGACTAATTTAGATAAACATATTGTTATTTTTTTCAAAAATAAACTTGTATTTTAATAAATGTATTTTTTATAAATGTTAAACAAATTTCATTAAGCCATGGATTCACTTTAAAGCATCCCACCACCACTCTTCACCCTACCACTTCCCCCCACTCTTCACACTACCAAATCCCCCCACTCTTCACCCTACCACTTTCCCCCACTCCATACCCCACCGCTACTTCCAATCCATATTTAAAGCTATAGCAAAGGATTTTGCGGTTAGTTCGGGATCCTAAGTGATTCAGTATTACTACATATAACTTTAGTGTGTTATCCAAGTGACATTGTTTAGTTTGTAAAAAATAATAAGTAGTTATTCAAGTGTTTGTATCTATTACAACGTTAAATTCGTACAGTCCGTCTTCTGTGTTGATAATAATGTTTTCATGCAGTGATTGTAACAAAACTTTTACTCAGAAATCAAATGTTTATAGACATCAAAGAGAATCGTGTCCCATGAGACCATCTTGTTCTCGTGAAAAAAGAAAGGCTAATACCCAGGTATGTGATGTACCAATGAAAAAAGCTAAAATAGAAGATAGACCCCCAATACCTAAACTTACTTTATCACGATGTAAAGATTGTGATACTTGGTATATAAAAAACAAACTTGCTGCGCATTTACGTTCAAACTTACATAAAAGTAAACTTAAGAGTGATGATGAAGTGCAAATTTTAACTTCCGCGTTTAAAAACAGGATTGTGTCCTACATGCTGCTGCCATCGAAAAAGTATGTAGATATTGAAGAATTTTTTGATGAAGTACAACAAAAGTTTGTAAGTTTACTTTCCGAACAGTTGGCTAAGCATAGAAGTGTTAAGATTAATGTAGAACTATTTGGTCAATATCTCTTACAAACAAAAGAGACCTTAGAGACTAAATCATTTAATACCAAAAATAAGGTCATAACTTCAACAACAGATTTATCTGATATTTATAAGAAGTTCTTGTCTGAAATTAAAGAGAAGGTAGCAATATTCACAGAAAATGGATCAGGATGGGCGTTGGAAAAAATATTACATTTGGAGCTTAACATAAACAAGTATAATCCAATCAGAGCGTCATCGTATATCCCTTTACCAAAACAAATTGCAAATAAACGAGGTGTTATTAACATCAAAAATAATGATTTATATTGTTTCGGATGGAGTGTGATAAGTGCATTATTTCCAGCTGAAATTAATGTAGATATAATAAGTTCATATCCAAATCCTTTTGATTTTTTAAATTTTGAAGGAATAGAGTTTCCTGTAAAGTTGAAAGATATACATAAATTTGAATCGCTTAATCAAATATCTATAAATGTTTACGGTTTGGAGAGTGTTTATGAGGATAATAAATTAAAATATGAAGTAGTAGGTCCTCTTCATTACACCAATAAAAAACTTCCAATACATGTTAACTTGGTGTTGACAAGTGAAGGTGAAAACAGTCATTATTGTTGGATTAAGAACATGTCTAGATTAGTTTCAGCACAAGTAAATAAAAATCATTTAAAAAAATATTTCTGTGATGGTTGTTTAATTTATTTTACTTCGATGGAAAAATTAAAATTGCACCAATTAAGTGATTGTAATCATTTGTTTACAAAAATTCCTACCAATGATATCAAAATTAATAAGTATGGTCAGCATATACCAGAAAATATTCTACAGTTTGAAAATTTTCAAAAACAACTAAAAGTTCCATTTGTTATATATGCAGACTTTGAATGCTTTTTAAAACCTTTGGAGTTTGAGCAACCAGATAATGAACAGAATTCATATACTTTAAATACATTTAAACATGAACCTTATGCTTTTTGCTATTTTATTAAATGTTCATATGATGACTCTTTGTCCGTATTAGACTACTATTTTGGTTTGGATGCAGCTGATGAATTTTGTAAACGAATTGAAGGTCATATACATAGAATTTATAATGAACATCTTAAACCTGTAGTAAAAATGCTTCCTTTAACAGATGAAGAGGAGCTGGTTTATAAAAATAGTACTATTTGTCATATATGTAATAAAAAAGTTGAAGAAAATGAAAAAGTAAGAGATCACGATCATTTAACTGGTAAATTTCGAAATGCAGCTCACAGTATTTGCAACTTAAACTTTCAAATTCCAAATTTTATACCCATCTTTTTTCATAATTTAACTGGTTATGATAGTCATTTATTTGTTAAACAACTGTGTTGTGAAGAAGATAATATTGATGTACTTGCACAAACTAAGGAAAAATATATTTCATTTTCAAAATCCATATTAGTTGACAAAGTAAAAGGCAAGGATAATAAAGAAAGAAATATTTTTATAAAAATGAGATTTTTAGATTCATTCCGTTTCGTTGGTTCCTCTTTGGAAAAGCTTGGTGAAAGCTTGGAAACAAATCAGTGCATTGAGATTAAAAAACATTTTGAAGATCCTGACCAGTTTAATGAAATTCGAAAAAAAGGTGTCTATCCTTATTCTTATGTTGATTCTTTCGAAAAATTACAGGAAAATCAACTCCCCGCCATTGAACATTTTTATGATAAACTTAAAGATGAACCTATGTGTCCATCTGATTACAATAGAGCAATTACTATTTGGAATTTATTTAATTGTCAAAATCTTATGGATTATACCAAAATTTACTTAATATCCGATGTTCTCATATTAACAGATTTTTTTGAAGCTTTTCGAAATGTATCTTTAAGTAACTTTAAGCTAGATCCTGCACAGTATTATACATTACCAGGTTTAAGCTGGGATTCAATGTTAAAAATGACTGATGTTAAATTAGAATTATTAACGGATATAGATATGATACATTTTTTTAAAAATAATATAAGAGGCGGTGTCTGTCATTGCAGCGTTCGAAAAGCTGAAGCTAATAATCCATTCTTGGAAATTTATGATCCAAGCAAACCAAATTCATTTATAATGTATTTGGATGCCACTAACTTGTATGGACATAGTATGAGGCAATGTCTCCCCGTAAGTGATTTTTCTTGGTTGAACGATGAAGAAACTGAAAAGCTTGATGTGATGTCTATATCTGATGATGCTGAATACGAGTATGTTTTGGAAGTCGATTTAAAGTATCCTCAAGGTTTACATCAAGAACACAATGAACTCCCCTTTTTGGCTGAAAATATTTGTGCACCAGGTTCAAAACAAAAGAAATTAATATGCAATTTAAACCATAAAGAAAAATATGTTATTCATTATCGTAATCTGAAACAGGTGCTTAAAAACGGATTAAAACTAACTAAAATTCATAGAGTTATTAAATTTAAACAAGCTGCATTTCTTAAACCATACATCGATTTAAATACCGAAATGAGGAACAAATCTAAAAATAAGTTGGAAAAGGATACTTATAAATTATTTAATAATGCCATTTATGGTAAATCTTTAGAAAACATTGACAAGCGAGTTGACATTAGATTAATCACACACTGGGAGAATATTGGTAAAAAACAAGGTGCGCAGACATTGATTGCTAAACCAAATTTTAAAAATCGATTAGTCTTTAATGAAAACTTTGTCGCAATACAAATGGAGAGAGTAAAGATAACTTACAACAAACCAGTTTATCTTGGCTTCACAGTCTTGGAATTATCAAAAACCGTTTTATATAATTTTTATTATGATTATATTAAAAGCAAGTATGGAGACGAAGCAATTTTGTTATATACGGATACAGATAGTTTAATTTTAAACATAAAAACAGAAAACTTTTACCAAGATATGCAGGAAAATTTTGAGAAGTTTGATACTTCTAATTATAGTGAAAACAATATTCACAATATAACTAGGAACAATTCTGTATTAGGGCGAATGAAAGATGAGTTTGCGGGTAAACCAATTTTAAGTTTTTATGGGACGGGAGCTAAAGCTTACTGTGTCAATTTAGAGAATAAATCTGAAAAAAAGGCGAAAGGAGTAAAAAAATATGTTATAGAAAATTCCATTACTAAACAAGATTATAAAGATGTAGTTGAAAATTCGGAAACCAAATTTAGAAAAATGAATATTTTTCATTCAATTTTACATGATATGTTCACACAACTAAAAAATAAGGTTGCTTTGTCTCCAAAAGATGATAAACGCTATATAATTCCAGATTCTTTTAGAACTTTAGCTTGGGGGCATAAACATATAAGTATTTTGGAAGAGAAGTCCCTGACCGATGATGACCAAGTTAATAATGTAATTGATATTCTAAAAGATTTAGTGCATGACGAATATAAAACGTAAGACCCTTGGAAAATATTTTATTTTGAAAATGGCTCTGCTACCTGTAGGAGTTCTATTTCTATCAGCATTCGTTAACAATACTTTGTTCATACAAGTTGATCCTAATGTTCGAGAAGCATTTATTTGTCTATCTGTTAATAATGTAAATAATGATAGTTGGCCTTCAACATTGAGAAGAATGAATATAAATAATGGTTTATTTACCCACAAAATAGATGATAATATTATAAATAATTCTACCGTTGTACAGTATAAGTTAAGGTTATATTATTTCAATAAAACTTCAGTAGCGACACAGGAATGGAATCAGTTGTATAGAAAATCTCATGTAGAAGAATGTAATTCAAATGTGTGTATAGTATTATTGAGTATATTGTTAGTAGTGTTTATATGTACTATGGGATATATATTATTCAAAGTATATTTGTATTATAAATAAAATTCTGGATTCAATAAAAAATAAAGGTTTTTATTCATAACAATGTCTATAATTATATAACAATTTTACATTAGCTAATGCACAATGCCACGGATTCACATTTTTGTGAAAATAACATTCCGGAATTTTCTTAAATCTACTTAATTTTGGTTCTTGACCAATGGGAATAGCGTATATGAAATCTTCATCCAAAAACTTTTTTAAGTAGTTTATTTTTTCATTCCCTTTCACGTAAATTTTGGGCGATTGGTAAACTTCTAACACATGCTTTAAAATATTATCAATTTCATTAAGTTCTATATTTCCAAATTCCCATTTTAGTCCATGATACTCTTCGGCCCATTTAACCAGTTTCATATCAGGAGCAGATAACATATTTTTTTGAAATGGCGATTTAAACAGATAATTTGAGCAACGAATCCCATCATAAATCGCTAATTCTTTTGGAATGTATCCAAAGGAACAGTTATATCCTTGAATGTCGATAAAAAGTTCTGTCTTACACTCATTCATGGTTAGTCGCTAAATGATGTTTAAATCTATAAGATTAGTGTTTAAAGCCTCCCACCACTATCCCCACTACCACGCTTACTATCCCCACTATCACGCTTGCTTATTTAAGCAGTCACCCACAGTTCTACTCTCATTATTTCAAGCAAGCATCTGAAAATGTATCAACCAACAGGAAACCAACAAGAGTTTAGTAAGAAGCGCAATGCAGCTCTCATCAATGAAACCATCTACTACATAAACAAATCCAAATCCAAATGGGTCAGCGTTGGATTTTCCTTAGAGAGAAAATATATTCCTGTTGTTAAACTCTGTGGATACAAATACAATCAAAATGTGATTTTTAATGAAGATCAATGGATTTCCTTCCTAAATAACCAAGGAATTATGTTGAGCTTTATTTATTCCAACAACACCGGGTGGCAACCCATGAAGGGAAATGGTTATGAGATTCACTTTGTGTTTATTGGTGATTCAAGAATAATTAAGATTACACAAGATGGTGGTAATGAAATTTTCCTAGCTGGTGATACCATAAATGAATTAGTGAACTTGACAAATTTAATCAAATATCGTTTTGATATCTTAAAAAAACAGGAATTTTCCAAATATTACAATATTTTAGTTAGTGGAATCTCTATGAAAAATGGTGATTTGTTAAAAAATGTATATGAGGTTATTTCACCTATGGAAAATAGTTTAAATGTTTGCTGTGTTTTGGAATTATTAAACTTTTACTCAGATTGCGTTGTGGAGGATGTAGAAATATTTGCATGTAATGAATTTGTAAAGAGTTGTATTGAAAATAAAAATTTATAAACATATTTTTCTTTTTATTCCTCCCACCTCATAAATTAATATTTAAAGCTCTGAACTTACTTTAAGTCTCATATACTCATAGAAGATGTGGTTAGCATATACATCTCAACGAGTAGCATATAACCTAACAAGTGCTATAGAGAATCTATCGCAACACTTTAGTAATTTAGAATTTGATGCTGAGCATGAAGCCGAGTATGGATTCGAAAGATTCTATACGTATGAGGAATGTATGGAATTGGCAAGAAACTATGAAAAAGCTGCAGAAGCCTGTAACATATATTTACATACTTCTGATATAAGAACTTTTCTGCAAACCATAAAGGAAATGGGATTTGAGGAGCATTTGGATGAAGTAAAGAAATTTTTGTCACCTGAAATTATTCAAGAATTCAACCTAATTTATAACAACTAAAAAACTTTATTTCATTTATGTGTTTTATTCAATCATTAAATAATTATTATATAAATTGTATACATTAGTAAGTGCGCATATACATGGTGATTTAGAATGATAAAAACAATGAGCTTCTTCTTCTTGTAATTTTGGATTTTCATCAAGTTCTATGACTGGTTTTAATGAATATTTTCGAATGTATTCGGATTTCTCTCTCCCTTTCACATAAACATGATCTACTTTCTCTGTTAAATTCTTGATTATAACAGAAAACTTGTGAATTGGTGTATATCCCTCATTCCATGGGATACAGTGATGATTTTTCATTAGCCATACAGCTTGTTTGTGTAAGTCAGGCGGCAGGTATTTTAGATCAAATGGTGCTTTAAAAACATAGTGGCAAGTCTTGCTTCCATCATAGGCAGCTAGTTCTTTGGGAATAAACTTCTTATTTTCTATATTAAATCCTTGCACATCAACAATTAGTAACCTCATAATTTAATAAGCGAAAATTGTTTAATCATAGATTTCTTGTCAGAATATTCTTGTAGTTGTTGTTTTAATTTTTTCAGCTCTTCTAAAAAGTAGGATACTCGAAGTTCCAGTTCTTCACCCATAATGAGAGAGAAGAATGGTAGAGCATTGATTTTATATAGTCAGACATGCGCTTTAAAGTTGTCTAACATTTTTGGATAATGGACTGTAGCTAAATACTCTCTCATGCATAATAAGACAATAGCAGTGCATACACAAGCTGAACGACCAACATTTTACGTAGGATTGCACGATGCAATATCTAGGTCTCAACCTACGCAGACTGCGTACACTCCTATGTTGCGCATTTGGTGCAACTGTCTGCTCGTCGTCACTGGAATAACCACTATCCGAACTTGATGACATCTTGGCAATAATAACCTCATAATTTAATAAGCGAGAATTGTTTAATCATAGATTTCTTGACAGAATATTCTAGTAGTTGTTTTAATTTTTTCAGCTCTTCTAAAAAGTAGGACACTTGAAGTTCTAGATCTTCACCCATAATGGTAGGAAAGAATAGTAGAGCATTGATTTTATATAGTCAGACATGCGCTTTAAAGTTGTCTAACATTTTTGGTTAATGGATTGTAGCTAAATACTTTGTCGTGCATAATAAGACAATAGGCAGATATTTTGTCTTTAAGATCATCATGTAATTCAAACTCAACTCTCATAACAATAGGCCCGGATTCAATTGTTTCTTTCTGATGTGAACAATCGATATATACGATAGGAGCATAAGTATTAAATTCCTTTGGAGAGAAAATGGGCTCAGGTGTTAATCCATAGTAAGATTTTTGAAATTGTGAAAACATTTCATATAATGATGCAAATTTATTTTTAGCAAAGTCTAAATATAGATCGTTGTAGGGATATCTCTCAGAGTTTAAAAATACTTTGATGTTTCGTAATTTAATGTTGGAAAATAGAGACATATCAGTTGTCGATTTATCCCTTAAGTCTTTTTGAAAAGCAATTGCTACATGACGTGGGGTATTAACTTTCGTAGATGTTTTGACAGGCCAGTTATGACGATTAGTTTTTAATAATTCTGGGTATTCAATCAGTTCCCAACTCCGGAAAGCAAGTATTATATCAGTATTCTTATTAATTATTTTAGATAATGCCAATTCTTGAGGAATAGCTACTGAAATGTGAGGTATATTCCAAGTTAGCTTTGTAAGCTCAATTTTTGGATTTTCGTCTGCAGTATTAATTGTCGCATTTTTGTCTGAATTATCGCGTACTAAAATAAGTTATTGTTTGGCATTTAAAATAATTTTTTTGTAGTCTTCAAAAAATCCCATTAAGAATTTAAGGGGAATGCAAACATTGAATAATCCTGTTGTTGCATCAACAACTTGTGAAGATTCCATAGGAAACCAACCTGCGTTTTTAAGTTTATTACATTCATTTTTATTATACGACAAATATCCCTTTATTGTCGAAGTTAACCCAACATCTCTAACTGAATCTATTGTAACACCGTTTAGTTGATAACGCATTTCTTTAAAAAGGAATGCAATCCCATTGTTTATCAATTTTAAGGTATTTGAGATGGTATTATTATCTCTTGTTAGTTTACCCTCTATGTAAAGAAAGCTTTCGGAAGGAAGAGTATACTTGTCTACTTCATGAACAGGTATTATAATTTCATCATTATTTCCCAATTTAGTAGGTAGGTATGGTTCATAACCATGAACTTCGGAATGCACAATTGAATTATCTATGAAAAGACCTTCTGTTACATTAAGGACATCCATTATATTAAAACCTTTAAGCCTAGAGATTTCAAAAAGCTTATATTTTCAGGTGTTATCCCTTGTGTCTTTCTCCTTCTACTAATCTTTGGTTTACGATGTTTAGCCTTCTTATAGTTTTTAGTAATTTTTGCGGGTAAATTGAAGGTTTTTCTATTATAAAGGATAACCATTATACTTCTTTTATATGCAACCTTATAGTTACAGTCTCGTTTCGAAAATCAACAAGATTTAAATCTTGGTCTATTACCTTTACTGTTATTTTATCTATTACTTTTACTGTAACAGGAAAATAAATAATATTTTGGGGACTTTCTATTATTTTAAATCCAGGGCTAACATTAGGGAAAAACTGATGAATAATGTGTACTGGCTTTCCGTTCAGATAGGAACCTTCTGCGATACTGCAGTCTATGCATAAAGAATTAACTTTTATAATCTCTGCTGGATTTTCCGATGTTTTTGGAACTCCATCACCAGTTATAATCCCATTTTTAAAACCCAAAAGTTTTCCTATTGTTCCATCTTTAAAAATAATATCTGTAGTAGACTTTATTGTTGATTTTAATGTGTTGTTATTTGCATAGAGGTGAAATGAAATATTTCTTTTTTGGAATTCAGTCTGTAAATATTTATTAACATCGTCCATTTCATAACTTCCCGTAGGAATTGTTAAAAATTCATTATTTTTTCCAAAATATACTTTATTATTACTTTTATCAATATTTGGTATTGCATTAAAAGTTTCAAAGTTGGTAAGTCCGACAACGTAGGAAGTGTTAGGATCTAAGTAAATAGGTGGATGGAAATCTGCTTGAAGTATAGCTGAATTTGCGGAAAGAGCTATAGTAAACGACATGATGGTCGTAATAAGAATAAAATGGAAACACAATTACGCATTATTATAAATAAACTGTAAGGATAACTGTCCACAAGTTGAGGTATTAAAAGATTGATATTTATCATAGTTATATTTAATATTTTGGTTGCTACCATCGCTATAGAAATAAGTTATAACTTCATTTGGTGGTCGTAAATTTCCAAAACTATCAAAGTAAATTATGTTATTATTATTTTTAACATACGCTGTCCAGTGAGTGCCTTCCCCCATATCGTCATCTAAATTTATAATACCTGTTTCATATTTTTTTATTTTTTTGGGTAACTTGTTTCTCATAAAGACACCTCTAAAATTTGGCAACTTTAATATTTTCGCATACTTTAATAAATCTATATTTGTCAAAGGTCGGCGAGGTAGCAAATTTAACAGTTTTTTGAATATGGTTTTAAATATAGCCCACACCCTTTCTTATATGGTTTTAAATAAAGACCTTTTCCAATTGATATTTTTTCCATTTCTCTGTTGTGTCTTGTTTGTTCTTCTAACTTCTTCTGTGCATTTTTGGCAGAATTTACTGCCTGGGCAATGCCAGCAGCGCCCCCGCTTAGGGCTCCTAGAGCAGATAAACCAGCAAAAATAGGTATTAAAGGTAAAATTCCACCAGTTTTTGGAATTGGAATAATTCTTTGTTTAGGTTCTTTTATTTTTAATTTTTTAATCGATGACAAAGCAGTGCCGGCAGCGTTTCTTATATTAGCAAATTTTTTCCCAGCTAGCTCTTTACGTGCTTTTCTTACGACTTGGTTAAAGGATATTTGACCTCCTTTCTTGCGTTTATGACTTCTTTTTCTTATTCCCATACCGAGTTTTGTTTTTGCTTTCATGATTCCGGCCACAGCCAAGGATGACAGTTTTTCGCCTAGATTTGAATCTGAAGCTTTGAATCTATTAAATGCCTTTTTAGCTAATACTTTATCTGCCTCGTTTCTGTTTTTTAAATCGGAATATTCCGAATATGCTATATCGTGCTCTTTGCAAGCTTCGTCTAATAAATTAATTCCCTTATCACCTCGGGCAAGCCTTTTATTTAACTTTGTACCAGGTCCGCAAAAGTTATAAGAAGGAATATGGAGCTCTACTGGTAATTTATTAATAAGAGTATTTAATAAACCACTACCTTTTCTCTGTCCTTCCACGCAGTGAATGACATTATTATGTCTAATCATTATATATAAATGATTTGAAAACGCAAATAACCTTACTTAAATAGTGATGTTCAAACAATGAAGATCAAAAAACAAGATTTTTCTTTACCGATAAAAAATTTTGATTTATATCATGATAATTATCGAAAACATGGACAATTATTTGGTGGAAACTGTAAAAGATGTTTAATAGTAGGACCATCGGGTTGTGGGAAGACAAATGTTATGATTTCTCTTATAACACACGCTAATGGATTAAGATTTGAAAATATATATGTGTACTCAAAATCCTTATATCAATCAAAATATGAATATCTAAAAAGGCTTTTTGCCCCACTAAAGTTTATTGGTTATTTTGAATCATCGAACGCTGAGGATATTGTTTCACCCACTGAAATAAAACCAAACTCACTGATTATATTTGATGATATAGTATGCACTGATCAAAGTCTTATGAGGGATTATTTTTGTTTTGGACGTCATAAAAATACAGATTGTTTTTACTTGTGTCAAACATATTCATCAATCCCTAAGCAACTTATACGTGATAATGCCAACCTCTTGGTAATTTTTCAACAGGATGCTACAAACTTGAAACATATATATGATGATCATGTAAATGGTGACATGAGCTTTCAAGAGTTTAAAAACTTGTGTTCAATGTGTTGGAAACATAAATATGACTTTGTCGTTATTGACAAGGACTGTGAATTTAATGATGGTCGTTATAGAAAAGGATTTGATAATTTTATTTCCACTATATAACTCTCTGACAAAACGATAATTTTCTAGTATACAACCTACCTTTTGTAAAGATGGATGAAAAAACAGCGAAAGAGTTGGTAAAAACTAGACAAGCCGTTAGACAAAAGTATAAAGCTTTAAAATCAGATTTATCTGATAAAGAAATTCGTATGGAAAAAGAATTTAAACCAATAACTCAACCTTTGCATGAGTTAATTCAGACAATTAAAACAGAACCGTTCATTAAAAAAGAAGTATATTCACCACAATTAGTTTCGACCCCAAAATTTCAATTTCCGACGCCAGAGGTCAATCAAAGGAAATCAAATGCATATAGTAAATATCTTTCAACGCACATGCCCTCATTTTTAGGAGATGAAGAAGTATTCGTTGAAGATTCGCAACAGTCAGGAGAATCAAGCCCTGAAACAACAATTGAACCAACTATAGGTGAGTTGCGACAAGATGTTTTAGAATTAACAAGAACACCTGCTTATGAAGAATACTTGGAAGCATATCATTCACTTCTAAGACCTTTCGTGGATGGGCTAATAAAAGACACGGAAGGCAAATTTGATAACAAATATGGTTTTAGTCATGATGTTGATGCAGACAAATATAAGATTGCTAATTCTGTGGTGGACTTCATAGGAAAAGATTTTAAAGTTGAAGGAGTTAGGTATGAGGGAACACCTGGATTGTATGAGCTTCTTTTTAAAAAAGAACCTGTTGGTTATACATCAAATGATATGGAAAATTATATGGATGTTTTGAATAGGACAAATGCATATAGACGAAATTTTGATCCTAATAGTCAAATTCAAGGTTCGACCGACATTAAATACTTGACAATAGTTAAACCTTACTTATTACAAAAAGGTATATTAAAACGTGGAAGCACAACAGAGACAGGTTATCGTGCAGTTCTACCAAGCACTTCACGTTTGTTACCTCCACAAAGACCGCGTTCTACAAGAAATCTGTCTACAAAAAGTGGAAAGGGGGGAGCTATGTTAAATTTATCGAAAAAAAAATTAGATTATGTATATTATGACGATATAAATGAGATAATTGATAGATTAAAATTATTGACAGCATCACAAATGGCTGGACATACTGGTCATCAAAATGAAATAATATCGATTTTAGAAGAACTAAGAGAAGCAAAAATAATTAAATAAATACTAATTCACACATGTTTATTCCTTATTCTACCGCTGACAACAACCATGTCTATTGACAAGTTTGGATCCCATATCTTTGGCAAGGATAATAAAGAACATAACATTATAAAACTTGTTGATCTTAGTGCAGTTACACTTTGTTATAATTTGGTATTACCTTTTATGGGAATCTACTCTCTATCCGATAGAGTTTACCAACTTTTACAAGACAAAAGAATTAAATATATTTTCCCTATGGAATCTGCTACAATAATTGGGGCAGAGTATCCAAAAAAATCTGTTTTCTTAAAAATTAATGGAAAAAAGATCACCGACCCTGTAGGTATTCGGTTAAAGAAAGGGGATGTTCTTTCTTTTCATCGTCCTGAAGGTAGTCATTTAGAAGATTTTTATGGTGAATTGTTAATAAAATGTCCTGTAAACATTTAATTATCATGTCTGCACAGCCTAACATCAAGGAAGATCTAGTCAACGAGTTACATAAACCTGCTAGAAAAAATTTTAGACGTCGACGGGTTATTATTAAAAATTTAAACGATTTATGGCAAGCAGATTTGGTGGAAATGATACCTTATGCAAAACTAAATAAAGGATATAGATATATTTTAGTTGTTATAAACAGTTTTTCCAAATATGTTTGGGTTCAACCTGTTAAAAGAAAAACTGCTGAGGAAGTAACTTTAGCCATGGAAAAAATTTTAAAGCTTGCGAAAACTACTCCAACTAACATACATACAGATCAAGGAAGAGAATTTTTCAACAAAAACTTTAATAAATTAATGGAAAAATATAACATTAATCACTACAGTACATATTCCACAGTCAAAGCAAGTATTGTTGAAAGGGTCAACAGAACTTTAAAAACTCTCATGTGGAAACAATTTAGCTTGCAAGGCAATTATAAATGGTTGGATATGCTAAATAATATTGTTTTTAAGTATAATACAACTAAACATAGAACAACAGGATTAAAACCTATTGATATAAATGAAGAAAATGAAAAAGATGTTCTAAAATCAACTTATAATAATATAAAAACAATTGACCCCAGAAAATCAAAATTTAAACAAGGGGATTTTGTTCGAATAAGTAAATACAGGGAGGCTTTTCAAAAGGGATATACACCAAACTGGTCAAATGAAATTTTTCAAATTAAAGAAATTAAATTAACCAACCCAAGAACATATTTGTTGACAGATGACAAAAATGAACTAATTTTAGGTAGTTTTTATGAACCGGAGTTGCAGAAAGTCAAACATTCAAACGTGTATCTCGTGGAAAAGGTGCTAAGAAGAAAAGGAAATAAAGTTTATGTCAAATGGTTGGGAATGGACAAATCACACAATTCATGGATATTAAAAAAAGATGTAATATAATAAAATAAAAACCTTTATATTTAACAACATGGTTTTATTTACTTCTCATCATGTCACTTATGTACAACAATATCACTAGAGCTTGATCAGTACTGTCATTTTTCTTCACAAGAATATTTTCATTAGTCTCTTTTAAAACAATTGAGAAATAGAATCTTCTGCAAAGAGGACAATGTGCGTTTGTTTTCGTCCACTCTGTTAAACACTTTATACAAAATTTGTGTGTGCACGAATTGGGTGTGCAAATTTCTTCTCTTCTCATGGAATGTAAACAAACAGGGCATCTGCTTCTGTCTTCTTGTTTAAGTTTTTTCACCGATTTTCTGCCACCAACCAGCTTTCGTTTTTGAATCATATTTCTAGCAAATAATGTTTTAGAAACCGTGTGCGTATAAATTTATAGATATTCCCCCACTCAAGTCAAGCCCACATGGGCGAGGTGGGAGGATATGACTCTGAATTGGTTGTAGAATCGTCGTACTACTCAAAAATTATTTAAAACGTTCATTGTATATTTTCTTCCTAAAATTTTCATCGAAAACATCCTTTAGGAGGTTCTCAGCATATTGAAGTCTATTTTGAAAGCGGTAGCGATCCAATACATACTGCTCATAATCACTCTCACGTGATTTTTTGTAAGCAAACTGCCATGCAACCAATATATGGATTTTATTCATATTTTCGTTAAATGTAACCTTCTTCATAGTGCTTCTCTAAAATCACAAGCTTTCTTCCCTTATATATTAAAAGTCAAGGTCATATTATGAGCGGGGAGGGGAGGTGGGGGGGGGGGAGGGGAGTCAGCTCCACATAGTACTACTTCTACTATTAAAAGTTACTCAAGGTCAAGTCAAGGTCAAGAGTGGGAGGAACAGAAACGGTTTAGTATTACTACTACAACCAAAGGGGAGAATAGCAACCAACTTACAACATCTACTTTTATTTTTCTAAATCTTATAGTTCATAAAAATTTACTGTTTCGGCAAATTTGCAGTTATTGATCTCACTTTGCATAAAGGAAAGAATTAAATTAGAGTTAAAACGTTTAGCTTTAGTGTGAAAACGGTTTTCCGGCTTACTAAAATTAGTTGTGACAGCAGTATATTTCTGATCGTGCAGGAAGAGATTTCCTTATTTCCACTCTTTTGTGTCATTCCTTATAATTAGTAATTATTAATATTAAATTCCTTATTCTGTGAAATAAAATAACGGCAACTCTTTTATTCATTATTCTGTCTACCAATTTAAATATTCAACCATAATTATATTCTTTTCTCGCAACAACCTGTCTAAATCTGGGCTATAATTATTTTTTAACTGGTTCGATGCGACCACATTGCTTTCACCGGCTTTCACCGTCGTCGGATTCACATGCATTCATAAAGTACTTTTCCTCGAGCGTGAACTTCAGTTACGAGTCGATATATTATAAAACCGTGTAAAGAACGTAGTTTCCTAAATTGATTTTAAAATACAGTTTAAATGTGAGAAAACCCTTGCAACGTGCTAAGTGACTTAGATTTATTGTGGAAAATTGTAGTGTTTTCAAACTTAAAATTCATTATAAAGCTGTAAGTTCTAACTACTGTATTTTATATCATTTGAATAACAAGTGATTTTTTAGGGACTTTTTTTCACAAACTAATATAAATGATTATTATCGACTCAACATTTATTATCGACTCAACATTTATTATTTTATTTCTACCTACAAATTAATTACAGAACCATAATAAAAAAGAATCAATTAATAAAATAAGTATATTCTAAAAGTGAATATATTTTTAAACATATTTAAATACTAAAACAGTTTTTTATTGACCATCTAAAATTCGAATAAGTCTTTCCTGTTCAATCATTGTGCGGTATTGTTCCAAAATTGCCTGTTCTCTTCTTTCAAGTACATGTAGGAGATCATTAAAATTATTAACTATTACTAGGTGCTTCCCTAATCTTTCTTGTACTTCTTCGCGTGTTCGCCGTATCTCATGCAGTGAAAATTCCCTCTCTGCTACAAGTAATGCCTCCCTTTCCAGCTGATCTTGCTGCTCTCTATCCAACATTTCCACATCGTTCAATATTAATGTTTCTTGTTCATGGACATCTAATTCCTCAGGAACAGGTTGTTCGGGAACTTCATGTTGTACAGGGACATCTAATTCCTCAGGAACAGGTTGTTCGGGAACTTCATGTTGTACAGGGGCGTCAAACTCTACAGGAACAGGATGGTCGGTAACTTCATTGTGGGCAGGGACATCAAACTCTACAGGTTGTTCGGGAACATCAAACTCCTTAATGGTTGGTTCCTGTAGAATAATGGGTTCTTCCACATCTAACAGTATAGCTTCAACGTCATTATTGTTTGGAAGGTCCTCATTTAATAGGTTTGCTACTGCTTCCTGTAACTCGTTGTTTTCTCTTGCAGGCACGACCACCGCATTTTGTAAAATATTGATGCGACCTGCTAGTCTAGCCATTGTAGCAACAGTTGGTTTTGAATACATTTTGATTTGTTTAGGTTACGTAGACTTGATTTGACTTGGTTATTTGTAGATAGAAATAAAATAATGGATGTTGAGTCGATAATAATAATTTGAGTTTATAAGCTGTACTGAAGTTGGAGCAGATAGGTTGCGCTTTTATAGTCACCTTTAAAATAAAAATTTCTATATCTAATTATAAGTTTCTAGTTACGACAGTCCCGCTTAAGTCATTTATTACAATTTTGTAAAAATAGCCCTCATAGGTCAGACTGCAAAAATGAAAAAAATATAAAATAGGCACGTCTATCTGATCATTTTTATAATGCAGGTTAATTTCCTTTATTGTTACGACAGTCCCGCTTAAGTCATTTATTGCAATTTTTTTAAAAATAGCCCTCATAGAAAAGATTGCAAAAATGTAAAACTAGCAACTAGGCACGTCTATCTGGTCATTTTTTATAATGCAGGTTAATTTCCTAAGCACATCTTTTACTCAATTCATAGCAAGAATCCCCTACAAATAATAATTACTCATTGCTCCATAATTGTACCCGTATAAAATGAAAACAATACTTCAGGAAATTATTCAAAGGTAATTTAAATTTAATGATCGTTTACTATCGCAAGCGATACCCGTACCTGCTGTCTATTATTTTTAAATTAATGACTTTTTTAAAGAAGACAGCTTAGTTTTCTATTACAATCTAATTTTTATTTAAAAATCAATTGTTATATATGGGTTAGGCAAATGTTAGGTAAGAAAATAAAACAGAAAATATAATATACATTTTTTTTATGATGATGATGATTTTTTACAAATGTGACGTTTTTTTCATAACTGCCACCTAGATATAAATAATACAGAATCTATTTAACTAAATCTTTTTTATTATAAACCATATTAAATATTTACACACTGAGTTGAAAATAAATTGCATGATATACGGGGGCATTGAGAACTTAATAAAAATACACTACTTAAGTTGTTTTTATTATACAGGTGACATTAAAAACAATAAAATAGAGTATATTTAAATTGTATGTTTTTATTATACGAGGACATTAAAAATAATAAGCATATTTCTTGAGCTACCGGTGGATAGTAAATCAACTGTTTTTTCCTTGCCTATGCAAAAGCATTATACTAGCTGTTGGACATGTCATTATTAATAGTTAGTTCTTGTTCACACAGGGATCCCATGAATAATCAATAGGTACTGCCAAAGACATTGTTGTGAATTTTGTTTTATTATAGCTTTAAGGAATTTATATAAGGTAGTGTGAAGAGTGGGTGGATTTGGTAGGTAGTGGGTGGATTGGGAATAGCTTTGGAAGCTCATTTGGAAGCTCCTTTGGAAGCTCATTTGGAAGCTGGAATGGATATCAGAGTGGTAGGATTTGGTAGGGTGAAGAGTGGGTGGATTTGATAGGGTGAAGAGTGGGTGGATTTGGTAGGTAGTGGGTGGATTGGGAAGGTGAAGAGTGGGTGGATTTGGATTTGGATTTGAAAGCTCATTTGGAATGGATTGGGAGCTTCCTTGTATTTGAAAAGAACGAAAGATAACTACTCCTTAACTGTAGTGATTTTTTCGTCAAAATATTGTTCATTCTTGCGACTTGATGAGTCTTTTTTCATATTGGTTAGTTGTCGTTGTATTTCTTTGCCATTCGCTTCTTGTTGTTGTGCTAATTCATCCATCTTCTCCAGTGCTTGTGCCATTTTATACATATATATATATATATATATATATATATATATATATATATATATATATATATATATATATATATATATATATATATATATATATATATATATTTTACTCTTGCTCAACGTCTTCGCCAAATAATTCAATATACTTCGCCTTAAGATTTTCACTTAGCTTCTGAGGTTCGGTTGTTATTTGTTGGTTTTGATTTGAAAACTCGAATTTTTTGTTTTCGAATGTTGGAGTAATTGGTAGTCCTGATTCGTGAGTTCTTATTTGGATAGTGTCAACTGATAATTTTTGAATTAGTTTTAATTTTTGATCTCTTTTGCTTTTTCTTTGATTTCTATTTAACTTTTTTCGGGCCATAAATCAGTGTGTAGGTGGTCAAGACAATGTTGTATTTTTTTTTGTGTATTTCAAACTAATTTTATATACCAGCCAGCGGTTAACTGGCACTGATATACAAATTAAATTCCTGTCTATATTTTTCTCGCCTGCGTCAACTGGTCAACAAGGAAAATACAGCTTTTTGGTGTGTGTGCATATTTTTCGAACTCAATTTTATATACCAGCCAGCGGTGAACTGGCACTGACATACAAATTAAATTCCTGTCTATATTTTTCTCGCCAGCGCAGCGTTAACTGGTCAACAAGAAAAATACAGCTTCTTGTGTGTGTGCGTATTTTTCGAACTCAATTTTATATACCAGCCAGCGGTGAACTGGCACTGACATACAAATTAAATTCCTGTCTATATTTTTCTCGCCAGCGTTAACTGGTCAACAAGAAAAATACAGCTTCTGGTGATTTATGGCCTTATGTTACTGATGTTGCTATTATTTTTTTTTTGATAAAACTTCACTAAATTATATGCTTAGCCTTAAGAGATCAGGTATTATTTTTCTTTTTCGGGGTGCCTCTTGACGTTACCCTACTCAGTTCAGATAACGACACCCTGATCGTAGTTGAATATTTCGGAGTTTTGAGATGGCGTTGACTTGCAGCTGATTGGTTTCGATTTGACGTTGAAGTTGAATTGAGTATTGTTTGACGTTGGAGTTGAAGTTGGCCTCTGTAGCCGTTGGAGTTTAAGTTTGCTTCGGTTGACGTTGGAGTTGAAGTTGGTATTGATTTGTAGTTGGATTTGCTTTGACTGGATTAAGCGCCCAATTTTCTCTTTGCTCGAAGGACCATGTAAAGATTTACCATTGATTTGGTATCTTTTGAATAGTTGTGAAGCCCTTGTAGAATTGACTTCTAGTAGATAATTAGTTTGGTTTTTTAGTGATTGAGATGCAGCCTCACATCTCTAGGTTTAGGATTGGTTTTAGAGTTTAGTAATGAGTACTATCTTGTGGTCTGAATAATACTGGTTTATTATCTCTAGGAAACAGGTATTTATACATTAGAAGTAATACATGTTACTATAAACTATTTACAATATTTAAACTAAAGTGCTGACTTGTCCGTGACCCAGTGATCCTCGTAGCGTCGATGTTTATATCACCCAATTATGTTTAATAATAACATTTTGTTAATAAAGCATATTTGAATAATAGAAATTAAAATATGATTTAGGATGATTTTTGAGATAAATCATGGCTAATTATTGGTAATTAGACAAAGACAATTAATAATTATAAGATTTATAAGTTAAAATCTTATAATTACCATAGCCCTTAGAACAATAATCAATTGCTCCAAGAAAAGCTAATACAGTATTCAAAAATAATTGCGAAAATGCAAATAAATGCTAAATGTATCTAAACAGTGTGCTTAAGATACGTGTACTAAAGTACCTAAATGTACCAACAAAACATAACGTTGACAAAAGGCCTATTGTCTTTTGTCAACGATGCGTAACAATATAATGTGTTACGTCAATTAAGTAAGTGGACCGCCAAATAAAAACTGAATGCTCCCAAAAAAACTTAAAGCTCTTAAAAGCTGAGTTCTCAGTAAAGCTGAGGGCTCACCAAGAACTGCATGCTCATAAAAGTTGAGTCCTCAGTAAAGCTGAGTGCTCACCAAAAACTGAATGCTCCTAAAAGTTGAGCACTCGGAAAAGCTGAGTGCTCAAGCTGAGTGCTCAGCCAAGCTGAGCGCCCAGAAAAGCCGAGTGCTCGCCACTACAAATCTAGTTTAAAATTAAATCGCTCGAGATGATATTGGCAGTTAAGGAAATAGGAAAATGAAGTGAGTTTCCCAAAATTCAATTTAAATTTTCTTAACAAAGAAAAAGAAAGAAAACTCACCTTATATTTCCTGTAGATTGGAAGATTCCAGAACCTCTGCCAACATCGATCTGTTCAGCTTCAAAAATAATGGAACAATCCTCGTTCCCAAAATCTGGATTAAACCAATGTCATCGAGTGACGCAAAAAAACAGAGGATCGACCACCAAACTATGTGCTAAAACATTAAAGAAAAACCAAGCAGAATCTCAAAATGATTAGATTTTATGAGTCGTTATGAAAAGGACAGAAACTATGTGTTAATTTATTAGAAAATTGCCATAATTGTTGTTGACGTGGGTTAAGAACGCAATTTTTTTATATAATATGAAAATCACAAAAATATACTGATATAATTTAAGAATGTAAAGAGAATGGCATCGATAAGTAAAAAAAACTCTAAAACATATTAAGATGGTTCGAGTATTGTAAGATTATATTAATATATGCATGAAAATACGTCATGCATAGCCATTTGCATCATTTAGCAAATTGACTTAAAAATCTAAGAAAATATCACTATTTAAGGTTAAATAATGCGGAAATCGAAATTATGACATATTAAGTTTAATAAGAAATATATGATAATTAAATTTAAAGATTCATTTAGTAATAATTCAAATTATTTAAAGAATTGTAATGGCTGAGCACTCACCCTCTCAGAGGTCTTTTTAAGAAGAGAACCGTAAAATCTCCAGCCTGTCCCTTCACACGTTTGGTCTCAAAACGGAGAGGGGCAGCATTAAAGTGACATCTATTTTAACATTAATAAACTACTATGTATTTATTTACAGAAATTAATAAAATACAGTTAACCTGTATTTTGGTAGAGACATCTATATATTAACATTTATACTGATAAAGATTTAGTAAAGAAATTGTTAAACAAAAAATTGTTATTTTCGATAAGTTATGAATTTATTCTTAGATGGCTTCACAATAGCAATAAAATAAGAATAAACCAAAAATAAACCCAAAAATGTAACGGAATAGGCATTTATTTCGTTACAACATGACAATGTGTGATACCCAATATTCCAACCGAGATTCCAACACCCCGAACTAACCATACTAACCAAGTCATAACCATTCTGATGTGTTAGGTACTAAAGCAAACTGATGAATCAAAAATCTAAAAAAAGTATTGTTCACAGCAGATTTGAGCTGGTAACCAGTATTTTTTTTTTAATGTATTTGGGTAAACTTTAATATCTATGTACTAAGAATTTTGACCCTGTTTTAAAAAATCACATGACCTTTTACAGATCTCCATCGTACAATAACAAATGCCTTTTTAAAACGGTTTAAAAACGTTCAGATATAAAACATAGGTCCAAATTGCTGTACTTGCAATTCAGACCCGTGTTTATTGTTCTTTACTAAAAATACGTATGAACTTTATTGTTACTGCTCCTCATACTCAAAAAAGTCCTTATTTTTGGACTCTTGGCTTCTTTAGCTTTCAAAGTGGAAATTAATAACGTTTTTAGCGAGTAGAATTACCGGCAATTTATTGTTAATGTATTGGTGGTATTGTAATTTGTTACAAATAATATAATTTACAGCCACCCAAAAATTTATACGACACCGACGCCATTATACGAGAGCACAGGCAACGCTTTTCACTTTCAAAAATAGTATAAAAAGAATATCGACGCGAAGCCTGCAAAATCTCCTAACTAACATTTTTGTCAAAAATAAGGTTTTAGTGCTTTCAAGTTAAAAATGCAACTGCGCAGGCGTCGGCAAATTTTCTTAACCGGCAAAAAATATTAAGACCTTGAAATTAGTCTAGTGCAATACCTCCTACTAAACCCTCAAGTTTTCGTGGCAGTAATTTCTCCTAACTACACATCTTAACGTGTTTGTAGTGCTGGTTTGTTGCGAACGGGTAAGTACACTGTTTTTTATGTTATCGCTAAATTTTAATTGTACCTACTAATTATTTGTAAGCGAGACTAAATACTGTTTTTTTTGTTATCTAATATATTTTAAATAAATTGAAATGGTAAATTGATATTTAGGGATGTTATTTAATTTGATATGCAGATAGGACATATTGATTTAGTAACATGTGTTTAAGTATGGGTTAGTTAGGAGTAATTGCAATTTTCTTTAAGAATCAGTATGAATCGTGCTCGAAAAATTTTAAAATTGGCGCAAACTAAATATCTAGAAGACTTACCAGTGGACTTCATAGGTGTCAATGTTGTAGAAAACAACATCAATAATATTATGCTTATAAATGATGGTACTTCAAGTAGCGACATAGCCTTGGCTGATGGTAATTAAGTAATAATTACGATTTTATGTACATTTTATTTTACCAGATATCTACAATATTTTTAGGTGCTACTAGTAATCCTTTGCTTCCACAAATTCTAGAAAAGGATCCCTCAGAAGAGGGATCCCTTTCCTTTCTGTATGAGAACCTACAGAGTCTACCAGTGACATAAATTTAATACCTGATAGTGTCATGAGCACTTTTAACTCGCCCAGTAAATGTGTGTTGGATACCAGCTTAAATTATCTGGGAAAAGAATTAAATACCATTTCTGAATTAATTTCTACAAGTGAGTTAGAACTAGATCTTCCAAATATTGTTAAAGGTAAACAACAGTTTTGTTTGTGGGCATTTGTTAAAAAATAAAATAATTTGCAGGTACGCTTGATTTAGGCTGTGAAATAAGTTGTACTGACAACGAATTGCATGACATTACATTACTGGAAAATATCATGCCATCAAATCAAGAGAATGTCGAATTATCAGTTCATCATTTCAATAATGGTAAGCACTGTTATTCACTTTTTTAATTTCATTTATCCTTTTTTAAAACGGCTGTAGATGTTACTGAAAAAGACTTATTGAACGATGGTTCTGATGACTACGAACCATCAGAAAACAGTAGTGACTCAGAAAGCGCGAGCAGCTCCTGTGATACATCGGAATGTAATGAAACAATTGAAAGTAGAGGTACCGCTTATACTTATCAAATGTAAAGTACCTAAGCTTAAACTTAACTGTGTAACTGTGTATTTTGTTACAGAGGCCATAGAAGAAAATTTAAATCCGGAGGATGAAAATACCAGAAAAAGAAAACTAAAAGTAGACAAAAATTCTTGGTTTCGCGAAAAAAATAAGATGAAGCGAATGCTTGGTAAAAAATATATAGGATTTTCCAAAAAAATAAACGAAAAAATGAAACAAGACACTGAAAGATCAGAAGAAAACTTCAACCAACCTGTAATTCGGAATTCTGTAAAAAATCAAAAGTAAGAAAATGTTCAAGTATATCGCAGGTTCAAAGAGAAGAAATGTTTCACTACTTTTGGAATGAGATGTCTTGGGACCAACGCAAAGTGTACATATCTACAAGTGTTGAAAAGTTGCCAGTAAAACGAAAAACAACAACCGCTGATCACGAATCAAGACGACAGGGGAGTTCAAGTATGCCGCACCATGTTTCTGAACACATTTCATCTGGGGTACAAGACGGTTCAAGAGTGGGTTAATAACAGTAATTGTGGTATGCACCAGAACTCTGGAAGAAAAATAACCGTAAAACAAAATTTGAAAATTCGCAAGAGCTTAGGTATTGAAAATATAGATACGTTCCTAAAAAAGTTACCTAAACTGCCCTCGCATTATGCTCGAAAAAATACCTCAAAACTGTTTTTGGAACCGATTTTTAAAACCCTAACAGAAGTTTATAAATTATACAAAACCTACTGCGAGGAAAACAACTTACAACCTTTAACTAAAAAATATTTTTACAGAAGGTTTAAAGAAAATAACTTATCTATATTTACATTAAAAAAAGATCAATGCAATACTTGCTGTGCCTACAAAACTGGCAATTTGGAGGAGAATAAGTACATTGAACATCAAAATAGAAAAGATCGAGCTCGCAGTGAAAAATAAATCGATAAAGAGAAGACCCTTGAAGATAAATGCATAGTTTTGTGTGTAGACTTGCAAGCAGTAAAATTATCGCCGTATTTACAAGCTGGCGCATTTTATTCTAAAACAAAGCTATGCGTACACAACTTTACAGTGTACAATTTAAAAACTCATGATGCCTTCTGTTATGGGTTTCCAGAGGACCAAAATAGCGAGCTTAAAGCATCCACATTTGTGTCATGTCTCTTAGATTATCTAAAAAAAAATTGCGTGCCGACAAACGTACCCATCATTATTTATTCTGATGGATGTACGTACCAGAACTTCAACAGCATCATGTCCAATGCGCTGCTTAATTTTTCGATGAAACATGGTGTAACCATTTTTCAAAAGTATCTTGAACCAGGACACACCTACATGGAATGCGATTCTGTACATGCAGCTATAGAACGAAAATTAAAGAATCGCGAAATACATTTACCTAGCGATTACCTATCAGTCACAAGAGAAGCACGTCAGAACCCTAAACCGTATGAAGCAATCGATTTAGATTACTCTTTTTTAAATACACTTGTAGAACATTCCAGATATTCGTCGATTCGCCCAGGACGACAAAAAGATGATCCTACTGTCACGGACATAAAGACAATTAAGTATGACGATACAGGCAAAATACTAGCATGCGTAGAGCGCCTAATCGCCCCCCGAGGGGGCTCTATAAAGTCGGTAATATCATCATTGTCATGCCCTGAAAGTTTCGTGTTTCTAGGCCATGTATTAAGGAAGATATCACACTCCTTCGGACTGATGATGCAGAATAGAGCGCCCTTCGTAACCGAATCGCTACATACATACAAACACCTACACGTAGAAACTATTTTTGCCAACACAAAGACTTTTCGGACACCCTGTATACATCCATATAAACATAAACACATATTAATACAAATATATTCGATTTGCGTGAAATCAGACCTAATATAGTTTATCTAAGTAATAATAGGAGTATTTGCCCATACCAAGAATTTTTGGACACCCTGTATACATTCAAACTAACACCCACACGTTTAAATAGGAATATAGTCGATTTATTTCAAATTCGAATTAATTAGGTTTATCTCGGTACTAGTAGAAATATTTGCCCATACTAAGACTTTTCGGACACCTTGTATACGTATATACAAACATAAACACATAGTAATACAAATATATTCGATTTGCGTGAAATCTGACCTAATAAAGTTTATCTAAGTACTAATAGGAGTATTTGCCCATTCCAAGACTTTTTGGACACCCTGTATACATTCACACTAACACTAACACGTTTAAATAGGAATATAGTCGATGTGCTTAAAATCTTAATTAGTTAAGTTTATCTTGGTACTAGTAGAAGTATTTGCCCATACTAATACTTTTAGGACACCCTGTATACAAACATATAAATCCGTACACATAGAAATGCAAATATATACCTACGATTTGCTTTAAATCCGACAATTGAGTTACTATTTGTATAAAAGCCAAAGGTATTTGCCCATTCAAAGACTTTTCGGACACCCTGTATACATACATAAAAACACAACAGAACACGACACATAGTAATTTAAAAATTTTCGATTTTCTTGAAAACCGGCTCAATTAATTTTATTTTCGTACTAATGGCAAAGATATTTCCGCATACAAAGACTTTTTGGACACCCTGTAGACATATATACAATCATGCACATGCCGCAAGGTATAAAATGTATTTTCGAATCGTTCTGGTTACTTTAAAACGATCCAAATCAAGTCATTTCCCTAAAATTAAATTAAAATTATTCAATAATAATTAATATATTGCCCCAAAGGTATAGACGCTCATGGTTAGAAAATAAACTGCATATTTTTGGATTTTTTCGATGCCACTGAGCGCAATATTAGAATCTTCAATGATGTCTTGTAGCGTCATCGGAAAGTCGATAAAATTGGTTTTTAAAGCCAAATTTATCAAATGAAATGTCTTTCTACCGAAAGTATAAGGTCCTTAAATCCCTTGCCCGGTAAATTTGAAGCCGAAGTTGGTCCAGAGTCCTTCCTATTTCGTATCAAAATGCTGACATTTTAGCCAAATGGTGACATTTATTTCATACATTATAATTAAATTAATACATTTTCCCGTATAGAAATTGATTTTTATAATGCAATGTAGGGTCAACAAAAATTTCAAAAAAATGATATTTAATGCCCATCTCGTGCTACGAAATGGTCAGGAATAGATAAAAAACGTCCATTCTATCAATTCCATGTATATTCCAAGCGGAAACTGGCTCAGGATCTTTAAAATATCGCTAGAAAAACTGGATATTTTGACAGCTCATATTTAACTTCGATGTAAAGCGTCTCCAGTTCAATTGTTTTTTTTCATGGCATGGTTTAACTTTCGCAGTTTTTAAAATTTTCCTGCACCGAAGGAAGAAAACCTATTTATTTATAACTTTAAAGCAAAAATATGGAGTTTTAATTAGTCAGCAGTGTTCTCAGATGATGATGGAAGAAAATAAACCAAAAAAGAGCTGTTAAATAAGAGAAATAATACATAATAATGCCTTTTAAAGATGAATTTTGATGGAAAAAAACAGAAAAATTGTGTTTTTGCCCCCTAAATCCGGCACAGGATCACCCATTCGGGATTCACTTTAAAGCCTGATTATATCCCCAAGGGATAGCGTTGAAAAAGTTGGAAGAAATTAGATAGGAAAAGATACAGAGTGTTTCGAATGTGGAGATGTCATGAAAAAAAATCGTAAAAAATCTAAATTTAATTATCGATTGCCCCTTTCCTATTAAGAATGAAGGAACCAAAAAATACGTTTATAACGTAGTTCGGCGAGGTATTTCCGATAAGGTACATGGGATTTCGATTTGAATCCATTTTGACCCCCAAAAAAATTGACAACCGTCAAAAATTTGCATGAAAAATCGTAATTTCCAGTTTTTCCCAAATTTTTCCAATTTCCCGTCGTTTTAGGTATAGGTAAATGTATTGCAAAAAGAAAGTATTTGAGATTCTTTAGATTTATGTTCAAATCCGTTTTTCTGTCCGACGTTCCGGCGACCGAGTTATTTGGTGCCAAAGAGGGGTCTACAAACAGCATTTTTCGACATAAAAAAATTCAAAAGAATTACTTCCCATTTTCCGAATACCGCCAGTTTCAATAGGGTTCTGAAGCTCCTGGTCCTCTACAACCTCTGAAAATATAAATCGATTTAATTAAGTTTTGCGACCTGTAATCGATCCCATAGGAATTCGCGGAAATTTCGAATTTGACGTTTAATAACTCCGAAACGGAACACCCTGTATAGCTGAATTTTTTATCGACGCTAGACTCACTATCCCTCTATTAACCCTGAAAATTTGAACTGTCCACCTGCAATCATCTCGAAGAAAAAAAATTGAGATTGTCGAAAAACCCGATTCCCCAACCAACGAACATTTTCCTGAGGGACAGCTAGGTATATAGAGCGGCCTGAAAGGTGCTCTATAACTAGCACGCGTAGAGCGCCTAATCGCCCCCCGAGGGGGCTCTATAAGATCGGTAAAATCAGCATTGTCATTCCCTGAAAGTTTCGTGTTTCTACGCCATGTATTAAGGAAGATATCGCCCTCCTACGGACTGATGATGCAGAATAGAGCGCCCTTCGTAACCGTGTCGCTACACACATACAAACACCACACGTAGAAACTATTTTTGCCAACAAAAAACTTTTCAGACACCCTGTATACATACATACAAACATAAACACATATTAACACAAATGTATTCGATTTGCGTGAAATCCGACCAAATAAAGTTTATCTAAGTAATAATAGGAGTATTTGCCCATACCAAGACTTTTTGGACACCCTGTATACGTTCAAACTAACACCGACACGTTTAAATAGGCATGTAGTCGATTTACTTAAAATCCCAATTAAGTAATTTTATCTCGGTATTAATAGAATTATTTGCACATACCAAGACTTTTCGGACACCCTGTATACATACATATAAACATAAACACATATTAACACAAATATATTCGATTTGCGTGAAATCCGACCTAATAAAGTTTATCTAAGTAATAATAGGAGTCCCATACCAGGACTTCTCGGACTCCCTGTATACATTCAAAGTAACACCCACACGTTTAAATAGGAATATAATCGATTTAATTAAAATCCGATTTAATTAGGTTTATCTCGGTACTAGTAGAAGTATTTGCCCATACCAAGACTTTTCGGACACCCTGTATACATATATACAACACATATAAAAACAAATATAATCGCTTTGCATGAAATCCGGTTTAATAACATTTATCCTGGTACTACTAGGAGTATTTGCTCCAACCTAGACTTTTTGGACAGCCTGTATACAAACATAATATATTTCCGTACCCATAGAAATGTAAATATATACCATTTGCTTTAAATCCGACGATTAAGTTTATCTTTGTACAAATAGCAAAGGTTTTTGTCCATACAAAGACTCTTCGGACACCCTGTACTATACATACATACAAACACAACAAACACGACACACAGTAATTTAAATATTTTCGATTTTCTTGAAAACCTGCTCAATAGGTTTATATTCGGACTAATGGCAACAATATTTCCGCATACAAAGACTTTTTGGACATTCTGTATATATACCAACATAAAAACAACAACACAAAGTATAAAATGTATTTTCGAATCGTTCTGGTTACTTTAAAACGATCCGAATCAAGTCATTTCCCTAAAATTAAATTCAAATTATTGAGTAATAACTAATATATTGCCCCAAAGGTATACACGCTCATGGTTAGAAAATAAAATGCATATTTTTGGATTTTTTCGATGCCACTGAGCTCCATATTAGAATCTTCAATGATGCTTTGTAGCGTCATAGGAAAATCGATTAAAATGGTACTTAATCGGTATATTATGAAATGAAATGTCTTTCTACTGAAAGTATAAGGTCCCTAAATCCCTTGCCCGGTAAATTTCAAGCCGAAGTTGGTCCAGAGTCATTCCTATTTCGCATCAAAATGCTGACGTTTTAGCCAAATTGTGACATTTCATACATTATAATTAAATTAATACATTTTCCCGTATAGAAATTGATTTTTATAATGCAATGTAGGGTCAACAAAAATTTCAAAAAAATGATATTTAATGCCCATCTCGTGCTACGAAATGGTCAGTAATAGATAAAAAACGTCCATTCTATCAATTCCATGTATATTCCAAGCCGAAACTGGCTCAGGATCTTTAAAATATCGCTAGAAAAACTGGATATTTTGACAGCTCATATTTAACTTCGATGTAAAGCGTCACCAGTTCAATTGTTTTTGCCCATGGCATGGTTTAAATTTCGCAGTTTTTAAAATTTTTCCTGCACCGAAGGAAGAAAACCTATTTATTTATAACTTTAACGCAAAAATATGGAGTTTTAATTAGTTAGCAGTGTTCTCAGATGATGAGGGAAGAAAATAAACCAAAAAAGAGCTGTTAAATAAGAGAAATAATATATAATAATGCCATTTAAAGATGAATTTTGATGAAAAAAAAACAGAAAAAATGAGTTTTTACCCCCTAAATCAGTATCACCCATTCGGGATTCATTTTAAAGCCTGATTATATCCCCACGGGATAGCGTTGAAAAAGTTGGAAGAAATTAGATAGGAAAAGGTACAGAGTGATTCCAATGTAGAGATGTCATGAAAAAAATGGATAAAAACAGAAATTTAATTATCGATTGCTCCTTTCCTATTAAGAATGAAGGAGCCAAAAAATTTGAAAAATACGTATTTCGGCGAGCTCTTTCCGATAAGGCACATGGGATTTCGATGTGAATCCATTTTGACCCCGAAAACCGTCAACAATTTGCATGAAAAATGGTAATTTCCAGTGTTTCCCAAATTTTTCCAATTTCCAGTCATTTTAGGTATAGGTAAATGTATTGCAAAAAGAAAGTATTTGAGATTCTCTAGTTTTATGTTCCAATCTGTTTTTCTGTACGACGTTCCGGCTTCGACTTATTCTGTCCCAAATTGGTGTCTGCAAACAGCATTTTTCGGCATAAAAAAATTCAAAAGAATTACTTCCCATTTTCCGAATACCGCCAGTTTCAATAGGGTTCTGAAGCTCCCGGTCCTCTACAACCTCCGAAAATTTAAATCGATTTAATTAAGTTTTGCGACCTGTAATCGATCCCATACGAATTCGCGGAAATTTCGACTTTGACGTTTAATAACTCCGAAACGGAACACCCTGTATAACTGAATTTTTTATCGAAGCTAGGTGCACTATCCCTCTATTAACCCAGAAAATTTAAACCTTCCACTTGCAACCGCCTCGGAGAAAAAAAATTGAGATTGTCGAAAGACACGATTCCCCAACCGACGGACATTTTTCTGAGTGACGGGGCGTTATATAGAGTGGTCTGAAAGGCGCTCTATAACTAGCACGCGTAGAGCGCCTAATCGCCCCCGAGGGGGCTCTATAAGATCGGTAATATCATCATTGTCATGCCCTGAAAGTTTCGTGTTTCTACGCCATGTATTAAGGAAGATATCACACTCCTACGGACTGATGATGCAGAATAGGGCACCCTTCGTAACCGTGTCGCTACACACATACAAACACCACACGTAGAAACTATTTTTGCCAACAAAAAACTTTTCGGACACCCTGTATACATACATACAAACATAAACACATATTAACACAAATGTATTCGATGTGCGTGAAATCCGACCAAATAAAGTTTATCTAAGTAATAATAGGAGTATTTGCCCATACCAAGACTTTTTGGACACCCTGTATACGTTGAAACTAACACCGACACGTTTAAATAGGCATATAGTCGATTTACTTAAAATCCCAATTAAGTAATTTTATCTCGGTATTAATAGAATTATTTGCCCATTCCAAGAATTTTCGGACACCCTGTATACATACATACAAACATAAACACATATTAACACAAATATATTCGATTTGCGTGAAATCCGACCTAATAAAATTTATCTAAGTAATAATAGGAGTCCCATACCAGGACTTTTCGGACTCCCTGTATACATTCAAACTAACACCCACACGTTTAAATAGGAATATAATCGATTTAATTAAAATCCGATTTAATTAGGTTTATTTCGGTACTAGTAGAAGTATTTGCCCATACCAAGACTTTTCGGACACCCTGTATACATATATACAACACATATAAAAACAAATATAATCGCTTTGCATGAAATCCGGTTTAATTATATTTATCCTGGTACTACTAGGAGTATTTGCTCCAACCAAGACTTTTTGGACAGCCTGTATACAAACATAATATATTTCCGTACCCATAGAAATGCAAATATATACCATTTGCTTTAAATCCGACGATTAAGTTTATCTTTGTACAAATAGCAAAGGTATTTGTCCATACAAAGACTCTTCGGACACCCTGTACTATACATACATACAAACACAACAAACACGACACACAGTAATTTAAATATTTTCGATTTTCTTGAAAACCTGCTCAATAGGTTTATATTCGTACTAATGGCAACGATATTTCCGCATACAAAGACTTTTTGGACATTCTGTATATATACCAACATAAAAACAACAACACAAAGTATAAAATGTATTTTCGGATCGTTCTGGTTACTTTAAAACGATCCGAATGAAGTCATTTCCCTAAAATTAAATTCAAATTATTCAATAATAACTAATATATTGCCCCAAAGGTATACACGCTCATGGTTAGAAAATAAAATGCGTATTTTTGGATTTTTTCGATGCCACTGAGCTCCATATTAGAATCTTCAATGATGCTTTGTAGCGTCATAGGAAAATCGATTAAAATGGTATTTAATCGGTATATTATGAAATGAAATGTCTTTCTACTGAAAGTATAAGGTCCCTAAATCCCTTGCCCGGTAGATTCCAAGCCGAAGTTGGTCCAGAGTCATTCCTATTTCGCATCAAAATGCTGACATTTTAGCCAAATTGTGACATTTCATACATTATAATTAAATTAATACATTTTCCCGTATAGAAATTGATTTTTATAATGCAATGTAGGGTCAACAAAAATTTCAAAAAAATGATATTTAATGCGCATCTCGTGCTACGAAATGGTCAGTAATAGATAAAAAACGTCCATTCTATCAATTCCATGTATAGTCCAAGCCGAAACTGGCTCAGGATTTTTAAAATATCGCTAGAAAAACTGGATATTTTGACAGCTCATATTTAACTTCGATGTAAAGCGTCACCAGTTCAATTGTTTTTGTCCATGGCATGCTTTAAATTTCGCAGTTTTTAAAATTTTTCCTGCACCGAAGGAAGAAAACCTATTTATTTATAACTTTAACGCAAAAATATGGAGTTTTAAGCAGTGTTCTCAGATGATGAGGGAAGAAAATAAACCAAAAAAGAGCTGTTAAATAAGAGAAATAATACATAATAATGCCATTTAAAGATGAATTTTGATGAAAAAAAAAACAAAAAAAATGTGTACCTAAGCAATCCGGTCCAGGATCACCCATTTGGGATTCATTTTAAAGCCTGATTATATCCCCACGGGATAGCGTTGAAAAAGTTAGAAGAAATTAGATAGGAAAAGATACAGAGTGATTCGAATGTAGAGATGTCATGAAAAAAAAATGGTTAAAAACAGAAATTTAATTATCGATTGCTCCTTTCCTATTAAGAATAAAGGAACCAAAAAATTTGAAAACTACGTATTTCGGCGAGCTCTTTCCGATAAGGCACATGGGATTTCGATGAGAATCCATTTTGACCCCATTTTGACACCGAAAACCGTCAACAATTTGCATGAAAAATGGTACTTTCCAGTTTTTCCCAAATTTTTCCAATTTCCAGTCATTTTAGGTATAGGTAAATGTACTGCAAAAAGAAAGTATTTGAGATTCTCTAGTTTTATGTTCCAATCCGTTTTGCTGTACGACGTTCCGGCTTCGACTTATTCTGTCCCAAAGTGGTGTCTGCAAACAGCATTTTTCGACATAAATAAATTCAAAAGAAGTACTTCCCATTTTCCGAATACCGCCAGTTTCAATAGGGTTCTGAAGCTCCCGGTCCTCTACAACCTCCGAAAATTTATATCGATTTAATTAAGTTTTGCGACCTGTAATCGATCCCATACGAATTCGCGAAAATTTCGAATTTGACGTTTAATAACTCCGAAACGGAACACCCTGTATAACTGAATTTTTAATCGAAGCTAGGTGCACTATCCCTCTATTAACCCAGAAAATTTAAACCTTCCACTTGCAACCGCCTCGGAGAAAAAAAATTGAGATTGTCGAAAGACACGATTCCCCAACCGACGGACATTTTTCTGAGTGACGGGGCGATATATAGAGCGGCCTGAAAGGCGCTCTATAACCAGCACGCGTAGAGCGCCTAATCGCCCCCCGAGGGGGCTCTATAAGATCGGTAATATCATCATTGTCATGCCCTGAAAGTTTCGTGTTTCTACGCCATGTATTAAGGAAGATATCACACTCCTACGGACTGATGATGCAGAATAGAGCGCCCTTCGTAACCGTGTCGCTACACACATACAAACACCACACGTAGAAACTATTTAAACTTTTCGGACACCCTGTATACATACATACAATCATAAACACATATTAACACAAATGTATTCGATTTGCATGAAATCCGACCAAATAAAGTTTATCTAAGTAATAATAGGAGTATTTGCCCATACCAAGACTTTTTGGACACCCTGTATACGTTCAAACTAACACCGACACGTTTAAATAGGCATATAGTCGATTTACTTAAAATCCCAATTAAGTAATTTTATCTCGGTATTAATAGAATTATTTGCCCATACCAAGACTTTTCGGACACCCTGTATACATACATATAAACATAAACACATATTAATACAAATATATTCGATTTGCGTGAAATCCGACCTAATAAAGTTTATCTAAGTAATAATAGGAGTCCCATACCAGGACTTTTCGGACTCCCTGTATACATTCAAACTAACACCCACACGTTTAAATAGGAATATAATCGATTTAATTAAAATCCGATTTAATTAGGTTTATCTCGGTACTAGTAGAAGTATTTGCCCATTCCAAGACTTTTCGGACACCCTGTATACATATATACAACACATATAAAAACAAATATAATCGCTTTGCATGAAATCCGGTTTAATTACATTTATCCTGGTACTACTAGGAGTATTTACTCCAACCAAGACTTTTTGGACAGCCTGTATACAAACATAATATATTTCCGTACCCATAGAAATGCAAATATATACCATTTGCTTTAAATCCGACAATTAAGTTTATCTTTGTACAAATAGCAAAGGTATTTGTCCATACAAAGACTCTTCGGACACCCTGTACTATACATACATACAAACACAACAAACACGACACATAGTAATTTAAATATTTTCGATTTTCTTGAAAACCTGCTCAATAGGTTTATATTCGTACTAATGGCAACGATATTTCCGCATATAAAGACTTTTTGGACATTCTGTATATATACCAACATAAAAACAACAACACAAAGTATAAAATGTATTTTCGAATCGTTCAGGTTACTTTAAAACGATGCGAATCAAGTCATTTCCCTAAAATTAAATTCAAATTATTCAATAATAACTAATATATTGCCCCAAAGGTATACACGCTCATGGTTAGAAAATAAAATGCATATTTTTGGATTTTTTCGATTCCACTGAGCTCCATATTAGAATCTTCAATGATGCTTTGTAGCGTCATAGGAAAATCGATTAAAATGGTATTTAATCGGTATATTATGAAATGAAATGTCTTTCTACTGAAAGTGTGCAGCGAAGGATTTTCTGTCTCTTCCGCACAGAGAAAAACCAGGAGAGCGTTTCCTGGCCTTAGGGCAGGATGCCCCTGCCTACTTATATTTTAGTAGGCTATTGTGAACTGTATTATCTCGGACGCTAGCTGGATCCTTGCAAGGAACAAACACTACTTAAAACTTTTAATAAACACATATATATTGTAAAAAAAAGAAAATTGTATAAAAAATGTAAAAAATCATAAAAATAGTCGAAACAAATAAACAGCAGACACCTTAAACTAGACTACAATAGAACCATACTCTCATTCGCTCTTAAAATCACTTAATTGTAAAACAAATGCAGAATAAATGGAATTACATAATTAATTATGCAATTGTCTTTAGCGCGAACATATACATATATTTTTGGTAGATTAATTAATCAATCAATTATTATTGTTGGGGGTTTCTTGTCTCCCCCGAATCACTAGTTGCGGATCAAAACCATAAAACCTTAGGTTAGGTTCAAATAGATTATAGTTGTTAGCGAGTTAGCAACAACAGGTATAAATGTCATAAAATTTTAATGACCCCAGTCAGGTTACCAAGTCATTAAGAGGGATTACCTCAACCAGCATACTACATTCATTTCTTTGCTTTGAAGGAAATTTATACTTGCGGTTTACCGTCTGGAATCTTCTCACAATTCAACCAATGCTGAACACAAATCTAAATTATTTGTAACCAGGAACTAAGCACTTCTTCTTGGCACAGAAGAGTAACTGCGAAATTATTATTTTTATTTTACCGGAATTAAACCGAAGTAAATCTTCTTCGCACAGAAGTAATTTATATCGGAACAGATTGAATCTTCTTGGCACAGAAGAAAACTATGGGAATTTATATGTCGTATTGACGCGTAACTATACGATTGTTAGATTTTTCCCGTTTCGGCGGGAAAAAATAGAAAATAGAACAAGTCCGATGCGGGATTCGTGACCCGTCACCGTCTATTTTCGTTCTGTGTCTTTACTTTCTTCATTTTACCCTCCAGTTCAAGATGCCCCCCTTGTCCCGCGCGACCGGGAGACCGTTACAATTAGTCATGGGTTGTTCAGTAAATTTAGAAAGTATTTTGTGCCTTTAAAATTATGAAAGAATAGCGAAACTCAGCCTGTGTGTAAGAGGAATTTCTTGTAAAAAACATGTTACAATTAGATATGGGTTGTCGAAAGGATAACTACACCATCTTGAGTTGTAAATTTAGAAAGTATATTTGTGCCTTTAAAATTCTGAAAGAATGGCAATACTTAGCCTTTGTGTAAAAAGAATTTCTTGTAAAAAATATATTGCTCTAGACCCGCATGGTTTTTAAGTCTTTTAGTCAGGGTGTGTTAAATCATATTATATATTATAAGAACATATTTACATAGAAATAAATTATAAAATATTAAAAGTAAAAAATAGTATATATATTGTTATATAAAATTGCGTTGTCCGCAACATCCTCCCCCCGTTGAAGTGTACTTCAAGTGAAGGAATATAATAGTGATCGGGAACGTAGCTTTGTTTATTGCTGTTCACCGTCCATGTCATCTCCCGGAAGAGGACACACCTTTGTAATGGATCTGATGAAGCTGCCTTCAGTTGTTTTCACTTCAACAGCTCGCACCTTGTTGTCCTTTCCGGGAAAGGTAGAAGTTATTCTGGCCAAAGGCCATTTGAGTGGTGCTCTGAAATCATCCACTAATAAAACCAAATCTCCGACTTGGAGATGTCTTTGTGGTTTTAGCCATTTGGCCCGTTTTTGCAAATAACTTAAATATTCCACTGTCCAGCGTTTCCAAAAACATTGTTTCATTTGTGCAATTCGTTGTCAATGGTTGAGTCGATTTTGCGAAACAGCAGAAACGTCCTTATCAGGTATGGAGGTTAACGGGACTCCAATAAGAAAGTGTCCAGGAGTTAGACACGACAAATCGTTTGGATCACTGGTCACTGGACAAAGTGGGCGTGAATTCATTATCGCCTCAATTTCAACCAGCACGGTACTGAACCCTTCAAAGGTTAACGCCGATTCACCAATCACACGTGAAATGTGGTGTTTTGCGCCTTTTATCGCAGCTTCCCATATGCCACCCCAGTGAGGACTTCTTGGCGGTATAAACTTCCATGTTATTTCACTATTTTTTAAGTGATTATTAATTGTTTCTTGATTTTTAGCATCTCTGAAAAACTTAAACAGATCCTTGAGCTTCTTACTAGCCCCTTGGAAGTTGGTTGCATTATCAGAATATATGACAGATGGACTGCCTCGGCGTCCAATAAATTTTCTTAAGGTTTGTAGGAAGTCTTCTGTTGTAAGACTTGAAACCAGCTCTAAGTGCACTGCCTTCGTTGTCAAGCAAACGAAGACCGCCAAATAACATTTTATGATTGTTTTGGGCCGTAGTTTGGTGGGTTTTATTAAGAATGGGCCGCCAAAATCAATGCCAACATTAATAAATGGTCGTGTCGCTGATACCCTTTCCTTAGGTAAATCGGCCATAATTTGAACTGACGGCCGCGCCCGAAATCTAAAACAAGTCATGCACTTCTTTATGACACCCTTTACTTCGCGTAATCCATCAATTGGCCAGTATCTAAGGCGAATGTTAGCTAGCACATTCTGTGCGCCTGCGTGATGCAGTTTTAAATGTCCTTTTTGCAATAGAAGTCTCACAATTGGATTTTTTGATGGCAATAAAATTGGGTGTTTGTGCTCATACGCAATGTCTGCGTTTGAGAGCCTACCTCCTACCCTTAGCATATCAAATTGGTCCAGGGTGGGGCTAAGAGATTTTATTGATTTAGTGCTAACTAGTCCTGTATTTTGTAATTCCTTGATTTCTCGGGTGAAAAATTTTTCTTGGATAGTTTTAACTATCCTCTTCTCTGCATCTTGTAGTTCCTTTGTGGATAGAAACCCATATACCCTTTTACAAGGGTTTTTTTGATTTTTAAAATTTATACAAGCCCTGAGACAGTATGCTATTACTCGTTGTAATTTTCTGAAGGAAGAATATTTAAGAAAAATTTCTTCATACAGTCCGTTTTCAGGTTTTTGTAAAAACAGTGTCGTCTTTTTTTCTTCTGGAATATTTTGTATTTCCTCTTTAAGGTCAAAGAATTTTAGGGTTAAATCTAGCTTGTGTAGAAACTTGGGACCGTGCCACCATAAATTTGATTGTATAAGTTCTCGTGGCATACTGCCTCTCGATAAAATATCCGCAGGGTTATCTGCGGATTTAATGTAATGCCACTGGTATTCGGATGTCAACGTTTGAACCTCCGATACTCTGTTGACCACAAAAACTGACCAGCGGGACGGATGTCCCTTAATCCAAGACAGTACTACTTGTGAATCAGTCCACAGATGTACTGAATTACTAATTATGTTATTAGCAAATACTGACATAACTTTCCTTGTCAGTTTTGCCATTAAAACAGCTCCGCATAGCTCCAACCTTGGTAGAGTCAGCTGTTTTAAAGGTGCAATTCTGCTTTTTGAAGTTATTAAATTGCAAGAAGTAGTATCATTATTATAGACCACACGCAGATAGACGCATGCGCCGTAGCATTTTAAGCTTGCGTCTGAAAAGGCATGTATCTCAATTTTCACAGCGCTTTCTTTAGGCTGTGTAAACAAGAAACGAGAAATTTAAAGATTTTTTAGATCTGATACATTTTTTAGAAAGGCTTTCCATTCCTGAAGTAATTCCTGGTTGAGCTGATCGTCCCAGTCAATTTTTGCCAGCCATATTTTTTGCATTAATATTTTGGCTATGACTATGAAAGGATTTATTAGACCAATAGGGTCAAAAATTTGTGCAATAACTGACAGCACTTGCCTTTTTGTCGCTGTTTCATTAAAATTTTTCTTGGGAAGCGTTATTGCAAAGTCATCCTGGCTAGGTTCCCAAGATATCCCTAAAACCTTACTTGTATTGTTATCTGATGTGATAACATATTTATCTTGATAATTATCTAAGGAAATCAATTTAGAAAATTCTTCAGAGTTTGAGCACCATTTGTGTAAACTCATTCCTGCCGTTTTTAGAAGGTTAGTCAACTGCTTGTGTGCATCTAATAGATCTTCTAAGGAGTCAGTACCATATAATATGTCATCGATATAGCACTGATTTTGCAGCGCGTCTGCTGCCAAGGGATAATTATTTTTGTTTTGATTGGCTAGCTCGATTAGGCATCGTGTGCTGAGATATGGAGCACTGTTTGTTCCATATGTAACTGTCTGTAATTCCAAACATTTTAATTTCTCTGTTGGACTGGTTCGCCATACAATGTTTTGTAAAAAGGTTTGGCTTGGATTTACCTTGATTTGCCGAAACATTTTTTCAATGTCAGCAGTAAAAACAAACTCAGACGTCCTAAACCGGCACAAAATATCAAACAGTTCCGGCTGAACTGTTGAACCCTTAAGCATTATATCGTTAAGGGAATAATCAGTGTTTGATTTCATTGATGCGTCAAATACAACGCGCAGCTTAGTTGTTAAACTGTCCTCGCGAATAACGCAGTGGTGCGGTAAAAAATATTTCATTTCAGACCTTTCATTTCTAGTATTTAGTGGTACTTCTTTGGCGTGACCCAGTGAAACATATTCATCGATGAAGTCTTTGTATTCCTTTCGAATCATTTCATTTTTTTTAAATTTATTTTCTAGGGCATAAAATCTTTTTGACGCATGATAAAATGATTCCCCCAATTTAAGGTGCTCTTCAGGGCTTTTCATTGGCAAATTCACTTGAAACCTACCATCCTCGAGTCTGACTGTTGTTTCTTTAAATATATTTTCTGCCAAATTTTCGGCTTCTGAGAGTGGGACCTTCTCTGATATTTCTTCTACAGACCAAAATTTCTGTATCAGCTGATCCGCTCTTTCGTCACATTTAAGCGTGTTGACAAATAGTGAAACGGGCGGTGACTCATCGTCGGAGTCATCAAAATTCACATGTCTTGTCACAGCATGTAACGATCTTTTTTGGACTGGAACACATCCAGAAAGTGTCCAGCCAAGGTGAAAATTGGGCAAGGTAATCCCTTGCCCAATTTTCTCATTCTGTTACAAATAAGGTCACTGTAAACGTCCATACCCAGTAGCATGTCTATGGGCTGGCTTTCAAAACATCTTGGATCAGCAAGTGTTATATCACTGGGAACTTTGAGACAACTTGTATCAATTCTAACTCTTGGAAGGGTGCAAGTTATTTTGTCCAGGACTACACAGGACACTGAAAATTCTTTTTGATTCGATAAGGTCGAACATATTTTTAAATCCGCCATTTTATGAGAATGGGTTAATTGCTGAGAAATGCTCGTAATTTGCATATTTCTCTTGTAAGTTTTGCATTTAAGCTCCTTTGCTAGGCCTTCGGTTACAAATGAAATCTGACTTCCATTATCCAATAACGCTCTAGCAACAATTCTCTCCCCTCTGTTTGAGTACAGGGTGACTAGCGCTGTGGCTAAAAGTGTTTCGTTCTGAGTTCTTCTACTACAAGATGTAGTAGCGTTATACGACGTCGTACCATTTGTGGGCTTGTTGCCTTGCGCATTTGGTACTGGCGTTGGGTTGAATTTTGATCAGGGGATTGATTATTTTTTGAGTTGTTCTGTGGAAATGATTGGTTCTGTGACCCATTTCCACTAGAACCTTGACCTAGTCGTCGATTGTTAAAACCATTTTGGTCATTGCTGTTGCTATTATTTGCATGAGTATTATAATTATTGTTTCCTCGATTAAATTGGAAATTTTGAATGTGTAAAAGCGTATGGTGCCTTTTGTTACACATAATGCACGTTCTCTCTGACGTACAATTCTCGAACGTATGTTGGGAGGAAAGACAGTTGCGACATAAAAATTTGTCTTTAGCAAAGTTAAGTCTTTGCTGAGTGGATAATTTTTTAAATTTATCACATTGAGAGATGCGATGGGTATTCAGATTGCAATAGAGGCATTTTATTTGGCCTGAACTCGCACCATAATTAAAAGTATTATTATTATTGTTAGAAAAGTTTGAATGGTGCGTAGCCTTTGTTCCAGGTTTATATTTGCTATTTGATTTTGGAGTATTGGCAGCAACTGTCTCCATGACTGAGCAGCGCTTATCTAAGAAATCAAAAAATTCCTGTAAAGTTGGGCGCTTTTTGCGGTCCCTTTCACTTTCAAATGCCTTATTTGTATTAAAATCTAATTTTTGTGAATAAATATGAATAAGCATTAGGTCTATCCATTCTTCTTTAGGTACGTTCAAGTTTATTATTGACTGAATACCTTGTTTGGCTTGAGTGATAAACTTTCTAACATCAGAGGCTGAAGTTTTGTTAAAAATAGGCACGTCTAATAATTTATTGGTATGTGAATTGATAATTCTAAATTCATTGGCGTATCTATCCTTTAAAGTATTTAGAGCTATTAAAAAATTATCGCTTGTTAGTTGTAAACTGTCGATTAATTCAAGTGGCTCTCCTCTAAGATAAGATTTTAAATAAATAAATTTCTGAATGTTCGATAAACTTAAATTATTAACAATTAAATTTTGCAAAAGCTGATCAACAGCATTCCAGTCGGCAAAGCTTCCCGAAAAAGGGGATATGGAAATTTCAGGCAATTTTGTGCTTGGGGCTACCTGACTTTGGGTCGCAATACGCGTGGCGCCTTTTAATTTATCTATTGTGTGCCTTATACCTGCTAAAGTGGTGCAATATTTGACCTCCATAGCATCGCAATCGGCTTTAAGAGCATCATCACCTAATTCTTCAATATCCTCCGATAAATTGTCATACTTATTGTAGGATGTAACAAGTAACTGTTCTTTAATTTCAAACTGATATAATAATATATCACTTAGATTATCTTTATTGGTAAGGTACCAATTGTGAAGTTTGGTGATGTTACCCTTAATTGATGCTAACTGCCTTTTTAATGCATCCATTTTAGTTAAATATACTTAAAATTAATATGTAATAAACAGCGAATTTTACCACTCAATTTAAAAATTGAAACACTAATATTAACTGCCGTAAAGGCAGACAAAAAATGGACAATAAACCAAAATAAATATTTTCACGTCTTTAAAAAATAGGCGTTAAGTCATCGTTAAACCCTTAGAGTCCTTTAAAATCAAAATTTGCCGCAAATGTCAAAAAAAACCTTTAGAAATTTGCCCTTTGTATCTTTGTGTAAAATGTCACTACACAATTCACTAGTGAGAAAACCGCACAAAGCTTTGTTTGGAGTTATTCGGAACTCCTGTTTCTTGAGAAAAAAAATATAATATAAATAAGATTGTAAAAAGTAGCATTATTCCTTACAAACAGTCCAAGTTAGCACGTCCGGCTCGAAGGACCATCATGTGCAGCGAAGGATTTTCTGTCTCTTCCGCACAGAGAAAAACCAGGAGAGCGTTTCCTGGCCTTAGGGCAGGATGCCCCTGCCTACTTATATTTTAGTAGGCTATTGTGAAATGTATTATATCGGACGCTAGCTGGATCCTTGCAAGGAACAAACACTACTTAAAACTTTTAATAAACACATATATATTGTAAAAAAAAGAAAATTGTATAAAAAATGTAAAAAACATAAAAATAGTCAAAACAAATAAACAGCAGATACCTTAAACTAGACTACAAGAGAACCATACTCTCATTCGCTCTTAAAATCGCTTAATTGTAAAACAAATGCAGAATAAATGGAATTACATAATTAATTATAGCAATTGTCTTTAGCGCGAACATATACATATATTTTTGGTAGATTAATTAATCAATCAATTATTATTGTTGGGGGTTTCTTTTCTCCCCCGAATCACTAGTTGCGGATCAAAACCATAAAACTTTAGGTTAGGTTCAAATAGATTATAGTTGTTAGCGAGTTAGCAACAACAGGTATAAATGTCATAAAATTTTAATGACCCCAGTCAGGTTACCAAGTCATTAAGAGGGATTACCTCAACCAGCATACTACATTCATTTCTTTGCTTTGAAGGAAATTTATACTTGCGGTTTACCGTCTGGAATCTTCTCACAATTCAACCAATGCTGAACACAAATCTAAATTATTTGTAACCAGGAACTAAGCACTTCTTCTTGGCACAGAAGAGTAACTGCGAAATTATTATTTTTATTTTACCGGAATTAAACCGAAGTAAATCTTCTTCGCACAGAAGTAATTTATATCGGAACAGATTGAATCTTATTGGCACAGAAGAAAACTATGTGAATTTATATGTCGTATTGACGCGTAACTATACGATTGTTAGATTTTTCCCGTTTCGACGGGAAAAAATAGAAATTAGAACAAGTCCGATGCGGGATTCTTGACCCGTCACCGTCTTTTTTCGTTCTGTTTCTTTACTTTCTTCATTTTACCCTCCAGTTCAAGATGCCCCCCTTGTCCCGCGCGACCGGGAGACCGTTACAATTAGTCATGGGTTGTTCAGTAAATTTAGAAAGTATTTTGTGCCTTTAAAATTATGAAAGAATAGCGAAACTCAGCCTGTGTGTAAGAGGAATTTCTTGTAAAAAACATGTTGCAATTAGATATGGGTTGTCGAAAGGATAACTACACCATCTTGAATTGTAAATTTAGAAAGTATATTTGTGCCTTTAAAATTTTGAAAGAATGGCAATACTTAGCCTTTGTGTAAAAAGAATTTCTTGTAAAAAATATATTGCTCTAGACCCGCATGGTTTTTAAGTCTTTTAGACAGGGTGTGTTAAATCATATTATATATTATAAGAACATATTTACATAGAAATAAATTATGAAATATTAAAAGTAAAAAAATAGTATATATATTGTTATATAAAATTGCGTTGTCCGCAACAGAAAGTATAAGGTCCCTAAATCCCTTGCCCGGTAAATTTCAAGCCGAAGTTGGTCCAGAGTCATTCCTATTTCGCATCAAAATGCTGACATTTTAGCCAAATTGTGACATTTCATACATTATAATTAAGTTAATACATTTTCCCGTATAGAAATTGATTTTTATAATGCAATGTAGGGTCAACAAAAATTTCAAAAAAATGATATTTAATGCCCATCTCGTGCTACGAAATGGTCAGTAGTAGATAAAAAACGTCCATTCTATCAATTCCATGTATATTCCAAGCCGAAACTGGCTCAGGATCTTTAAAATATCGCTAGAAAATCTGGATATTTTGACAGCTCATATTTAACTTCGATGTAAAGCGTCACCAGTTCAATTGTTTTTGTCCATGGCATGGTTTAAATTTCGCAGTTTTTAAAATTTTTCCTGCACCGAAGGAAGAAAACCTATTTATTTATAACTTTAACGCAAAAATATGGAGTTTTAATTAGTTAGCAGTGTTCTCAGATGATGAGGGAAGAAAATAAACCACAAAAGAGCTGTTAAATAAGAGAAATAATACATAATAATGTCATTTAAAGATGAATTTTGATGAAAAAAAAAACAGAAAAAATGTGTTTTTACCCCCTAAATCCGGTCCAGGATCACCCATTCGGGATTCATTTTAAAGCCTGATTATATCCCCACGGGATAGCGTTGAAAAAGTTGGAAGAAATTAGATAGGAAAAGATACAGAGTGATTCGAATGTAGAGATGTCATGAAAAATAATGGTTAAAAACAGAAATTTGATTATCGATTGCTCCTTTCCTATTAAGAATGAAGGAAGCAAAAAATTTGAAAACCACGTATTTCGGCGAGCTCTTTCCGATAAGGCACATGGGATTTCGATGTGAATCCATTTTGACCCCATTTTGACCCCGAAAACCGTCAACAATTTGCATGAAAAATAGTAATTTCCAGTTTTTCCCAAATTTTTCCAATTTTCAGTCATTTTAGGTATAGGTAAATGTATTGCAAAAAGAAAGTATTTGAGATTCTCTAGTTTTATCTTCCAATCCGTTTTTCTGTACGACGTTCCGGCTTCGACTTATTCTGTCCCAAAGTGGTGTCTGCAAACAGCATTTTTCGACATAAAAAAATTCAAAAGAATTACTTCCCATTTTCCGAATACCGCCAGTTTCAATAAGGTTCTGAAGCTCCCGGTCCTCTATAACCTCCGAAAATTTAAATCGATTTAATTAAGTTTTGCGACCTGTAATCGATCCCATACGAATTCGCGGAAATTTCGACTTTGACGTTTAATAACTCCGAAACGGAACACCCGGTATAACTGAATTTTTTTATCTAAGCTAGGTGCACTATCCCTCTATTAATCCAGAAAATTTAAACCTTCCACTTGCAACCGCCTCGGAGAAAAAAAATTGAGATTGTCGAAAGACACGATTCCCCAACCGACGGACATTTTTCTGAGTGACGGGGCGTTATATAGAGCGGCCTGAAAGGCGCTCTATAACTAGTATGCGTAGACCGCCTAATCGCCCCCGAGGGGGCTCTATAAAGTCGGTAATATCATCATTGTCATGCACTGAAAGGGAGCTCCATAATGTCGGTAATATCATCATTGTCATGCCCTGAAAGTTTCGTGTTTCTAGAGCATGTATTAAGGAAGATATCACACTCCTTCGGACTGATGATGCAGAATAGACCTCCCTTCATAACCGTGTCGCTACACACATACAAACACCACACGTAGAAACTATTTTTGCCTACAAAACACTTTTCGGACACCCTGTATACATACATACAAACATAAACACATATTAATACAAATGTATTCGATTTGCGTGAAATCCGACCTAATAAAGTTTATCTAAGTAATAATAGGAGAATTTGCCCATACCAAGACTTTTTGGACACCCTGTACGCAGTCACACTAACACCCACACGTTTAAATAGGAATATAGTCGATTTACTGAAAATCCGAATTAAGTAGGTTTATCTCGGTACTAGTAGAAGTATTTGCCCATACCAAGACTTTTCGGACACCCTGTATACATACATACAAAGATAAACACATATTGATACAAATATATTCGATTTGCGTGAAATCCGACCTAATAAAGTTTATCTAAGTAATAATAGGAGTATTTGCCCATACCAAGACTTTTTGGACACCCTGTATACATTCAAACTAACACCCACACGTTTAAATAGGAATATAGTCGATTTACTAAAAATCCGAATTAAGTAGGTTTATCTCGGTACTAGTAGAAGTATTTGCCCATACCAAGTCTTTTCGGACACCCTGTATACATACATACAAACATAAACACATATTAATACAAATATAATATTCGATTTGCGTGAAATCCGACCTAATAAAGTTTATCTAAGTAATAATAGGAGTATTTGCCCATACCAAGACTTTTCGGACACCCTGTATACATACATACAATGAGAAACACATATTAATACAAATATATTCGATTTGCGTGAAATCCGACCTAATAAAGTTTATCTAAGTAATAATAGGAGTATTTGCCCATACCAAGACTTTTTGGACACCCTGTATTCATTCAAACTAACACCCACACGTTTAAATAGGAATATAGACGATTTACTTAAAATCCGAATTAAGTAGGTTTATCTCGGTACTAGTAGAAGTATTTGCCCATACCAAGTCTTTTCGGACACCTTGTATACATACATACAAACATAAACACATATTAATACAAATATAATATTCGATTTGCGTGAAATCCGACCTAATAAGGTTTATCAAAGTAATAATAGGAGTATTTGCCCATACCAAGACTTTTCGGACACCCTGTATACATTCAAACTAACACCCACACGTTTAAATAGGAATATAGTCGATTTACTTAAAATCCGAATTAAGTAGGTTTATCTCGGTACTACTAGAAGTATTTGCCCATACCAAGACTTTGTCGGACACCCTGTATACATACATACAAAGATAAACACATATTAATACAAATATATTCGATTTGCGTGAAATCCGACCTAATAAAGTTTATCTAAGTAATAATACGAGTATTTGCCCATACCAAGACTTTTAGGGCACCCTGTATACATTCAAACTAACACCCACACGTTTAAATAGGAATATAGTCGATATACTTTAAATCCGAATTAAGTAGGTTTATCTCGGTACTAGTAGAAGTATTTGCCCATACCAAGTCTTTTCGGACACCCTGTATACATACATACAAATATAAACACATATTAATACAAATATATTCGATTTGCGTGAAATCCGACCTAACAAAGTTTATCTAAGTACTTATAGGAGTATTTGCCCATACCAAGATTTTTGGACACCCTGTATACATTCACACTAAGACGCACACTTTTAAATAGGAATATAGTCGATTTACGTAAAATCTCACCTAATTAAATTTATCTTGGTTCCTACTAGTAGAAGTATTTGCCCATACTAAGACTTTTCGGACACCCTGTATACGTATATACAACACAAATAAAAACAAATATAATCGATTTGCCTGAAATTCGGTTTAATTACAGTTATCCTGGTACTACTAGGAGTATTTGCTCCAACCAAGACTTTTTGGACAGCCTGTATACAGACATATATGTAAATGCGTACACATGGAAATGGAAATATATACGATTTGCTTTAAATCCGACAATTAAGTTTATATTTGTACAAATAGCAAAGGTATTTGCCCATACAAACTTTTGTACTTCTCGGACACCCTGTAGACAAATATACAATTACGCACATGTTGGAAGATATAAAATGTATTTTCGAATTGTTCTGGTTACTTTAAAACGATCCGAATCAATTCATTTCCCTAAAATTAAATTAAAATGATTTAATAATAATTATTAATATATTTCCCCAAAGGTATACCCGCTCATGCTTAGGAATTAAAATGCATATATTTTTATATATTATAACTTTATAACAAATATTTGGATGCCACTGAGCGCAATATTAGAATCTTCAATGATCTCTTGTAGCGTCATCGGAAAATCGATAAAATTTGTATTTAAAGCCAAATTTATCCAATAAAATGTCTTTCTACCGAAAGTATAAGGTCCCTAATTCCCTTGCCCGGTAAATTTCAAGCCGAAGTTGGTCCAGACTGCTTCCAATCTCCCAAGAAAAACTGGCATTTTTGCGACATTTTGACAGGTCATATTTTAATTTCGATGTAAAGAGGGTCCGTTCAATTGTTTTTTCAAGGCAAGGCTTGTAATATATGTACTTTTTAAAATTTTTTCTGCAGCGATGCGAAAAAAGGTATTTATTTATAACTTTAACGAAAAAATATGGAATTTTAATTAGTTAGAAGTGTTCTGAGATGATAAGGGATGAAAATAAACCAAAAAAGAATCGTTAAATAAGAGAAATAATATATAATAATGCCTTTTAAAGATGAATTTTGATGGAAAAAAAAAAACAGAAAAAATGAGTTTTTACCCCCTAAATCCGGCCCTAGATCACCCATTCGGGATTCATTTTAAAGCCTGATTATATCCCCAAGGGATAGCGTTGAAAAAGTTGGAAGAAATTGAATAGGAAAAGATACAGAGTGATTCGAATGTAGAGATGTCATGAAAAAAAATGGTTAAAAACCGAAACTTAATTATCGATTGCTCCTTTCCTATTAAGAATTAAGGAACCAAAAAATATGGAAACTACGTAATTCGGCGAGCTCTTTCCGATAAGGCACATGAGATTTCGATTTGAATCCATTTTGACCCCCCAAAAATTCAAAACCGTCAAACATTTGCATGCAAATTCGTAATTTCCAGTTTTTCCCAAATTTTTCCAATTTCCAGTCGTTTTAGGTATAGGTAAATGTATTGCAAAAAGAAGGTATTTGAGATTCTTTAGTTTTATGTTCAAATACGTTTTTCTGTCCGATGTTCCGGCTTCGACTTATTAAGCGCCAAAAATGGCTCCGCAAAGGGCATTTTTCGACATAAAAAAATTCAACAGAATTACTTCCCATTTTCCGAATACCGCCAGTTTCAATAGGGTTCTGAAGCTCCCGGTCCTCTACAACCTCCAAAAATTTAAATCGATTTAATTAAGTTTTGCGACCTGTAATCGATCCCATAGGAAATCGCTGAAATTTCGACTTTGACGTTTAATAACTCCGAAACGGAATACCCTGTATAACTGAATTTTTTACCGAAGCTAGTCACACTATCCCTCTATTAACCCAGAAAATTTGGTTGCTCCATCTCTAACTGTTTTCGAGAAAAAAAATTGAAAAGGTGAAAATGTCGAAACGGACGACAACATACATACATACGGCCATACATACACACATTTTTCTGACCAACGGCTCGGTATATAGACCGAGCCTGAAAGGCGGTCTATAACTAGCACGCGTAGAGCGCCTAATCGCCCCCCGAGGGGGCTCTATATGGTCGGTAATATCATCATTGTCATGCCCTGAAAGTTTCGTGTTTCTAGGCCATGTATTAAGGAGATATCACACTCCTACGGACTGATGATGCAGAATAGAGCGCCCTTTTTGGACACCCTGTATACGCTCAAACTAACACCGACACGTTTAAATAGGAATATAGTCGATTTAATTAAAATCCGATTTAATTAGGTTTATCTCGGTACTAGTAGAAGTATTTGCCCATACCAAGACGTTTCGGACACCCTGTATACATATAGACAACACATATAAAAACAAATATAATCGCTTTGCATGAAATCCGGTTTAATTACATTTATCCTGGTACTACTAGGAGTATTTGCTCCAACCAAGACGTACACATAGAAATGCAAATATATACGATTTGCTCTAAATCCGACAATTAAGTTTATCTTTGTACAAATAGCAAAGGTATTTGTCCATACAAAGACTTTTCGGACACCCTGTACTATACATACATACAAACACAACAAACACGACACATAGTAATTTAAATATTTTCGATTTTCTTGAAAACCTGCTCAATAAATTTATATTCGTACTAATGGCAACGATATTTCCGCATGCAAAGACTTTTTAGACTTTCTGTATACATATCAACATAAAAACAACAACACAAAGTATAAAATGTATTTTCGAATCGTTCTGGTTACTTTAAAACGACCCGAATCAAGTCATTTCCCTAAAATTAAATCCAAATTATTCAATAATAACTAATATATTGCCCCAAAGGTATCCACGCTCATCATGGTTAGAAAATAAAATGCATATTGTTGGATTTTTTCGATGCCACTGAGCTCCATATTAGAATCTTCAATGATGCTTTGTAGCGTCATAGGAAAATCGATTAAAATGGTATTTAATCGGTATATTATGAAATGAAATGTCTTTCTACTGAAAGTATAAGGTCCCTAAATCCCTTGCCCGGTAAATTTCAAGCCGAAGTTGGTCCAGAGTCATTCATATTTCGCATCAAAATGCTGACATTTTAGCCAAATTGTGACATTTCATACATTAAAATTAAATTAATACATTTTCCCGTATAGAAATTGATTTTTATAATGCAATGTAGGGTCAACAAAAATTTCAAAAAAATGATATTTAATGCCCATCTCGTGCTACGAAATGGTCAGTAATAGATAAAAAAAACGTCCATTCTATCAATTACATGTATATTCCAAGCCGAAACTGGCTCAGGATCTTTAAAATATAGCTAGAAAAACTGGATATTTTGACAGCTCATATTTAACTTCCATCTAAATCGTCACCAGTTCAATTGTTTTTTTTTCATGGCATGGTTTAACATTCGCAGTTTTTAAAATTTTTCCTGCGCCGAAGGAAGAAAACCTATTTATTTATAACTTTAACGCAAAAATATGGAGTTTTAATTAGTCAGCAGTGTTCTCAGATGATGACGGAAGAAAATAAACCAAAAAAGAGCTGTTAAATAAGAGAAATAATACATAATAATGCCATTTAAAGATGAATTTTGATGGAAAAAAACAGAAAAAATGTGTTTTTACCCCCTAAATCCGGCCCAGGATCACCCGTTCGGGATTCATTTTAAAGCCTGATTCCCCAAGGGATAGCGTTGAAAAAGTTGGAAGAAATTGGATAGGAAAAGATACGGTTAAAAATCGAAATTTAATTATCGATTGCTCCTTTCCTATTAGGAATAAAGGAACCAAAAAATATGTTTATTACGTAGTTCGGCGAGGTCTTTCCGATAAGGTACATGGGATTTCGATTAGAATCCATTTTGACCCCCAAAAAAATTGACAACCGTCAAAAATTTGCATGAAAAATCGTAATTTCCGGTTTTTCCCAAAGTTTTCCAATTTCCAGTAGTTTTAGGTATAGGTAAATGTCTTGCAAAAAGAAAGTATTTGAGATTCTTTAGTTTTAAGTTCAAATCCGTTTTTCTGTCCGACGCTGCGTTTTCGAGCAATGTAGAATTGAATATGGGTCTGCAAGTGCCATTTTTCGACATAGAAAAATTCAAAAGAATTACTTCCCATTTTACCGCCAATTTCAATAGGGTTCTGAAGCTCCCGGTCCTCTACAACCCACAAAAATTTAAATCGATTTAATTAAGTTTTGCGACCTGTAATCCATCCCATACCAAATCGCGGAAATTTCGACTTTGGCGTTTAATAACTCCGAAACGAAACACCCTGTATAACTGAATTTTTTACGGAAGCTAGATGCACTATCCCTCTATTAACCCAGAAAATTTGATTGCCTCACCTCTAACCGTTTTCGAGAAAAAAAATTGAGAAAGTGAAAATGTCGAAAATGACGGCAACTCACGAACATTTTTCACTCACGGGGCGTTATATAGAGCGCCTTTGGCGCTCTATAACAAGTCAAAATTGACTATAACGGTGAATGGCAAGATCTGCCTGTGAGACCAAAACAAATACCTGTTATTTCAGAATATCCACGTATGCATAATCAAAGGTGCAAAATTGCTACTACAAAATGGAAATATCTTCAAGAATTAAAGACTGTGCTACCTAAAGAAGTTCATCATTTTTATGATAATCTTTCCCACTGACCTAATTAGTTTTGTTTTGCAATGTTAATTTTCATTTGTTTTGTAATAAAAGTTTTTATTTTGGCAGTTTTGTTGTTACTTATTCATATATTGTACAATCAATATATCCTAACTACATTGTTTTTTAAATCAATATCTCCTATCTCTATTTAAATAAAAACAAAACCGTATTTTTCCCCTACACAGTAGTATCTCTTAAAAATATTGTTTATTTGTAAACCATTTCTAAAAATGATAAAATAGCTCCGAAATTAAAAACTAAATTGTGTTTTTTGTTACTCCTGAAAAGTTGTAGGGAAAGTAGTTAGGAGATATTGCAGGCTCCGCGTCGATATGCTTACCGTTCATCCAAGTCTGCCATAGTGGGATTTTAAGTAAATCGCTCAAATTCAACTTGAAATTCACGTAAAAAAACAAAATACTACACAAAGGTCATAGTGATGATAAAAGATGAAGATTAAGCCACACACGACACATCAACGACACACGACCAGACGCCATTAAAAACATCGTCGAGGCAGAATGACCTCGATGAGTAAGAACAATCAACCGAAAGGCGAAACGTAACTGAGAGGACCAATCACGGTACTTTAGCTCAAATGCACTTTTGAAGCGCTCTGAGCGCACTATTTAAGCGGGATGCTTAAATACGGTGCACTGGTCGCGCTCCAAAAGCATTAGAAACTTACACTTGTCTATATGACAAAAAGCATATAACTTTAAAGCACACCTACAGCATATTCAATTTACATGAAGAAATTTGAAAATATGCATTACTTGCGAAGCACTTTTTGAGTATATACATAATAAAACAGTACTTATTGAGTACTTTTAAAGCATAGGTGTTGAGCGCTTATTTTTCCTCTGTCGGCGGTAAGTATTTTAGCAGTTGTGTTGCAGTCTGTGCTATCTGGGTTAACATCTATGTATATGCTCTGTTCTCTTACTTTCCAGAGTACTGGCCATTTTTATGCAGGATTGATTGTCCTCATACATATTTACAGGGTAAACATCATTATTTAAAAGCTTCCTCAAAATTTGTGACAAGAAAATACATTCAGTTATACATGTAGAAAGAGTAACATATTCTGATTCTGGACCTGAAAGTGCAACAGTTGTTTGTTTTCTTGTTTAGCTACATTAATATTTACTTTTATAACAAGTCCTGTGAAGCCTTGTCTATCTCTACTCTCAATGGCAAAATCTGAATTAGAGCTGATAATATTTTACAATTTTCATTCCATTTAACGTATATAATGCCAGAATTTTCAATACTCTTTAAATACCTAAGAACGTTTTTAGATCTTTCCAACGTTTTTCAGTATAACAAGTGTGAAACTGACTAAAATAGCTAATAGCAAAACTTAAATCATGCCTAGTGCCTAAAATTAAATACATTAGTTTCCCAACTAATTCCCTATAAGGTAATCTATTTATACAGAGTTGAGTAGAAATTTTACTATTATTTTCACTGAGTTCACTGACATGATTTTGGTTGAACAGGTATTTTTGTAGGTTTACATTCGGACATGTTATATATTTTCAAAATCTTTTGTGTGAAACATTTCTGGTAAATAACTAAACTACCAGAACCCTTATTAATTAAATAGAATTATTATATTTAACCCTAAAAAGTGCAAATGATTGTCATTTATTAAATTTTTCATTTCAAAATTAGATGACAATTTCTATTTAATTTTGTTAAGTTTTGACAAAGACTTTGGGATCAAAATTAAATCGTCAACATGGATTAAAAGGTAAGTATCTATATCGTAATACAAACAGGGATCAGATTGTGAACGATTAAATGCTATATCTAACAAATGTTCATTTAATCAGTCATACCAACACTTAGGAGATTGTTTTAATCCATATAATAATCTGTTAAGTTTGCATACCTGACCTGATTGCCCATCACTAACACCTTCTGGAACTGACATGTACACCGGATGATTCAAAATACCATTTAAAAATGCCTAATTGTCTTAATGTCTAATTGATGTATATAAAGGTGTTTTTGAACACTGATAGACAACAACACTTTTAAAGTCTGCATTCTGGCAACTGGAGCGTAGATTTCATAGTGTATTTCAGATTGCTGAAAGCCTCTGGCAAACAAGTCTAGCCTTTTTTATCTTATTTTCATTTATTTCTTTCATTTTAAAAATCCATTTAGAATCTAAGACTTTTACATTATTTGGCATATACACTACTTCCCACGTTTTATTTGTTTTCAATGAGGCCAGCTCTTCATTTATAGCATATTTCCAACCTTTACAAATAATTTACAATAATATTATAATTTTCAGGTACTTCATCTGAGCTATAATTTCCAATAAAAAGTGCCATCGTTGTGTTTTTATCATAAATGAGTTCGTAATCAGCGTTTTCTTGAGTAACTGTATATTTCTACCACTTCTACTCTCTCTTCTATCCTTGCTTATTTCTGTTTTATTTTTGTACTCATTTTCTCTGTCCTTTTTTGTCCCATTTCCTTGCTCATTTTTCTAGCTTAGGTTTGGTTTTCTGTCTCAATATCACTTTCTTGGTCATCTTGCACTGTCATATTTCTGCTCTCATCAAACAGAATATTTTTTGCTATCACTGTTTGACATTTTTCAGGATGCCACATTCTATACCCATGTGTATCCTATTAGAAATATCTTTTCACTGTGTGAGTGCAATTTCGAGATTCTATATTACTTGGGTACATAAACATACCCTATACAGCCAAAAAGTCTAATTGTATTCAAATTTGGTTTTCTCTTATACCAAATCTCAGCTGGTGTTACACTGTTTTCCAAAACTGTTTTTCAGTTCTATTAATCAAATAAATGGCTGTTTTTATAGCTTCGCCCCAAAACATTCGGCCCATACCAGAATCAAAGATTAAACATCTGGCCTTGTCCATTTTGCAGTTCTATTATATCTCTCAGCTAAGCCATTATGTTGAGGTATATATGGCATAGTATATTATATTTGGATACCTTGACTAGTACAATAATCTTTGAAATCTTTAGATGTGTATACCGACCACTATGGAATTTTATTTTACAGTTAAACTGTGCTTCCACCATAGACACATACTTTTTAAAATTGTCTATAATCTCACTTTTCTTCTCAAGAAGATAGCATACTGCAAAATGTACTCAATACTCAATACTCAATTTATTCATGTCATTACATTAAATATGCTTACACACGTCAAAATATGGGCAGCAAAGCCTCTACATCTAAAATACATAAAATTTAAAATATTTTCACACTTCAAAATATTTTCACACCTCAAGATTAACATTGAAACAGAATAAAATATAATAAAATATCAAGTCAATGATTAAAATTAAAACCCAGGTACTCCTCAAAAGAATAAAATGCGTTATCCATTAATAACTTCCGGACTTCAGTCTGAAATTTTTTATAATCTAGTGTGTGACAGGCCATTTTTGCCACATGGTCTGGGTATGTGTTTACTAATTAATTTTATTCGCGATTACCTGTTCAGTTTTACTTAATAATTTACCTTTATTAAGAGGCTGAACCTTCACTCTCACACTGGGTGGGCTGGCATTGCCCTGTGTTCCAGGTTAGTCCCTGTCCATCTTGATTGCCCTTTTGTCTTGTCCAAATCCGCTTGATATCAGCTGTCCTTCCTTCGAAGCTTGTAGTCTGCTTTAATATCTTTCTCTGTTGTTTGGGCCCTGAATTTTCGCCTTGCTTAAAGCCTTCCTGTGTGTATAGACAATCGCCCTTAGTCTTTTGATGCTAACATGTTTAGATAATAAGTTTTGAAAGTCTACTTACTTTTTTTATTGTTTACATTCCCACGCGACATTGAATCGCCGTTAATTAGTGGGTTATTGATCACATTGCCTTTACTGTCTTGGATTCCTGAATCTAGGGTTCTCTATTAATTTAACTCCAACATTTCCATTTCTTTTTCTTTTCCAAGATCTTGTTTTGAATTTTGTAAACAATTAATAAATTGAGTTATATGTGGTTAGAATTTTTGGTTGAACTGACAGGCTGACACTGTCAGAGTCTTGCAGTGCTGCCAAACCGGAGGGGTAAAATATGTTCTGTATCGTTAAGCATTTTCGCGTGGCCCGCGCCGCTTATTTGGGTTTTGTAGTTAAGGCCACAGGTTTGTGACGGAAGATTTCCTCTGGGTTTGCCAGTGCAGTACGGAAATCGAAGGACTCCATTTTGATATGTGTCTGTGGTGGGAGGAAGTGTCATATGATTCTTCCGACACGAGGCATAGGCCAGTCACTTCCACTCTACCGCATGCCCTTCGGCTTGACCAATGCGCCAGCCACCTGGCAACGTATAGTGGACCGTGTACTAGGCGTTGATTTGGAAAATCACGTGATGGTGTATCTTGATGATATAATTATCATCTCCAGAACCTTTCCTGAACACCTCAGAATTCTGGGCCTAGTTTTTGACCGTTTGAAAGATGCAGGACTCATAGTTTCCGAGGAGAAATGTCACTTTTGTAAGCCTGAATTACGATACCTTGGCTACATCGTAGACGCCCAAGGTTTAAGACCTGATCCTGAGACAGTGCAGGCCATTGTGAATATAGCACTTCCACGAAATATCACCGAAATTCGACGTTTTATTGGCACCGCTTCTTGGTACCGGCGTTTTGTGCCGAACTTTTCAGCTATTATAGCCCCAATTACTCGGCTTACCAGGAAAAATGTCAAATGGGAATGGACTTCCGAGTGCCATCAGTCATTCAACTTGATTAAAGAAGCTCTTATCACAGCTCCCGTGCTTACATGTCCAGATTTCAACCGCACATTTACCTTGCAGACTGATGCGTCATTTTATGGCTTAGGAGCAGTTCTGACTCAGCAATTTGATGACGGAGAAGAGGTTATTTCCTATCTTTCACGCTCTCTCACCAAACAAGAGATGAAATTAACCGTCACAGAAAAAGAGTGCCTTGCCGTAATTTGGAGTGTGGAGAAGCTTCGTCACTATCTGGAGGGTGTACACTTTAAAGTTATAACCGATCACCATTCTTTGTTATGGCTTCATAATCTAAAAGATCCACAAGGACGCCTCGCTCGATGGGCTCTTCGTTTACAACCTTACGACCTTGAATTAATCCACCGTAAAGGCCGAGATCATGTCGTGCAGATTTTCTTTCCAGGTCAGAGCCAGTGACTGCTGATTCTGTCGCAGCGGTTGACGAACCACCGTCGCCATCATTTTCTGACACCTCAGACAAATGGTACAAAGGCATGATGCCGAAGCTAGAAGAACGTCCTGATAAATATCCTTGCTGGCGAGTCGAGAATGGCAATCTCTTTAAATATGTCAAGACAAACAATCCGAGTTTTCCAGATCATTCCACTTACTGGAAAATAGTAGTACCAAAGGATAAACGAAAAGAGATATTTCTTCGATGCCATGATAATCCAGCAGCAGGGCACGTGGGTGTTTTCAAAACCTTTTGGAAGGTCGCCGAGAGATATTATTGGCCGAAAATGAGATCCGACGTTGCTAGTTATGTCCGAGCTTGTAGAACTTGTGCTCAGAATAAAGTAGAGCAGAAACATCCAGCTGGTTTAATAGGGTAACCGCCCAGACATAAAGGAACCTTGGCAAGCCATCAGCCTAGACTACATAGGACCTTTACCTCGTTCTAAACAAGGTAACACTCATATTTTGGTGGTCACAGATTATTTTAGCAAGTACGTCGTCTTATTCCCGTGTCGATCGGCAACAGCAAAATCGCTGGTAAAGTGTGTCGAAGACGGCATCTTCTTAGTTTACGGAGCTCCTCAATTCTTAACGTGCGACAACGGAACTCAAATGAAATCCAAAGAATTTCAAGCCCTTTGCGATAAATATAAAGTTAGAATATTTTACACTGCTAATTACTATCCTAGAGCAGATCATACTGAACGCGTTAATAGAGTTATTAAAACGATGTTGCGTTCCTACGTTCAACAAAATAACCATCGCACTTGGGAAGATAATTTAACTGCTATCGGTTGCGCCATTCGCACTTCGCGACACGAAACTACGGGCTTCACCCCATACTGCGTTAATTTTGGCAGGGAACATAAGCTATTCGGTTCGGACTATGCTGAGGGTGTTCCTCGAGTAGAAACCGAGAGTCAAAATTACATTCGAGAACGAATAGAAGCCTTCAAACAATTATTTAGAAAAGTCCACACTAAAATCGAAGCTTCTCGTGTTAAAAATCGACATAACTATAATTTGCGCCGACGCCCAGTAAGCTTTGTCCCCGGTCAAGAAGTCTGGCGTAAGAATAAAAGTATATCCGATGCAGCGAAATATTATAGCGCAAAGTTGGCTCCGGAATTTGTAGGTCCGTTTAAGATCGTTGAAAAGACCGGCACGTGTACTTATGAACTTGAAGACGAACACGGTGTTAGTAAGGGCATTTGGCATGTACAAGACCTTAAACCGGTATATGCCGAAACTGCATTTGGCGGTCCGTAGGAGTGAATAAATTGTTAGGCAACTCAAAGTCATTATTTACTTTATTACATTCCGTTAATTTTACCGTCATTAATTTAATATTACGTTTTACGTGTCATTTAACTTCAATTTACTTATCAATCTATTGATTTCTGAATTTATTAACTTTCGAGTCCATAGCTTCAATTTGGTTAATTACATTTAATTTTTTTTCCTTCTTCTTTCGGTAGTAATGGCTTTAGTGAGTTTTCTTTCATCGTTGCGTTAATTTTGACTTTTGGCCCAGTTTAAATTCCTTTTTTTACTTTCCTTGCTCAGTCGTGAGCAATTTTTATGCTCTGCAGTGTGGGCGTGATGGTGTTTGGATCCATCTGGGCGCGAGACTTGATGGATTTGGACACTGTCACTTAGAATAGCGCTGCACTGGGTTTACTAGGTGGGGTAGGAGTCCCCTGAAAGCCGTGGCAAGGTAAGCCTTCAGCCGCCTTGCTTCTATTGTTTGTAGTGGGTAAGCCCTCAGCTGCCTTACTACTTTCACTTGCCATCGCCGTCTTCTGCCTTGTTTTTTTTTGTGGTTGTCATTACTTGATTATCTTTACCTTATCGTCACTTGGTTTCCTGTATAGTAACGTATAGTAACGTTTATTGTCATTCAACGTAGCTTACCCTTTTTTTCCCTTGTCACGCAGTGTCACGCAGACGCCCATCTCGGCGCGAGACGGGATGGGCGACGGTGTGTCACATGGTACTTTAAGTTTGAGTACTTGGTTAGAAGGCGGTGATTAATTAATTTTTGGAGCTTTTTCTTTATCGTTTTTTTTTATTCATTTACTATTAATTGTCTTTTACTATAGACTAGGGCCAAAAGTCTTTATTTATTATCTTGATTGGACCTTTTTTTTTATTACCTTGATTTGACGTATTTACCTTGATGTGACCTTTTACTTTGATTTGGCTTAATTTTCTCTACCTTGACTTGATTTTATTATTATTCCCTACTTGTGTCTGGAAATTTCGGTTATTTGAACTAGTTGTGTTTTTGCTCGAGTACGACTTTGTCTTTCCTTTGGGGATTTAGAGTAGAAACACAATTTTCTTTCTCTCCTTTTGCTGATTTTGTGAAGTTGAGAATACCACTTATGGTGGGATTCACTGCTAGTTTTTGGTAAATAACCCAATTTTCTTTATCTCGATTTGCGGACCTTTAGTTTGATTTACTTGTTTCATTTACTTTTCGTTGATTACCTTTTTTTTACATTTGCGTTTGTCTTTGCGATAATTTACTTACCTTTGCGATAAATTTACTTACTTTTGCGATAAATTTTCTTACCTTTGCGATAATTTGCTTTCCTTTGCGTTTATTTGCTTACCTTTGCGTGACTTCGATTACCTTTGCGTTCATTCCGTTACCTTTTTTTTTATTCCTTCATTTACTTACCTTATCGTGATTGGCCTTTGATTGGCTTTAATATACTTTAATACCTTTGGTATTTTATTTAGTTGGATTTGTCATAGGTCTAGGTTTTGGTAGGACTATATGTTAGTCTCCGGCCATTTCAGTTTTACTGGTTTTGCGCCTAGATCTTTACTGATATATTTTGTCTATTCACCATTTAGACAAGATAAAACTACCCCGATTGCGACTTTACCTTATTTTGGCTTTATCGATTTAGACATTTGTCCCTATCTCGTTTTACAGGCTGCACGGTGTTGGGTGCTACCGGATGTCGCTTCGACGCTCTTTGTTAGATCATGGATCCTTCGGAGAGCAGACCGACTGGAAGGGCTGTTCAGGGGGGGGCGGAAATCTGACCCCTGGGGTAACAGTTTGCCCATCGAACTTGTTCGGCGGGCCAGGGGAGGACCAAGCTACTTTGTTCGGCTTGAGCTCAAGTCGGCCTATTAGGTTGCGACAGGCCGGTGGCAGTGCCACCGCTCAGAACACCCTGATTAATTTTTTTTTTTGTTTTATACAGGGACCGATGTGCTTCCCATTTGGTACATCTTTTAGCTTGGTGGATGCTACAATCCACTCCCTTTTGTATGGTGGATCATCAGGGCTATCCCTCTTTTCTTCTCATATTACTTATGTTGTATTATATTTATCTTTTCCTTTTTTAGTTGTACACCCTTTGGTTGGTTTGACGCATGTCACTTGGTGATTTAATTCGGGATGATGTGAGGCTAGTAAACGAGGTTCCCCACAATATTTTTGGGTGTAACGCAATGCTAGCTCCCTTACCAACTTAGGGTTTACGTTCCACACCGAATCTTCCTGGAGGGGGTCGCTGGGTGACTAGTGGCAAAGGGACCAAAGATTGTTTCGAGTATTTAGTTATTTTAAGATTGAGTTATCAGTCTTGTTAGTTAGTATTAGTTATATGGTAATACCTCGGGTTCCCACGTATCTTCACTTATGTTTTTTTATTGGCGCCAGCATAGAGCAGGTAATTTCTTTTCTTTTGTCAATTTTCTTGTATCTACAGAGAGCCTCTGATCCTTATCGTCGGTTAATTTTTGTTGGAAAATTTCCCTCCTTTCGTAGGAGAGGGGGAGTTGTGACAGGCCATTTTTGCCACATGGTCTGGGTATGTGTTTACTAATTAATTTTATTCGCGATTACCTGTTCAGTTTTACTTAATAATTTACCTTGATTAAGAGGCTGAACCTTCACTCTCACACTGGGTGGGCTGGCATTGCCCTGTGTTCCAGGTTAGTCCCTGTCCATCTTGATTGCCCTTTTGTCTTGTCCAAATCCGCTTGATATCAGCTGTCCTTCCTTCGAAGCTTGTAGTCTGCTTTAATATCTTTCTCTGTTGTTTGGGCCCTGAATTTTCGCCTTGCTTAAAGCCTTCCTGTGTGTATAGACAATCGCCCTTAGTCTTTTGATGCTAACATGTTTAGATAATAAGTTTTGAAAGTCTACTTACTTTTTTTATTGTTTACATTCCCTCGCGACATTGAATCGCCGTTAATTAGTGGGTTATTGATCACATTGCCTTTACTGTCCTGGATTCCTGAATCTAGGGTTCTCTATTAATTTAACTCCAACATTTCCTTTTCTTTTTCTTTTCCAAGATCTTGTTTTGAATTTTGTAAACAATTAATAAATTGAGTTATATGTGGTTAGAATTTTTGGTTGAACTGACAGGCTGACACTGTCAGAGTCTTGCAGTGCTGCCAAACCGGAGGGGTAAAATTTGTTCTGTATCGTTAAGCATTTTCGCGTGGCCCGCGCCGCTTATGTGGGTTTTGTAGTTAAGGCCACAGGTTTGTGACGGAAGATTTCCTCTGGGTTTGCCAGTGCAGTACGGAAATCGAAGGACTCCATTTTGATATGTGTCTGTGGTGGGAGGAAGTGTCATATGATTCTTCCGACACGAGGCATAGGCCGGTTACTTCCACTCTACCCTTCGAAGCAATTGTTCCATGTTCCCTATCTTAAAGTTCCAGTTTTGAAATTCTAGTTTTTTGTTTGGATTAAAAAGTCAGGGACCGTGTTTAAATTCTTGAAGAATTTGTTTCTGCAAGACGCAGGATATTTTTGGGCGACTTCGTTCGAGGATAGGTGAGTCTTTTTCCGTTTTTTTTGTCTACCCGTGATGCCACGTGCCTAGTAGATTTTTCAAGTACTAAGGGTTTCTTTCTCTTATTTCCCTCAAGCCATCAACAACGGCATGAATAATCCTGGCCCAAGTCATTGATAGCTGCCCCTTTTGGTGTTTCTGTCTCAGGAAGTTGGAATATCGAACCCTTCTTGTTTAAGGGGTAAGTTAAACCTTGAAGTTTTTTTCAACTACGTATTTGCCTATTTTACGCCTAGGTAAAATTATAATTAAATTTTAACGAACCATAATTATCTTCTGCTTTGCGGTACTATGTTCTAAGTAAGACTCTAGTTTTCTCGGGTGGTTCTTATTGCTACACCATATTTTGAGTTATAGTAGTCAAGCCTTCAATTTCTTAAATATTAATATCACTACCTAATTTGCGAATAACTTTTCGATGGTTGGCTGTAAAGCTCGTACAATCTATAAGTGATGTTTAAGACCTCTTTATACCAGCTTACGAGCCAGATTTTATTTGATTTTAAGTAAGTCAGTAACTCTCTTAGTAAATGTAGATTGTTTAAATCATTTCTTTTTTTTTTAATAACTTTACCGCAAAGCACGTGCAGGAGTAAATTGGGCTAACTGTAATACTTATTTCAAGCAGTAATTTATATATAAAGAGATTTGTGGTACTGGTTAGTTTGACATGGACAAGCCTGTCATATACTTCCGTTGAAGATTAAAGCGTTATAGCCAGTGTTTTTTTAAATTTATTAATTTGTGATTATTATTTTAGTCGCCATCCTATCAGGAGGGCTTCTTTTAATGTACTTAAATAAATTAAATTAAATAATATTAATATAAGTGCCACAGATCTTTATTCTTTTTTTTATAAGTTAAAAGGTGTATGAGCTGGAAGTTTCGGGCTTTATGCTTATGAAGTTGGAAAGTTTAAATTTATTTTTGTGTTTATTTATAACGGGGGGTTATAGAATATTTTTATGTGGTCAGAAAGATTACTTAACCTATTATTTTATTTTCAATTTGTCATTTGGCGAATATTTTGGTGTGCTTAGAAACTTATTATGCTCGTACACGTTTTACAATTTTTTTATTATATCGTATTGTTTGCTTCTGGGAACGTAAGGTAGTTATGTAGATGCTTTGTATATATCTATGCTTATACTTTTGGTATATCGTATTATTCGCTTTTGGAATTTAACGTAGTCAAGTAGATGCCTTGCTTTAACGGTATATTTTGCGTTTAATTTAATATTTGTGTTTTATAAATGTACATAAGCGGTGTATATTTTGATTGTTTATATTTAAACTGTTTCTCCCTATACGGGGTGTTCTCTCTTCATTTTAATGACTAAAATTTTTCTGAAGTCAATTACTATTCTTGTGTTATCTTACATTGATTCGCTTTATTGACACGAGTAGTGTTAACGCTTAGCTTTTAAGTCAAGCTACCGTAGAGGTTTCCATTTTTAGTTATTTTTACTGCCTTCGCTGAAGCCTTTTCTTTGTTTATACTTTGAATCTTGCGTAAAATTATGATTTAAGTGTTAATTATTCTTCTTTTGTTGTACTTGCATTATTTTTATTGTTAATGTAAGATAGCATCATACAGCGTTGAATTGGTCAGTTAATGGACATTTAGTTTTTGTAAATATTAACGATTATCGTTAAAGTAACAATGAACTTTAAAATTTAGTTATCGATGCCCTTTAATAATAATTTATTTTGTTTATTAACGTAACTTTGTAATGTTACCTTAAGCTTGCTTAAATTTTGCAAGTGGTTTTTGATCATTGCTTTCTCTTTTTAGTACCTGTTTTTGATATTAACGTAGCTTCTTATTTTGGAATATTTTTCTACTTATCTAAATTTTGCGATTCTGTTCGAGCCAATGGCTTTCTCTTTTAATATTAAATTAATTAATTAATTAATTAATAAAAAAAAATTAATTAAATTTTGCGGATTAGTTCCAGTTATTATTTTATCCAATTATTTCTCCCACTTTTTCTATTAACGTAACTTCTGATTTTTTTTTATTAACGTAACTTTTGATTTTTTTTAATCAACGTAACTTCATATATTTTTTTTTTATTAATTATATTTAAAGTACCCTAACTACTAGGAATTGTTTGTTCCTAGGGTCTACCGTGGGGGCTACAAAGCATCCCAATTACTTTGTCTTTGGTAGGGGCTTCAAGGCATCCCTCCTTCTCTTCCGCAGGGGCTACAAGCATCCCTATTACTTTTCTCCGGTGGGTGTTAAGGAGCCACCCTATGAACTTATGTTTCTGAGGACAAACTTCCTCAGGAAGTTGTTTTGGTTTATTGGTATAATCTGCTTATTAATTTACTTATTTTGGCCGGGGCAAAATCGCCCAACTTTATTTGTCACCACTTGTAAAAAATTTTTTTTTCCTATTTTTGTACAAATATATGTACCTATACAGGGTTAAATTCATTACGTTGTTTTATTCAGCTCACTGCGCCATATGTTTTTATTTTCCATTATGAATAGCGGGATTGTTGTGTGAGAAGCAGGTCCCTAGACCAACTAGGCGACTTCCAGTTTGCGTCGGTGTAAAAACTGGTGGCGTCCAATAGAACCTACCCAGCCTAACTGAGCTGAGGGCTAATTTGCAACGCGCTCTACTACACCTGCTTCCCTCAGGACACCCTGTTGTTCCTGTGTTTTTTCTTTAGAGTACTTTCAGAGTTATTTTAATGTTTTCAAGTTAAGCGGTAAGTACTTGGTCAATGATACTCATCATAGTATCTTTGACGGTTTTTAATCAAACACTTTTTATTGAACAAAGTGCGTCGCAAGTGTTTTAATAGCCTGAGGAAGTGTATTATAAAATTTCATCGCCCAGTATCCTGGCCCGCTCTGACACCTCTTCAGCCTCCAGTATGGCATTATCAGGTTTTGTTTATTCCTAGTGTTATGATTATGCACATCTTCGTGTCTTACAAGATGTTCCTCATTCCTCTTTACAAAAAGATATACTGCGAGGGCAAAGTTAGCACCCCGAGCCCAGCAAATGATCGTCTGCAATCATCCCTGTACCCGAGACGGGCCAGGACCCTCACAGCCCTTCGCTGAAGTGCGAAAATCCTAGCAGACCCAGCACAGTGCCCCCAGATCAATATGGCATATGACAGGTGGGAATGAAAAATTGCAAAATAAGCTGTTCTCAATATACTGGAAGATACATTACTTGCAAGGTTACGTAACAAAAACAAACCGCGACTCAGCCTTTTGCTCAGTTCACCTATGTGAGGGCTCCACTGCATCTTTGGGTCCACATGCACTCCCAGAAATCTAACACTTTGCACCCCTTGATTTACACCCTCGCTCTCACTCAGTGAAAAGACCATTAAACTTGTCTTGTTCTGATTAAGAAGCAGTCTATTCATACAGAACCACTCCTCGGCCCCCGCCCGTGCCTCCGCAGAACCCTCAAGTGCCCCCTGGAGGCTGTCAGCAGCGAAGGAGATCGTGGTGTCATCGGCAAAGAGTGTATACTTGCCTATTGTGCCTGACTGTGGCAAATCGTTGATGTAGATGAGGAAAAGTATTGGCCCAAGCACGGAGCCCTGGGGCACCCCAATATTAAGCACACTCTCCTCCGACGACACCCCGCACACCCTAACCGCCTGTCTCCTGTCCTGGAGGTATCATTTTAAAAGCAGTCTACTTTGGGAGGAGAAATTATATTTGGCGAGTTTCTGTAAGAGGATTCCGTGATCGACACAGTCGAACGCCTTGGTCAGATTGCACAGGAGAACCGCACTAAACTGCAACCTGTGAAAGGATTCAACAATATATGAAAGCAGATCCAAAATACCCATCACTGTGCTTTTACCGCTCCTAAAACCAAACTGGCTCCCTGAAAAGCAATCGTTAGCCTCAATGTACTGGCTTATTTGCATGGACATACATTTCTCTACAATTTTTGATACGATGGGAAGCAAAGATATAGGTCTATAATTTTCTGGCTGTTCTACATCACCTTTTTTATAGATTGGTATTACTATAGCCGATTTAAGGATAGAGGGGAAATTGCCTTCTTTGAAACATAAATTTATCAGTTTAGTTAGGGGGCTTATTATGATATTTTTAATTGATTTGATTAGTCTTACATTAAGTCCGTATATATCTCGGCTGTTTTTATTTTTTAGAGAATTTATAATATCTCGGACTTGGTTGTAGGTTACAGGTGAGAAATCAAACTTTGTCAGTGTGTTAATATTAATTTTATTTGTAGGATCTTTGTTTACCACTGGAATATTTTTAACTAGATTTTCAGCTATTTTAGAGACGTAATCATTAAAAGTTTTTGGTGTTATGTTATGTTTAGACTTATTGTTAGTTCTAGTTTTGCCCCTGTGGCTGTTTATTATCTCCCACATTGTACGGGCAGGGTTTCTAGAAGAGAGAATGATATTATCATTTGCTCGGATTTTGGCCTTCCGAATTGCCAATTTATAATCTTTTTTGAATGCTTTATATAGTTCAGAAGTATCTCTACTTTTATACTGACGTGCAAGTTCCTCCAAGAGGTGGAGGTGCTCGCGCATTTCTCTGAGTTCTTCGGTGAACCAGCTGATCTTATTCGCTTGATCTGACCTGACCTTGTACTCCTTCTCAGGAAAAGATTCCAAGAAGGCCTCCTCCAATATTCTAATAAAGTGGGAGAATTTCACCTCGACACTCACACCATTCATACTTACAAAACCCCAGTCAGTTCTAGTTATTTTATTGTAAAAATCAAACATACCCCTTTGGGTCATTGGTCTGCAAGTGATTGAGCTTTCACTGAAGCCTGATGGCCTTCCTTGGACCAATAACTCTGCAAATTGACCCTTATGATCTGAGAACGCAAAGTCAAGAACCCCAGAAGAATGAAGTGTCATTCCGGAATCCACAAATATGTTGTCAAGACAATTATTTATTCTGGTAGGTTGAAATATGATCTGTTTCATATTGAAGCCTCCCATTACATCCAAGAAACCACCTACATTTCGATCAGGCTTCAAAAAATTAAGGTTAATGTCTCCTGCCATGATAACCTATTTATTGCGAGGCATCTGATTTAGAACTCCATCAGTGGAAGCTAAAAAGGTGTCATGGCTGCCCTTTGGAGAGCGATATACTGTAATTAAGCTAAAATTAAAATCATTGACATATACACAACAGTATTCAAAACATTTTTCAACATTTGGTACATTACTGACATCTATAACACTAAAACTTAAACAGTCTTTTAAAAAAATAGCTGTTCCAACTTTTTCGAAAGTTATTCTTGCTGAATACCCTGCAAGCCTATATCCGTTAATCCTAGTACACTGGATCTCTTCCCCAGACAGCCAGTGTTCAGTTATGCATATTGCGTCGAAGTTGTTATCTTCTAAGAGGGCTTCCGGTTCGTTAATTTTATTTCTATGTGATTGCACATTTAGATGCAAGATCTTGGTGGTTGGAACCGCCTTCTGCTTGTCGGTCCCTGGGATTTTTGTGTCACCATCCCTAGGCTCTGAATATTCAGAAAATGGTTTACAAAAGTTCACTGTGGCCACAGATCAGCACAAAGGAATTTCGGTCGCTGGTCTACAGGTGCTGCTAGCTTAAAAGTACTAGCGTATTTCTCCTTTTTAGTTCTAATTTTCTCACACTTGCATGTGATGTCAGGATATGTTTCCGTGAGATAATCCTCAATATTTTTTCCTGTTGTTTCTGGTGCTAATCCGGAGAGAAACAAAAATGCCATTCTCTGCGCCGCACAGTGGTTCTCTGAGCCAATCTGAGAGATCGAAATTATGTAAACCTAAAATATGTAAATTTAGCACATAAAAACCACCTTTTAGGATCTATAAGACAAGTAAAATTAATCAAACACAAAATTGATGGTTATAAAATTTATAAAAAAAATAAATTCAAAAAGGACACTGAAAGTCTTCTTCATAGTCTTTAAAATCACTGTTTTGTGTGATAAACTTTAAAAATATCTTCAATTTTTCTAACCGAACTGGTTTGGCCCTTCCACACTCTATACAGGTCCTGGCGTAGGATGCCGTCATAAAAAACTGAAACAATTTTTTTTATAAGTAGTTGCGCTAAGTAGCACACAATATGGATATCAGTGACAAGCCAAAATGCCAACAGTCATGTTCATTTAGAAACTTTAACGGATAAAGCGTGATCAAGTTTTTTCGGGTCTAACAAACTTCATTGAAACTTTCGTGAATTTAGTATGTCATAAATATGTATCTTAAGTAAACATATAGCCCACAATACTTAGCTTAAGTTAGTTTTCCCAAAGATGCTTTCCTGTTGGGTGTATCCATAGGAAAAACGTATAGAGTTAATTGCACAAACATATTTAATAACAATTATTACTAGGTAACGACTGGCGCCTTAGGCCACGACATTCGAGTGAGTTTTGACCTGCCCTCGGTCGGTCGGCTGTGCGAACTTCGACTGAACCGTTATTGTTATGTATTACATGATTAATAAGGTCGCTTTTAATGCATCTTAAAGACGAATAGATGACTTAAGGATTTTCACATTTCGATCTCCCAGAATGGCTCTGGGAACCACTGTGCGCCGGTTTAAGGCTAAAATTTCTGCTATCAATTGTTCCTTTTAGATAAGGGTTGTGGTCGTTGTTTTTTAGGACCTTCCATTCTCCTACTCTTTTTACTTTGAACAAGTTACCAGTCATCACCATTAGGTTTGTTTTCATTTTAGTCAACGTCAGACACGTCACTATCCAAGAGCACGTTCCGTTCTTTTATTCCACGTATTCCATTATCGCTTGATTGTGCATTTTCAGTGTTGCCAATATGGGTTTGTTGTGACGGGTCACAATCGGGATTCTCGTTAGAACCATCGGTTGATGCGGGTGAAGCACTGGTGTCGCTTGGATTGGTGACAAGTGATCTACAAAAATAAGTATTTACTTCTTACCATTAAGTGTAATTGATGTAATCTGCCCACATACATCAGACGAGATTACTTCTAGTACGCTTTTAGCTTTCCTTTCGTTGCTTATTGGCTTAAAAAGTAACTTCGTCTGTTTAACCTTAAGACAGACTTCACATACTCCTGACAATGGAGGAAATTTTGAAGAATGTCCCATTCTACGATGCATTACGTCTTGGTCAACCTGATGAGCTATATTTGCATAGACATTCATGCTAAAATTTACCTTATATAAGTTTTCAGCTGCACTTCCATCTACAACTTTCTTATTTTTTTTTCATTACCAGGACTTTACCACTTTCAAATTTCACAGAAAAACTTTTTCTTCTAATTTTGTGACCAAGAGAAGATTATGAGACAGATTTTCACACACGAGTACATTTTCTATCTTAATATTCTTGCCATCAGCTGTTCTCAGACAAAGAGTGCCTTGTTTTCGTGCTGCATTAATATGGCGATTCACTTCTTTTGTGTCTTTTAAATAATGCCCCACTGTATATGTCACTCAATGATTCGTAGAACCACTGTTAACCACAAATCAAATTTTGTTAGTGTCATACTTTGAAAGTACATGCTCCGAAGTCACAATCTCTTCATCACTGATATTTTGGTTTTCAGATCTCAGTTTCGAATAGTCAGATTTTTTGTGACCACGAACACCACAATTATAACACTTAAACCGAAAGACTTGTTTTGCTTCAGTATTTTGTTAATTTTTCTTTGGTTTTCTCCAATTTTTCCCATTTACACCAACAAAAGGCTGTGAAGATCCATCATCAGCACTCTCCTTATTCTTGAGCTGCCTGCTTCTTCCACAAGAAGTTTATTTTTTATAAAATCTAGGGTTACTGTAGCACTTCCCTGGGAACATACCAAATCAATTGCCGTTACTACTGCTTGATACGTTTCTGGCATAGCACATAACAACTGTGTTATGATTTTACTGTCATGAACTTTGCCACCATATGTCTTTAATTCATATATAGTCTTGTCAAACTCGACTATAAAATCATTCAGTGGTTTAGAACCATTGTTACTCATAGTTTTGACTTTTAGTTGCAAATGCACTTGGTTTGCAATACCTTGTTTACTGTACGTCTCCTGTAACTCTCTTATAATACTTTTAGCAGTAGTTTTTTCCTTTATCATTTCGAGAACACTGTCATCTAGGTACTGAACAATTATATTTCTTGCCTTTATATCCTTTTTACTAAATGCACGTAACATTGTTTCATCTGTAGGGGATCTTTGCCCAGCACTTCTAATACATCTTGCTGTTCCAATAACAATCTTATTCTGAATTCCCAGTTGGAGAAATTATTACTATCAAAGAGCTTCATATTCTCCAACTGATTCTGTAGAACACCCGTTATTTTGGTTGTGCAAAAACTTATTGTCTTTCAACACAAACGCTTTTTCAGATTTCCTTCAGTTGCTCTGAACTGGGCCCATAACCTGTAGACATACTAATAGAGGAGTGCAGTGAAAACGGAAAAGCAACTTAGTTTTAAAACTAAAAAGGTTTATTTCTACTGAAACCTATTAAGGCTCTACAATGCGCACATTTTTAGAATGATTAACACCGTTTTGCTACTGCAGGATTCTGGAAAGGCTATTTAAAGTACCTCTCGGGACAAATTAAATTTGATTAGAGAAATATTTCTTTTTCTAAGGTATAGAGACGTTTTTCGAAAAAAGTAAAAAAATTTATGAACAAATTCTCATTAAATTTATGCATTTTTAGGCTTTTTTGAAGGTTAATATCATAGCTAATAATTTTTTTTTCAAAAAAAACGCTCTATACCTTAGAACTTCCATGCTTTATCTTTACAGTTCCAAAAAATGGGACATTACAATTGCGTAGTAAGTCCGATATATTGCAGCGCGCAAGGCATGTTTTAGGCACATTTCGTTAAAATGTATTTAAAGTTGCCTACCTACAGCTTGATTTATTTCCAGGCGACGTGAAACGAGAGATACGGGGACAGGATTATAATACACTAAGAGAAATAGGTCCGATAGGTTGAAAAAAAGGTTATTTGGGCGATAATTTATGATAAAACTTTTGGTTTCTTGTATTGTCAGTGCCAATAACAGAATATTTGAGTTAACTGTAGAATGCTTAACTAGTAGTTTTGCTATATCTGTTAGATCTAAACATAAAGTCTTCTATTCCTTGGTAAAGACGGACAGGTTTAATAAAATAAAGCGATTTATGAATGTTCTTAGATGGAGACGGGAGTTTTATAAATAAATATAACAAATTCCATTTAGTTGGCGTATATATAAATTCAATAAAGGTACTGGATGAAATAAAAATTGTTTATGGATTATTTTTAGCTGTCGTATTATTTATAAGGCGGCAAAGAGGCTACTAAATATACATTTAACAGTATGCCACGCAAAATATTAACATAATTTTGTTGGTAGGTGTTATTATTATTAAAACCTCAGATAATCGCTTATTATCGCTGAAAATACAGGGTCGGCTTAATAATCTGCAGGAAGCGTTGGCATAACTGTTGGTATTTGGTGAAAAATAAGTTTCTTCCGTTAAGTTATGTTTATAGTTAATTAGTTTCATTGACGATTTGATCAGACATGGGAATTTGTGTTACTTGAGGTGCGGCGCGAGCGCCAGGGTATCAGGGACTGAAAAAATACGTACATATACGATATATTGTAAAAATGTATAAATAATATATAACGGCATATAAAATAGTTACAGTAATGGTATACGAGGTAACGTCAGCTAACCAACATTATGGTTGTATGTCCGTCTGTTTGTCTGTATGGTTACCTTTTTGAAGTATTGTTGGCAAATCTGTCACAAAAATTATTTTAAAAAGATTAAAATCAAAGATCAAAAATTTTTTCATTTCAAAAAATGATTTCAATCAAGGGTCGTTTTTTTATTCTTTACCACTCCACGAAGGCCGTAGACCAAATGTAGGTGCTAGTGTTTTGTATAGAAAAGACATTTCTATAAATCTATAAAAAAAACTATGATTTAATAAATCTTGTTTATATTTTAAATGATTTTAAGGAAAAATTTTATATTCCGTCTTATTCTGCGCTTCTAATAATAGGTATAATTTAACCCTGACAATATCCAAACGGCTTAACTGATTTTAACCAAATTTCGGTGATATGAAGGTAAGTATGTGTACAGTAAAAATGTTGACAGGTTACACGCATGCGCAGATGATGCTAACAGGGTAGACGTGCGTGTATTTGCTACAAAAGTACAAAAAACATACGCAGTTGATACTCAACGATTATTTCAATCATTTGCACAGAACTTACTGCGCATCTACAGAAGTAGGTACCACTGCGCACGCGCATTTGGAAATATGCGCCCAATCGTTGGACCAATTTCCAGCAGATGTGAAAAGGTTACACGCATGCGCCAGGTGCTAAAATGGTAGATATATACGTAGGTATATTCTTTACAAAATGACAAAAAAACCTGCACAGTCAGCGCTATAAGAATACCATAATGAATATACGCAGGACCTACTGAGCATATATAAGTGTACCAAATTTGCGTGTACCGATGTGTGCATGTGCACCAGGTACCAATTTGTCGGACTTACGTGCAGCACAAGTTAAAAAGTTAAACGTTTGTATAGCATGTGTTGAAATTTGGAGACATGCACAATAAGTCCTAACAGGTAAAGACCAGGCGCGGCAGGTGCCGCAAGAAGGGAGCTGTAAACTTAGACGCAAAACGTCATTTTGAAAATCTACTGTGATTGTCTTACCTTTTTAGGACGAATTACGTGTGTCTTCATCGGTTTAGCATTTCCTACGCGTGTGTGTAACGTTCCAACATCTGCTCGACGTAGATCGGTATTTTTGCACATATTTAAAAGTGCTCATGTGCAGTAGGTACCTACTTTTATAGATCCGCAGTAAGTTCTGCTGAGAATTATTCAAACGATCGTTAAGCACCGGCTACTTAAAATACGCATGTATCTACCCTTTTAGAACCTTCTGCGCATGCGTTTAACCTGTCAGCATTTCCTGCATACATGTTTAGTATTTTAGTACCTACGGCGCATGTATGCATTTAGTCGTGATGAGAGAGCGCGAGGAAATGGTATTTTTTATTAAAGAAACTGAGCAAATAAATTAACTACATGACATGGTCCACATAATTGACACAAAACCTATTATTAAATTTGTAATCGGAGAGGTATTGTTCTGGCTCTAACTAGTGGTTTATTTTCAACTAAAAATATTCAGAATATGTTTTATTCACTAAAACGAACTTTTGGAAATATTTTGAGAAGAATTAATACAAAGTTTAAAGCGGACCATGTCGGAATATGCGATTGTCCGAAGTATAATTATTATTAGATACCTTAAATAACGTTATACATATTATCATAAAATTTTTACTGAAAATATGCTTTAACAAGTAGGCAATGAGGCTTGTCTTATTATAGAATATATGTACAGTACTAACCTAAACTATAGAGAAATAACTTGCTTAGTTATTTATTAAGAAGTTAACGAAGCCCTGACTACTTCCGGAGGTATCCGAGAAAAACCAAAAAAATTAATTTAATATTTCGTTTTTTTTACGGCTTTATGACAGAAAATTTTGATACACCACGAGCACTTTCTCAATGTATTTTTTATTTTTGAAATTACCTTTTGACCTCACAAAACTAATGCTGTGTCACAATTTTCACAAAGAGTTCTTTCAATTTTTTTTTTAAATAAAAGAGTAATTAAACAATAAGATTCACCTTTAATCTCCACACAAGTGAAAACACATAAAGCCAATATTGGTTATTGAACTTGTTGAGAACTGACACTTAAAATTCGTCTTCGGTTAAAAATAGGTATGTTGATGCTGATATGTAAAAAACGAAAAGTAGTATCAGTATCTAAAAAATTAAATTATTTTCATATAAGACCTTAAGTAAGTACCCTTGGTTTATCAAAATAATCAGTAATAAAGCTGTAGAAGAATAAAGTACCAAATGGATTTTTTGGTTTTCATTGCAATATCTCCGGAAATAGTCAGAATTTTTAGAATTTAATTTTAGCAAATTATTCAGCATTAAAACGTGCAACTTAATTTCATCAACTCTATCTCTTAGAACTGCCGAGATAGCAGTGTTAATACATCGAATCTGTAACCCGCTGTATATAAGAGAAATTACGTAAATATCCCAACTAGCAAAGCAGAGTTTTAAAAGAAGCAACTTATTGTATAATTATCGAACAGCATCACAAAAATCATTAGAAGAGCTTTGTTTTGTACGTGGTGCATTATGGTTGCCATAATCTTATTCGTAACGAAAAATATTTTGTTTTATAATGGTTTTTACAGCTTGTATTATAGAACAAATGATTATTATTTTTACAAAATATTGGCTCTGATGTTTCCGTTGAAGAAAAAATTGTGTAAGAAATATTAGTAATAATATACTAATAATTTAACTCCTAACTGGGCAACTTCTAAATCTTGGCATCGCCTACATATTGCTGTCACATTAAAATTAATTTTAAATGCTAAAATATGTAACACTATAAAACCATTTTATCGCAAGCACTTTTATTTTACCCTAAAATATTATATTTGATATTAAATGGTTTTATTATAATGAGCCATGTTTGAATAAAGATTTGTTGGTTCAGCGACTGCCTCGATTATGTAAAACTTAGTTGGACGTAAAAACTTGATCTAAAACTTTATTTTATTAGTTTTGGAAGACACTTTGCTCAAAGAAATTCTTTAAAAAACAGTGTCTTGATTCTATAAATAAAAAATAACAACATTTAACAAATAATATTCAAAAAGAGATTATAACAAATGTGGCCAAAACTAAATAGCATGTCTCTCTTTTTGCCATATATACATATATTTTATAAAAAAAATTTTCGGCGCAATGAAATTGGCGTTATTGACTCTAAATGAAGATTGTTAAAATGATAAGTAATATAATATCCTACCATTTTTATATGAACGAGCGTCCTTATATTTTGTTCTACATCATTTAAGTATTTATTTTATTTTTGAAATCATCGTTGTTACACACCCCTTTAAAAATTATTTCATTCTAATATTCTGCTCTCAAAAAAAGACTACCTATCTCTTTGCCATGTGTGTGTAGGATTTTTAAACTGTTAGTATAATGTAGTATAGAATCACTATAGAACAATTTTTAACGTTTTAAGTGCCCATAAAATCTAGTTGTATAAATGTCACCTCATACACACTATAATACAATTTCATAGTTGTTTCATACAATTGTTTTAAACGTTGCATAAACTTGCCATTCACCTCTTATAGTAATTACCAAAATAAAAATGGGCCCATTTTGAATGTATAAAGATCGTATAATAGTATTTAGCCACGTTATAGAAATTTTAAGCTTCTATACAATTCTTTATATAGCTGTTTATATAACCATAATAAAAGTTATTGTGCTAGTTGGGTGAAAAGCTGTTTTCTAATTATTTCTGAAATGAATGCAAGCAGGTACCTTACCTGGATAACTTTAGTTTTTCTCGACACTTTTCCGACGACCACATGGAGTACGATTTGACCCAGCATACTTTCGCGGCATATTGCAGAGATAAAATAAAATCGCACTGCAGATAACTTTACACCTTCACAACTGTGAATGTTGAACACAAAGAGTTGAAATCACAAGTGATCTAAACTTTACCCTGTTTTTCTTTTTTATATCATTAAATAAATTATAATATCATTATTTCTAAAATAAAATCCTTCTTCCCTGAAAAGAGCATAATTAAGTTTTCTTAGGTAGCAGATATTAACGTATAGGAGCTCCTACAATATATTCTTTAACATTTAATATTTAGTTATTGTAGGCAGGTAGGTAATAAGATAAGATTAACAGTAATGGCAAGTAAAGTATTTTGTAATTAAGGGTTTTTATTGCCTCCTTTTAAATTATTATAATGGGCTTTTCTATGGAATTAATCAAATTAGAAACATACCAAATTATAATTTACTAAACGGTTTGCTCTTAGGCACCTAGTTGTGTTAGTTTAATATTTATATTTTCCAGATATAAAACTTACAATTTTTTTTTACTTTCATTAATAACACAAAATATAAAAAATATATTCATAATACCTATTATAAAAATATTATTTAATTATATAAATTCTATTCCGAAATAAAATCAGCCAAACTTTGCCGTTAGGCATTAGAAATAAACCAACACGACGAGAGGGATTGAATAAAAATTTCCCGGAATTCGATCGCCTCGCGTCCGACTACAACAAAACCTTCGCTTGCATTTCAGTGTGTAGCGCTGTTTAGGGGGTATTTTGCACCACGTCGTAATCTCGTTAGTATGTCCAGCTCGCGAGCGTCTTCCTCGCTGATAAATTCCATTCTGCACAAAGTGTGGCCTTAAAAGCAAAAACTCATTCTTTTACATATTTACAGCAACCTGTCTACTACTACTTGCCATTTTCCCCTTTATGTCAAACTCTATGCATATAATATTAGAATTTCTAATATCAACATTTTGCCCCTGTCATTCGGTGATTTATAGTTTGTATTTCTAAATATCCTTTTTAGGTTATAAAATATTATGTGTTGACTGTTTTCTCAGTTTTCCTAATATTACTGTGTAATAGTTCAGTATAAATTTCAAATATTACAAAGTTTTTAGTGTTCCATGGAACGGAACACTTACGAAATCACTTCGATGTCCATCCGTCCGTCGGTCCCTCCGTCCTTCTGTCCGTCCGTCCGTTCGTCCGCCCGTCCGTCCGTTCGTCCGTCCGTCTGTCACAGGCGATTTTTCTATGAAACTATTATACGTAAAAATTTGAAATTTAGCACAGAGCTACAGTGTGCTGGCCCAATTATAGACGTTATATATATATATATATATATATATATATATATATATATATATATATATATATATATATATATATATATATATATATATATATATATATATATATATATATATACCTAATAACAAAAGCTTGTTTTTAAAAAGTATATTTTTTCATGATTTTATTTTTAAATTTTTAGTTATATATATATATATATATATATATATATATATATATATATATATATATATATATATATATATATATATATATATATATATATATATAAAAAAACTCTTGGGGAGTTGGCCATATACTAAAGGGCTAGGAGAAAAAAACTCTCTTTTTTCACTACAGCCGAGCTTTCGGTAATTCTTTATTACCTTTTTCAAGGCTAAAAAGTATAGAGCTGTATAATGTAATACTATAGAAGTTAAAAATAACTTACGTGCAAAGTGAGAGTTGATATAAAAACATCATCACATAAACAATGGTAAACATTTAAGAACAATACATATTTGATTTATTATTGAGGTTTATTTTTGTTAGAAATGCATGTTTGTACTGAATGAACTGGAAGATAATCTCGTTTGATATCATGGTATTTTAGTCAAAAAACGGTTTAATTAAGGGTCCCATGCTACGAGTATTAATAACATTCTGAGTTCTACTATGGTTCCTGAGGATTTAGTTAAATAATATTCTTGTCGCTCCATTGGAGGTTACATTCATGTTATTTGTTGATTTTTGTAAGAGTTGAGAGTAAATTATGTTGAGATCTTGAATGTCTCTGTTTTTGTTAATGCATGAAGGTTCTTGGTAAATCTCAACCATTTCTAAGAAAGTTCGTTTGTTAGTGTTATGTTGGGAGGACAGCACTTTAGTATTACTAAAGGCAAAATCGTGCCCATCTTTGATGTAGTGTTCTGATAAAGCACATGATTGTTTCCCTAGCCGGCAATCACTTTTGTGTCTAGTGAGCCTATCTCTGAGGACTGTAGATGTTTGTCCTATATACACCTTTTCACAGTTGTCACATGGTATGCGATAGATTACTGATGACTGTTTCACTGTTTCGTCTTTATCCTTAACTTTTGTGTATAAGTTACCTATTTTTTTAATTTGTTTGTTCGCTATTCTAATTTGTGGATGTTTTAAGATGTTTGTGATTTTGAATGTTAGTTCTTTAATATATGGTAAAGCGAAATATTTAAACGTCTCTGCCTCTATGTTGGAATTTTCTCCAGTTTGGGACCTTATTGTTATGTTAACTGTAAGTGTGGTATTATATAGATATTTCTTAATTAACCAGTCTGGATATGAGTTTCCTTTTAGAATTACGTGAAGCTTTTTTAAATTTTTTTCCCTTAATGACGGATGGGCTATTCTTTCTATTCTTTTACGTAAGCCTAGAATTACGTTAATTTTAGTTTTTTTAGTGTGGTAAGAGTGGTAGTTAATATAGCGTCCAGAACTGGTAGGTTTTTGATACCAGTCTAACATGATGTTGTTATCATCGTTTCTAATTACTAGAGTGTCTAGGAATGGAACGCTATTGTTAGTTTCTTCCTCTATGGTAAATTGAATGTGAGGGTCATAGTTGTTAAAGATAGACAGTGTCTCAGCTATTTTATTCTTGGGTACTGCGCAAATCAGGTCATCTACGTATTTTTTCATAAATGGAGGTTGGAATGACAATTTTTGGATGCTGTCATTCAAGAGGTCATCCATGACATACTGTGCTACTATGGGTGATAGAGTAGCTCCCATTGGAGTGCCCAATCTTTGCTTGTAGTATCTGTTTTGAAATCGACAGTAAGTTGAATCGAATATAAATTGTACGATGTTTAGAAAATCATTTTTTGGGATATTCGTATGTTGTTCTATTTCATGCCAATGAATTTCTATGCTATTTTTAATCAAATAATAAGGAATGTTACTGTACAGAGATACCACATCAAGACTGATAAGCACGAAAGTGGGGGGTAATCTCTTATCATTTACCACTAGAGAAAATTCAAAGGGATCAGTGACAAAGTAAGGATTTTCTTTGTTATAAGCTTCAGTTAGAATATCTGTGACTAGTTGAGCCAATTTACTATTCGGGGCATTAATAGAAGAAATAATGGGTCTCATCGTTAGTGTGGGCTTATGAATTTTTGGCAAGCCATAAAACTTGGGAGAAGTTTGGTTGTAAATCATTAATTCTTTTGATATTTCTGTTGTAATTATTCCCCTGTTTCTTAGGTTAGAAACTATTTTGTTGGCTTTTTGTTGATGAGTTGAAGTAGGGTCTCTAGTCAGAAGTTGGTAGCAATTTGGGTCATCCAGTATTGTGCTGCATTTAAGTATATATTCATCTTTGGTCATGATGACTGTCACGTTACCTTTGTCGGACCTGGTTATTATTAAGTTATTGTGGTTTCGGAAAAATGTTTTGGTTTTATTATAAAGTACTTGTAAGTAGTTAAGGTTAACCGGTTTTTTTTATAAAGTTCGTTGTTGCATTGGTAATTTTTGCTCTGAGTAAATTTTTGTTTTCTTCAGGAAAATGAAAAAGGATATTTTCAATGTCCGACAAAAGATGATTAACCCTCACGTCACTGACAGTGGGAGGGACACTGAAATTAAAACCCAGCGCTAGAAATTGTTTTATATCATCTGGGATTTGAGAATTTGATAAGTCTTTGAGCCAGCCATCTTTGACCTGAAGAACTGTTGACCGTGTGTGTTGAATAAGATTATTTAGTTTTTTAATATTGGTTGTTTTGACTTTTTTAAAGTGATTTTCATATACCACATTTTGTGACGAAAAAAAGATGTTGAGAATTTCATAAGGAACAGATTCCTCAAGTTTGTGGAAAATTGTACTCTGTGATTCTTCCAGTTCATTGATGTACCTGTGTGTTATACAGATTTCTAAATTAATTATCTTGGATTGTAATTGTTGCTGAAATTCGATGGCATCTTGTCCTGACTTTGTATCATTGGTTTCTAGCATTGTGTGTATGTTCTTCAAATTGTTGTGTACATGTGTTGGAGTGATACCATTTTTTCTACATGATAATAAAAATATTTTGCGGTTTCTTTGTGATGATAATTTGATGTTGATTGAAGCCCATTGTTTCAGAAGTCTCACTATCTCAGCTCCATACTGATGCTGTATAGTTTGGTAAAACCCCATCCTTATATTATTATATATGATCTTGGCCAAAAATATCAAACTTGGTAGAAACTCTTGGGGAGTTGGCCATATACTAAAGGGCTAGGAGAAAAAAACTCTCTTTTTTTTCACTACTGCCGAGCTTTCGGTAATTCTTTATTACCTTTTTCAAGGCTAAAAAGTATAGAGCTGTATAATGTAATACTATAGAAGTTAAAAATAACTTACGTGCAAAGTGAGAGTTGATATAAAAACATCATCACATAAACAATGGTAAACATTTAAGAACAATACATATTTGATTTATTATTGAGGTTTATTTTTGTTAGAAATGCATTTTTGTACTGAATGAACTGGAAGATAATCTCGTTTGATATCATGGTATTTTAGTCAAAAAACGGTTTAATTAAGGGTCCCATGCTACGAGTATTAATAACATTCTGGGTTCTACTATGGTTCCTGAGGATTTAGTTAAATAATATTCTTGTCGCTCCATTGTAGGTTACATTCATGTTATTTGTTGATTTTTGTAAGAGTTGAGAGTAAATTATGTTGAGATCTTGAATGTCTCTGTTTTTGTTAATGCATGAAGGTTCTTGGTAAATCTCAACCATTTCTAAGAAAGTTCGTTTGTTAGTGTTATGTTGGGAGGACAGCACTTTAGTATTACTAAAGGCAAAATCGTGCCCATCTTTGATGTAGTGTTCTGATAAAGCACATGATTGTTTCCCTAGCCGGCAATCACTTTTGTGTCTAGTGAGCCTATCTCTGAGGACTGTGGATGTTTGTCCTATATACACCTTTTCACAGTTGTCACATGGTATGCGATAGATTACTGATGACTGTTTCACTGTTTCGTCTTTATCCTTAACTTTTGTGTATAAGTTACCTATTTTTTTAATTTGTTTGTTCGCTATTCTAATTTGTGGATGTTTTAAGATGTTTGTGATTTTGAATGTTAGTTCTTTAATATATGGTAAAGCGAAATATTTAAACATCTCTGCCTCTATGTTGGAATTTTCTCCAGTTTGGGACCTTATTGTTATGTTAACTGTAAGTGTGGTATTATATAGATATTTCTTAATTAACCAGTCTGGATATGAGTTTTCTTTTAGAATTACGTGAAGCTTTTTTAAATTTTTTTCCCTTAATGACGGATGGGCTATTCTTTCTATTCTTTTACGTAAGCCTAGAATTACGTTAATTTTAGTTTTTTTAGTGTGGTAAGAGTGGTAGTTAATATAGCGTCCAGAACTGGTAGGTTTTTGATACCAGTCTAACATGATGTTGTTATCATCGTTTCTAATTACTAGAGTGTCTAGGAATGGAACGCTATTGTTAGCTTCTTCCTCTATGGTAAATTGAATGTGAGGGTCATAGTTGTTAAAGATAGACAGTGTCTCAGCTATTTTATTCTTGGGTACTGCGCAAATCAGGTCATCTACGTATTTTTTCATAAATGGAGGTTGGAATGACAATTTTTGCATGCTGTCATTCAAGAAGTCATCCATGACATACTGTGCTACTATGGGTGATAGAGTAGCTCCCATTGGAGTGCCCAATCTTTGCTTGTAGTATCTGTTTTGAAATCGACAGTAAGTTGAATCGAATATAAATTGTACGATGTTTAGAAAATCATTTTTTGGGATATTCGTATGTTGTTCTATTTCATGCCAATGAATTTCTATGCTATTTTTAATCAAATAATAAGGAATGTTACTGTACAGAGATACCACATCAAGACTGATAAGCACGAAAGTGGGGGGTAATCTCTTATCATTTACCACTAGAGAAAATTCAAAAGGATCAGTGACAAAGTAAGGATTTTCTTTGTTATAAGCTTCAGTTAGAATATCTGTGACTAGTTGAGCCAATTTACTATTCGGGGCATTAATAGAAGAAATAATGGGTCTCATCGTTAGTGTGGGCTTATGAATTTTTGGCAAGCCATAAGCCATACAGCTCTATACTTTTTAGCCTTGAAAAAGGTAATAAAGAATTACCGAAAGCTCGGCAGTAGTGAAAAAAGAGAGTTTTTTTCTCCTAGCCCTTTAGTATATGGCCAACTCCCCAAGAGTTTCTACCAAGTCTGATATTTTTGGCCAAGATCATATATAATAATATAAGGATGGGGTTTTACCAAACTATACAGCATCAGTATGGAGCTGAGATAGTGAGACTTCTGAAACAATGGGCTTCAATCAACATCAAATTATCATCACAAAGAAACCGCAAAATATTTTTATTATCATGTAGAAAAAATGGTATCACTCCAACACATGTACACAACAATTTGAAGAACATACACACAATGCTAGAAACCAATGATACAAAGTCAGGACAAGATGCCATCGAATTTCAGCAACAATTACAATCCAAGATAATTAATTTAGAAATCTGTATAACACACAGGTACATCAATGAACTGAAAGAATCACAGAGTACAATTTTCCACAAACTTGAGGAATCTGTTCCTTATGAAATTCTCAACACCTGTTTTTCGTCACAAAATGTGGTATATGAAAATCACTTTAAAAAAGTCAAAACAACCAATATTAAAAAACTAAATAATCTTATTCAACACACACGGTCAACAGTTCTTCAGGTCAAAGATGGCTGGCTCAAAGACTTATCAAATTCTCAAATCCCAGATGATATAAAACAAATTCTAGCGCTGGGTTTTAATTTCAGTGTCCCTCCCACTGTCAGTGACGTGAGGGTTAATCATCTTTTGTCGGACATTGAAAATATCCTTTTTCATTTTCCTGAAGAAAACAAAAATTTACTCAGAGCAAAAATTACCAATGCAACAACGAACTTTATAAAAAAACCGGTTAACCTTAACTACTTACAAGTACTTTATAATAAAACCAAAACATTTTTCCGAAACCACAATAACTTAATAATAACCAGGTCCGACAAAGGTAACGTGACAGTCATCATGACCAAAGATGAATATATACTTAAATGCAGCACAATACTGGATGACCCAAATTGCTACCAACTTCTGACTAGAGACCCTACTTCAACTCATCAACAAAAAGCCAACAAAATAGTTTCTAACCTAAGAAACAGGGGAATAATTACAACAGAAATATCAAAAGAATTAATGATTTACAACCAAACTTCTCCCAAGTTTTATGGCTTGCCAAAAATTCATAAGCCCACACTAACGATGAGACCCATTATTTCTTCTATTAATGCCCCGAATAGTAAATTGGCTCAACTAGTCACAGATATTCTAACTGAAGCTTATAACAAAGAAAATCCTTACTTTGTCACTGATCCTTTTGAATTTTCTCTAGTGGTAAATGATAAGAGATTACCCCCCACTTTCGTGCTTATCAGTCTTGATGTGGTATCTCTGTACAGTAACATTCCTTATTATTTGATTAAAAATAGCATAGAAATTCATTGGCATGAAATAGAACAACATACGAATATCCCAAAAAATGATTTTCTAAACATCGTACAATTTATATTCGATTCAACTTACTGTCGATTTCAAAACAGATACTACAAGCAAAGATTGGGCACTCCAATGGGAGCTACTCTATCACCCATAGTAGCACAGTATGTCATGGATGACTTCTTGAATGACAGCATCCAAAAATTGTCATTCCAACCTCCATTTATGAAAAAATACGTAGATGACCTGATTTGCGCAGTACCCAAGAATAAAATAGCTGAGACACTGTCTATCTTTAACAACTATGACCCTCACATTCAATTTACCATAGAGGAAGAAACTAACAATAGCGTTCCATTCCTAGACACTCTAGTAATTAGAAACGATGATAACAACATCATGTTAGACTGGTATCAAAAACCTACCAGTTCTGGACGCTATATTAACTACCACTCTTACCACACTAAAAAAACTAAAATTAACGTAATTCTAGGCTTACGTAAAAGAATAGAAAGAATAGCCCATCCGTCATTAAGGGAAAAAAATTTCAAAAAGCTTCACGTAATTCTAAAAGAAAACTCATATCCAGACTGGTTAATTAAGAAATATCTATATAATACCACACTTACAGTTAACATAACAATAAGGTCCCAAACTGGAGAAAATTCCAACATAGAGGCAGAGACGTTTAAATATTTCGCTTTACCATATATTAAAGAACTAACATTCAAAATCACAAACATCTTAAAACATCCACAAATTAGAATAGCGAACAAACAAATTAAAAAAATAGGTAACTTATACACAAAAGTTAAGGATAAAGACGAAACAGTGAAACAGTCATCAGTAATCTATCGCATACCATGTGACAACTGTGAAAAGGTGTATATAGGACAAACATCCACAGTCCTCAGAGATAGGCTCACTAGACACAAAAGTGATTGCCGGCTAGGGAAACAATCATGTGCTTTATCAGAACACTACATCAAAGATGGGCACGATTTTGCCTTTAGTAATACTAAAGTGCTGTCCTCCCAACATAACACTAACAAACGAACTTTCTTAGAAATGGTTGAGATTTACCAAGAACCTTCATGCATTAACAAAAACAGAGACATTCAAGATCTCAACATAATTTACTCTCAACTCTTACAAAAATCAACAAATAACATGAATGTAACCTACAATGGAGCGACAAGAATATTATTTAACTAAATCCTCAGGAACCATAGTAGAACCCAGAATGTTATTAATACTCGTAGCATGGGACCCTTAATTAAACCGTTTTTTGACTAAAATACCATGATATCAAACGAGATTATCTTCCAGTTCATTCAGTGCAAAAATGCATTTCTAACAAAAATAAACCTCAATAATAAATCAAATATGTATTGTTCTTAAATGTTTACCATTGTTTATGTGATGATGTTTTTATATCAACTCTCACTTTGCACGTAAGTTATTTTTAACTTCTATAGTATTACATTATACAGCTCTATACTTTTTAGCCTTGAAAAAGGTAATAAAGAATTACCGAAAGCTCGGCAGTAGTGAAAAAAGAGAGTTTTTTTCTCCTAGCCCTTTAGTATATGGCCAACTCCCCAAGAGTTTCTACCAAGTTTGATATTTTTGGCCAAGATCATTTATAATATATATATATATATATATATATATATATATATATATATATATATATATATATATATATATATATATATACAGGGTGTCCCAGGATAGGTGTTACGATAGGACATATGGGTCAAAAAAAATTGAATTTGAAAATGGCATTTTGGGAACATGCCCCGCTTGGTCCAAAACTGAGGAATACAAAATTTCACTCGGATTGGTATTATACAGGGCGAGTTATAACTAAACATATGAAAAATGACCAAGAGTAAAGTACTCTTATTTTTCCAAATGGAACAAAAGCTTAGTAGAAAAAGTTGTTCAGAAATGAAACTAATATTATAATTTGAAATTGGAGCTTTCTATTCAATATTTTTATTTTCGTCAAATTTTTTGAAATGTAGTACATTTTCCCCCAATATCGTATTACAATACATTATTAGGCTATACCTGGTAAAAGTACATATTACATGTTAGAAAACGTAGTTTCCAAGTATAATAAAAACCGAATACGACAGTGGTGGAAAATGTACTATTACATTTCAAAAATTTGACAAAAATAAAAATATTGACTAGAAAGCTCTAATTTCCAATTATAATATTAGTTTCATTTCTGAACAACTTTTTCTACTAAGCTTTTGTTCCATTTGGACAAATAAGAGTACTTTACTCTTGGCCATTTTTCATATTTTTAGTTATAACTCGCCCTGTATAATACCAATCCGAGTGAAATTTTGTATTCCTCAGTTTTGGACCAAGCGGGGCATGTTCCCAAAATGCCATTTTCAAATTCAAAATTTTTTGACCCATTTGTCCTATCGTAACACCTATCCTGGGACACCCTGTATATATATATATATATATAGATATATATATATATATATATATATATATATATATATATATATATATATATATATATATATATATATATATATATATATATACAGGGTGTCCCAGGATAGGTGTTACGATAGGACAAATGGGTCAAAAAATTTTGAATTTGAAAATGGCATTTTGGGAACATGCCCCGCTATATATATATATATATATATATATATATATATATATATATATATATATATATATATATATATATATATATATATATATATATTTGTTTTCGTAAAACTTGTATTTCTGAAAATGTTAATGAATTTTTTATTACTTATTTAGGTACATAATTTTAATTTTTGTCACTTATTTTAATTAAAATAACTATTTAGTTTCTTGTACCTTGTTTTACTTTTTTCTACAAAGAACCTGTATGAATGTTTAAAAATTTTTAAAAATCTGCTATAAAAGTCCATTATTTTTTTAAATATTTTTTTATATTTTTTAATATAACATTAATAAAATCTTGTAAAAAACACTTTTTAAAAACAAGCTTTTATTATTTAGATGTACTAAAACGAAAAAAAAAAAAATAAGTACAGTTTTTTCATTGTGGCAATGCTAAATGTTATTTATAAGTGGACGTAGTTCGCGTGGGTGGATCCTAATAAAAGTAGTATCAAAGTTATCAGTATTTCAGTATCACTGAAACAGATATAATATATAATGTTAAATTTATTGTCTTAAAAGCTCGTCGCGCGCGAAAAGTTTATCCAGGCATTAATTTTGCTAGGCAAAAATTGTAAATACCTATACTCGATTTGAAATTGGTTTATAGTAATAAATCATTTTTAGCAGCCGATTCCATAGGCGCACCTACCTGACGTGCCGGTTTGAACCCTATTTACTTATCCGAATAATTTAGTAATCATTATTGTCATAACAGGTAAAAATAATTATGCCGAGAATTCCGGGAACAATTAATACACAATGTTACTTTTCAGGTAGTTACGAAAAATTAGGTACCTCTACTTATTGGTATAAAACTGTGAGTCATTTTAAGAGCGAACAAACCTAATGCGAGTATTCTAGGACACACATTTGGGTAATTTTTGAAAATGGAGAGTCTTTCAGGATTTATTCCAGTTAAGCGAGCTGCGAAATCAGCGCTAAGCATTAGTGAAAAGATTATTGTGCTTAATGTATTTAATGCACTTAGATATCAAAAAAGTGCAATAAGTATCGATTCTGCAGTGGAACTTTGTTCAAAGATGACAGGTATTGGAAAAGAAACCATCTACAGGCTGATGCGGGAAGAAAAGACAGGAACCGTGACGCCACCAAAACCATCTCCAGGAAGGCGAACAATACCGATCGATGAGGACGAAAAGGCCATCATAAGACGAAAGGTGCATTCATTCTATTTCAATAAGGAGATCCCTACTTTGGATAGAGTTTTAGGGGCAGTAAAAGAAGACTTTCCTGCAATCAAGAGAGATAAACTATGGAAAGTTCTAAGAGAAATGAATTTTAGATGGGAAAAACATAGTCGGAAGTCTCATTTGCTCGAAAAAGATGAAATAGTATGTTGGAGACGTAATTATTTGAGAAAAATAAGAAAATTTCGCAATGAAAACAAAACAATTTTCTATTTGGACGAAACATGGCTGAACGAAGGCTACACAGTGGGAAAAATATGGACAGACAAAAATGTGACTTCTCACCGGCAAGCATTTTTAGACGGTCTATCAACAGGAATAAATCCGCCCTCTGGAAAAGGAAAACGATTAATTATAACTCACATCGGTAGCTCCAATGGATTTTTAGAAGGTGGACTATTATCATTCCAATCAGTTCGTACAGGCGATTACCACGAGGATATGAATGCTGATGTTTTTGAGGAGTATTTCGAACAAATGATAGAGCTGATTCCACCTGGCTCCGTCATTGTGTTAGATAACGCTCCATATCACTCCAGAAGATTGGAGAAGATGCCTACAACTGCTTGGCGAAAAGCAAAAATTATCGAGTGGCTTGTGGAGAAACAAATACAATTTGAGGACAATATGGTTAAAAAGGAGTTGCTATCAATTGTAAACACCCATAAACATCGGTTTCAAAAATATGTTGTTGACGAAATGGCCAAAAAACAAAATATAATAGTGCTTCGGCTCCCCCCCTACCATTGCGAATTAAATCCGATCGAACTGGTATGGGCTCATGTGAAAGGTTATGTGGCTAGAAAAAATACCACTTATAAAATGAGTGATGTTCAAAAACTCTTTGAAGAAGCGCTTCAAGAAGTCAACGCGGGGAAGTGGCAAAGATGTATAGAGCATGTACTAAAGGAGGAGGAAAAAATGTGGCAATTGGATAGTTTACTGGAGAAAACGGTCGAACCACTTATTATCAATTTAGGGGAAGAAGACAGTCCCTCAGATATTTCATTTTCTGATGATGATTAATTTAAAGCGAAGAACTGTAATGACTTACTATAAATTTTATAGAATTTCAAATAGAAACATTTTTCCAAATTTACTTGTTTATTAGTTGCTTTATTGTTATTAGTATTATATTTATTCAAATACAAGGGTAACAAATTATGCCACACATCCGAATGTTCACTAAATTATATAATTATTGTGTTTAATATAAACTTAAACCCACCCGAAAGCACGTGCATGAGTGCAAAACATCACAGGTAGAATACTACCGCTTATTGTTCGAGCCTCGGGTTAAGCTTTGTATTCGACGCCCTTATCAGATCTATAGGAATGGAAAGTTTAATAAATGCAAAAGGGTCTAGACTTTCAATGTATATACTATTTAAAACTTGGCAATTTAGGTGGACCACTCTGTGTACGTGTTTGACGGATTTTAATGATTTATTACTATCAACCAATTTCAAATCGAGTATAAGTATGGTTTTTTTTCTTTTCTATTCACGCGACAAGCTTTTAAGACAATAAATTTGACATAATATATTACATCTGTTTCAGTGATAACTTTGATACCACTTTTATTAGGATCTACCCACGCGAAATACGTCCACTTATAAATAGCATTTAGCATTGCCACAATGAAACAACTATACTTATTTTTTTCGTTTTAGTAACCTAATAACAAAAGCTTGTTTTTAAAAAGTATTTTTTTTCATGATTTTATTTTTAAATTTTTAGTTACCTCTTCCTATGCATTTCTGATAATGCATCATTATTAGAAGACATTTTACCTGCTATCGTATTCTACTCGTCAAACTCTTTCATTTAATACCCATATCAAGGGAATTGTGAAGAAAACGGTAATCCACCATTTTGTGGCGTCCGCCATATTGAGTTTAGAATGACGTCACATAAATTATCGTATTTTACTCGTCAAACCCTTTCATTTGATGCTCATGTCAAGGGGGTTGTGAAAAAAAGGTTGTCCGCCATATTGGGTTTAGAATGACGTCACATAGATTACACAGCCCCACAAAAAAAAAATTTGTACTCCTATCGAGACAACTATATCCCTATGTAATTTTCGACGCTGAATCCGAATCCCAGGTCAAAAAAAATTGTACACCCCAAAATCAACCCCTAGCGCTAAAAAACACCTCAGCAGCGTAAAAATGACTTAACGCTCCACGAATAGTCTTAAAACTCAATAAATCGAAGTAAATATAAACATTCAAGTATATAACGCATAAATACAGAGTTAACACTACTTTTCATTGAAAATCACCCCCATGAGTGGGTGAAAACTACCCCTCATACAACAGGAAACTTAAAAAAAATGCAGTGATTGCAAAAAAAAGCTTACGATGCCCAGTTTTTTTGCAACGAGTGAGTAACTGCATTAGTTCCGATGCGATTCTCAAAATCTACCCCCACAGAGGGGCGGAAACCACCCCTAGATTAAAATTTCAAGGAAAATCGAGCAAAATTTTGTCATCGTTCTATTTTAATCGATGCTAAAATTGGCTAAAGATATGCAGCACTGCAGTTTGGAGGTGAATACTTACACATTGCACCAAAGTCATTCAGTGACATCCCCATGAGAGGGTGAAAATTACTCCTCATATAATTACACAGCCCTACAAATTTTTTTTTTTGGAACTTCTATCGAGACAACAGTATCCCTATGTAATTTTCGACGCTGAATCCGAATCCGAGGTCAAAAAAAATCGTACACCCCAAAATCAACCCCTAGCGCTAAAAAACACTCCCTAAACAGGGTAAAAATGACTTAATGCTCCACGAATAGTCTTAAATCTCAATAAATCGAATTAAATATAAACACTTTCCATTGAAAATCACCCGTGAGTGAAAACTACCCCTCACACAACGGGAAATTTAAAAAAACTGCAATGATTGCAAAAAAAGCTTACGCTGCTCAGTTATTTTAGAAACAGTATGTAACTGAATTAGTCTCGATGCGATGCTCAAAAACTACCCCCATCAAGTGGCGGAAACCACCCCTAAATTCAAATTTCAGTTGCTGTTGGTCCTTAAAAAGAGAGACGTCTGAAAAGCATAAACGGCAGTCGGTCAGAAGATCATTCGAGAACAAATCCAAAAGATATTGCAAAAAGAAAGAATAAATTTAATTGAATTAAGACTACAGGTAAATTTTTGCTACTTCATAATATGGGTACTTTTCAAGTACGTTGTCCAAGATTCTTCTTAAATAAAAAATTCAGAGCTTTTCTAAAAGGTACTGCAACTATGTTTTGAATTTATTATATAATTATATGAGGAGTAATTTTCACCCTCTCATGGGGATGTCACTGAACGACTTTGGTGCAATGTGTAAGCATTCACCTCCAAACTGCAGTGCTGCATATCTTTAGCCAATTTATCATCGATTAAAATAGAACGATGACAAAATTTTGCCCGATTTTCCTTGCAATTTTAATTTAGGGGTGGTTTCCGCCCCTCTGTGGGGGTAGAATTTGAGCATCGCATCGGAACTAATGCAGTTACTCACTCCTTGCAAAAAAAGTGGGTATCGTAAGCTTTTTTTGCAATCACTGCATTTTTTAAGTTTCCTGTTGTATGAGGGGTAGTTTTCACCCACTCATGGGGGTGATTTTCAATGGAAAGTAGTGTTAACTCTGTATTTATGCGTTATATACTTGGATGTTTATATTTACTTCGATTTATTGAGATTTAAGACTATTCGTGGAGCGTTAAGTCATTTTTACGCTGCTGAGGCGTTTTTTAGCGCTAGGGGTTGATTTTGGGGGTGTACGATTTTTTTTGACCTCGGATTCGGATTCAGCGTCAAAAATTACATAGGGATATTATAGTTGTCTCGATAGGAGTACCAATTTTTTTTTTGTGGGCCTGTGTTATCGTATTTTACTCGTCAAACCCTTTCACTTGATACCCATATCAAGGGGATTATAAAGAAAAGTGTAATCCGCCATCTTGGGGCGTCCGCCATATTGGATTTCGAACAATACTAAATATACTATTGTCATTGCATTGTCACCTGACTTATACACGTGTGAAAAATTTCAAAGCTCTAGCTTAATTAGAACTAGTCGAAATTTTGATTTCAATATTTGACCTAAACATTCATACATACGTACATACATACAAACTAACTGGTGAAGTTAAATAACAGCTTGTAAAAAAGGCAAGCGCTATTTTTTCCTAACTAATTTTACAACATAAGTTGGGGCCCCAGGAGTATTTGTTGCCCCAGGCCTGCAAATAGCTCTCGGCGGCCCTGTCCAGGGCCCTCGAGAGCCGGAACGGGCCCCGGCGCCGTAAAGTTTTGCTCGCCCAGGGTTCCCTGGCTGATAAGTAAATTTGAAGTCAAAGCAGTGCGGGCCCGGGGGGGGGGGGGGGGATTTGCACCCCCTGTCCCCCTCTTGACGGACCTGGTGTCTACACGGGAAGTCAATTGTTGTTTTGTAGCAAACACGGGCAAACCCAACAACAATGTTAACAAAACCAAAGTGGTAATAATGGGTGCCAAATTCCGCTCTTAGAAGACACAATTCTGATTTGCTAACATTATTTGTCTAATAATCATATATTTATGTTTTTAGTACAATGAAATTAAAAATTTTACATTTGACAAATGGCCGTGACCATGAAAATTGGAAGTAAATTAAACAGTAAACTAAGGACATATAGGAAGGAAACAGTAAAACTCTAGGTATGTCGGGTAGGACTAAATAGTGACTCAAGGTTTGTAGTTCATAGCAAATTATGGGCCATTTTTACGCATTTAAAGCATTTGAAGGCGTAATAACATAATGGACCATAATAACTTGTAGCTATTGCCGGACAATTGCGCGCCAAGTAGTTCGAAGTAAGACGGTCAATTGAAGTGTATGAAAAATCTTTGTAAACTGCCAGATAATTTTTTTTTGTCTGTTCATCTTTTAAGTGTCGCTTTTTGCTTTAATTGCTGCTTCGTGTTGTGTTGGTTTATAAATGAATATTGACAAAATATAAAGTGTATTTTAAAAATGATTTCTTTGAATAGTATTAATGTAACTAGATGGGTACAAGGTAAGAAAAAAAATTATCCATAACTGATATTTTATACAGTGCATGTTTCTTTCAAGCGGACCATAGGGTTATATATGTTAAAGTCTTTACCCCATATAGGACCCAGTTCTATTAAAAGTATAGAGATAAAACTTGACAAATGTAGGTAAATCTCAGAACCTTAAAATTATGTTAACTGGCTAAATATGTCAAAATACTTCAAAAAATATCTGAAAAATGCATTCGAAACTGTGACAATAAAGTTTTGAATGACAGAAAATGTGTGTCACCTTAACCTGTTACGAAAAGATAAAAACAGTAAAACAAGGGGGTGAAAAACTGAACTGAAGTTTTTAAAAAAATAAATGCATTTCTTGGAACTTTTTTGGCGTATTTGGCAAATTAACATATTTTTAAGACTCGGAAACCTATTATCTCTATACTTCTGATACCTAAATTTACCAATTATACTTCTAGTAGAACAACGCCTAGCACGGGGTTAAAAATTTAACAAGTTTAACCTTGCGACCCGCTTTAAAAAATTTACCGTATCTACCTATATTAAAACAAGTGGTTTATAACAAATTATTATCCAATTTAAGTAACGGATATTTGCCGTTTTTTGTTTTCAGTTTTGTAACATTTTTCCAGCAAAGGTACTGCGATTATGTAAAAATTTGCTACTCTTTAAAGGGTAAACCTATAGCTTAACAGCGCAGTTCTATTTATTTATGAATAGCCAACTTCATACACTTCTACCGCCAGAAAAAGTAAAAAAGGGATTTTTTTACGTAAGTACGTATTTTTTAAATACCCTTGGCAAACGGACATAATAATATGGCCCGTAATACAAAATATGTAGAACTTTGCTATTGAGCAAGATTTACTTTTTAAAGTAGCAACACAATTTTACAGGATCGTATTGTATCATCATCACATCATAAGTGTAACATACCAATTACCAAGCCTTCAAAGCTTTACAGTTAAGAATTTTTGATAACTTTGAAAATAATTGTACATATATGTACATATATTATTATAATCAAAACCTTTTTCTACCCTAAGGTGTATAGGTATTAAATTTAATCGTATATGAATTTAGCCAATTCCTTTTAATTTCTTGCCATTCTCTTTGCTTCGTCCCAGCTGTTTCCTCGTTCTCTTAAGTTTTTAGGTTTTTCGGTTCCTGGCCCCTAGTCATTTTTTGTGTTTTGATTTTGCTTGCCATATCTTTTTTACCTGCTGTGATTCTTTTATTCCTGTTAGATGCCCAATCTTAATTGCTTTCCCTTTACATCTTTTATTATACGTTCAACTTCCAACTCCTGTCTAACTATTTCATTTCGAAATCTGTCTCTTTTAGTTATGCCCTTTATCGCTTTCAGGTGCCTCATCTCCAATGATTGTAGTTTACTTTTCATCTGTTTTGTTAATATCCAGCTCTCACATCCGTATATCAGTATAGGCTTCAAGATGTTTCTATATACTATTAATTTGGTTTTTCTTGAAATTTCTTTCTTGGGTATAAATGTGCTGTTTATTGCGTGGTATAATAATAGCTTTGATGCACTTTCAATTCTGTCAGTTAACTCTGCTTCATTTTCCCCATTTTTGTGGACCTTGACACCTAAGTATTTAAATATTTCTGCTTGTTCGAAATGTTTTCTATTCACGCTTATTGTTATGTTTGTATCTTCCTTTCCTATCAACATTACTTTTGTTGTTTCTATGTTTATTTTTCGACTTCTGGCTTCGAGTAAATATTTCCATGATACTGAATTATACTGTAAGTCTTATTTATTTTTCGCAAAAATTGCCAAGTCGTCTGCAAACGCACATTCAGATTTCGATATTCCTATACCCTTTTCATAGTGTCTTTGTGTTTTGTTTTACTTCTTTTATTACGTCGTCCATTACTATGTTAAATAGAGTGGGGCATAAAACACCACCTTGTCTTAATCCCTCCTTTGTTAGAAATTCCTCCGATTGTTGATTTCCTTTTCTTACGTAGTTCCTCCTAGTTTTATATAGATCTTTTATCGCTCTTGTTATATTTCTTGGTGTCCTATCGAAAGCCTTCTCTAAGTCTAAGAATGCTAGGAATATGTTAGTATTTCCAGTTTTTTCGATTATTTGTTTTATAGCAAATATATGGTCTTACACCCTTCTACCCTTTCTGAATGCGCTTTGCAATTCCTCCAATTGTGGTTCTATTTCTGTCTTAAATGTTTTCTCTAATATTCTTTCATATACTTTTATTACTGTACTTCTCTGTTGTCTCCCTTTTATATTGTCACCAAACAGTTTTTCCGACTTCCCTTGTACAATGTAAATCCCGTGACAATATATAGGTGTATTCCCAGTTCCCAGTCTCTTGGTACAATTGATTCCTTGAACATTCTATTAAACAAATATTGTAGCGAGTTTAGTACTTTATCCCCGAGGCATTTTAACATTTCTGCAGTAACCCCATCATGTCCCGCTGCTTTACCTCTCTTCAGCGTGTTTATTGCTTCCTCTAATTCCTCAATTTGTATTTTCTGTTCCATTTCAGGTTCCTTATCTTCAGTTTCGTCATCACATTCCTCATCGGCAATGTAATTTATTTGTTCTGCGTTTGGGGTTTTCTCGAAATATTCTTTTCATCTCATTATTATTTTTTGTTTCTCGCCTATCAATTCTCCATTTCTTGCTTTTATATGTTTTACTTGGTATTGTTTTCCTTTTCGTAGTGATTTAATTACATTGTAGAACAGCTTTTGGTTTCCAAAACTGTCTTTTTCCGTCTCTTTTCCAACATCTACCCATGATTTTTCTTTTGCTTGTTTCACTAATTCTTTTACCTTTGATCTCTGCTCTTTATAAATCGGGTATTTTTCATTGGTCTTGTCCCCAAGATTATTTTTCCATTTTCCTTTCTTAATTCCCACTTCTCTTTTTACTTCGTCGGTCCACCAACTAGTTTGTTTTTTGTTTTCATTTACCCTAGTAACACCACATATTTGTTTCGCTGTCTTATTAAGTATTTGCTTAATATTTTCCCAGAGTGCTTCAATAGGTACTGTCTCATAATTTATATTAACTGCCTCGGTTTCCGTTTCTACCGCTTCCTTGTATGCTTTTGCTAATTCTTTTTCGTGCAGTTTATAAGTTCTAATTATTTCTTTTGTCTTACTTCCTTTGTTCATTAAGTTTTCTCTTTGCAATTGTCCTACTTTCACTTTTATTTTTGAAACAGATGTGGTCAGAATATATTTCAGCTCCTCTTTTAACTCTTGTATCTTTTACCTCTGCCCTGAAACTGTGTTGATTATTACATAATCTATTATTTTTCTTCTGTGCTAACTACCTCCTTCGTGAATTTATGTATATCTTCATGAGCATAGAACGTATTTGTTATTATTAAATTATTTATTATGCAGAAATCAATTACCATTTTCCCATTTATTATTATTTATAGTCTGTTCCCCATGTATTCCTCTTGTTTCACCTGTTTCTAGCCTCTTTTTACCTACCCGTCCATTTAGCTCGCCAATAGGCGATAATGAGGATAATAATCAATAATCGACCAGTAATATATTCCATTATTTTCGTAAGTTGTTCGCAAAACTCATCCTTGACTTTTACTCTTTTGTCTACATTAGGCCCATAAACTACTAGTAACGTCACTTTTGTCTGTTTGTCTATTTCCAATTATTAGCGTCTTCTCGCTTACACCCGTCCATTTCTTTATATATTTTACATGCTCCTCTTTTATGATACAGCCGGCTCCTTCCTTCACTCTGGTTTGGTTTAGCTCTACTCCACTGTGGTGGGTTGTCTGTGTTAGATAACTCACTGTGGAGGTTGACCCGCAGAGTAAAAAACAAATACAGTCAAATCCCGACATTAAATTCAACAAGACCACAGACCAATGCAGAGAAGGCCGAAGTGCTCGCAGAGCGTTTGGCCGACATCTACAAAGGTACACCTAACACGACTAACGAACAAAATGACATAACAGACATAATCAACAAAACTGTTCATTCCAAATACCCCATCCCACCTTCCATGATTCATAGGTTGTTGACAACACCTGGTGAACTTAAGACAGTCATCAGGTTGTTGCCTAGCAACAAAGCCCCGGGAGAGGACGGATTTCTTACGCCTTGATCAAAAAAATCATGACGAGAAAGGCTGTGGTGCAACAAATGTACATTATAAACGCAGTGGTTGTGCTACAGCATTTCCCGGCTGTATGGAAGAATGCGTCAAAATACCAATATTAAGGGCGGGCAAAGATCCGACAAGGGCGGAATCTTACCGCCCAATAGCGTTGCTCAGTGGCTTATCGAAAGTCACAGAGAAGATTATTCTTCGAAAAATTAACAGCCTGAACCTAGAGACTGGGGTGCCGGACGACCAATTCGGATTCAGAGGTTGACACAGTACTACTTTGCTAGTTGCGAAAGTCGCCCAAGACGCAACTGACAAGATCAACATTCAACAAAGTACTATGTTACTGTCTCTGGATGTCCATAGAGCGTTCGACAGCGTATGGTTCAACGGGATGTTATATAAGCTACTGACAACGCGCAATTTTCCACTCAATTTGGTGATATTGATGCATTCTTACATTAATGGGAGAACTTTCAGAGTGAGGGTGGATAACTCACCCTCATCGAGAAAGAAAATACACGCCGGAGTTCCTCAGGGAACCGTCCTCTCCCCAAAACTATTTAGCCTCGACACCTCTGATATCCCTAAATTCCCATCTACAAAATTGGCCATGTTTGCGGACGACGTACTGGTCTACGCCAGTTCGTTCTACGCAGACGGGGCCAAATCACACATCAAAAACCATCTACATTACCTTCTTCCCTGGTATGAGAAATGGAAGATGGAGATTAACGAGGCTAAGTGTGAGTGCATCGTACTCACACGAAAGTTCTCGAAGAATGTTATCCACGTCCCTATCCAAATAAAAAACGCCCAGATATTACCAGCGAAAAAGCTTAAGTATCTTGGCGTTATCCTTGATGAACGACTCCGCTTTGCATCGCACATTTCCTATGTACTCGTATGACAAAAATCCTTCCTCGCGATGCAAAGCCTCTATTCGATCCTATCCCCTAAATCCCCATTATCCCCAAGGAACAAATTGGTAATCTACAAACAAATCCTAAGACCTGTGATAATGTATGCTGAACCAGTTTGGTGCAGTATTACCACCACACAGATGGACAGACTGCAGCGCTTCCAAAACGTTGCATTAAGATGTGCAACGGCATCAAGACGCGCCACAGTCATTCGAGAATTGCATGAGCTCGCCGACGTAACCATGTTCGGCGAGCACATTCATAATATTTCGGATGACTTTTACAGACATAAGACAAGCGCCTCTAGACTGACGACAAACTTGATCAGGGTTAGACAGGAAGACGCTGCAGTACACAAACCCATCTATAGTAGATTACCGATTTATACGGAAAATTTCATCCCTATCCCTTAAACATCCCCGCATTTTTCGAATTATCTCCATTTTCCATATTCTCGTGCTCCTGTGCAAATCCTTACTGAGCTCCTAAAATCCCAACTATGTCGTACTAGTGCCGGCCTTCGATTTTCGACGATTTCATTTCGAGGTGTGCTCTGAAACAAAAAGTTCGTGTTAATCGTGGTTTCAACAGCCTGTTCTAGTGGGGGTTCTATGTCCACTAGGACACCTACAGGTACATTTTGATTAAACGTAACGCTATGAGTGTTTTCTGGACAACTGAAAGTTTGTTCCAGATGATTAACAGGTGCTAAGTAATTTAAGAATAGACTTGTTGTCTCCATCTTTGACGCAACAGCAGGGGTTGTTTGGAGGAACCCACCTTCCACCCGGTTGCTCATGAAACCGTCAACCGCCTCACTGAAAGAAGGGGATGATGGAAGGTTGTGGCTTTCGGAAGTTGTTGTTGTGGTCTGACTATGTAGACTCTGAATGGACATTTTTATTGTGCTTGATTTTCTCGAAAGAAAATTTTAAAATTGAAAATTTTAAAGTAAAGTAAAAGTAAAAATTATTTATGTTTCCGCTTTTGAATTATTTTTCAAGTTTATGAAAAAATTTAACAAGTTTTTTGGTGGCAAAATCTTTAAAAGTCTTTTGACGAAGGGGTAATGTCTTTTTGATACACTAAGTGTTTTTAGGTAAGTGAATTTCGTTTTAGAGTCTTTTTTAATTTTCACAAAAATTGTGTAAAAAGTTCTAAGTTGAGAATATTTTATATCAATCTGTTCCTTAGAAATGTCAACAATTATGGACACTCTAAGTTTTGTATGGTCTACGAAAGTTTTATTACAGAGCTAGCCAAGATATACCTTTTCTTGGAAATTTAAGTTTTTTAAGAACGCGAGGCGCAACTTTAAATTTGCCCGGATTTTTTTCAACTTGTCAGAGCAACCACGACAGCCCTTTTCCGCTTGCCGCAGAAGTCTAATACAAAGTACTGAAGGTGAATAGAGACCTTTCGTCCACTAGTGCAATGTGGAGTACTTATCCAAAATCCCCTCCGAATCGTAAGTCGGTTGTACGACTTATAACACGATCACGCACAAGATGGTCTAGACTCTAGAGTTTCTTAGAAGTTCAACGTTGCTCCTGTCCATTAGAAGGTCTAGCTGATGTCTGATTTTGTGATATCCGACTAATGAAACTGCAAAGGTTTTCTCGTGGAGTGTGACGTTAAAGTTGTAGTCTTAAAAAAGACTATTGTTGGAAAAATCTTAAAAAAGACTTTTTGAGAATTTCTTTCCTGTTGGAAACGAATTTCTTTGAGTAGGGTCGAATTTCTTTTAACAGCTGCAGGTACGCTAACAATTTTTACTTTTACCGAATATGAACACTCAGAAAAAAGAAATCTTTATAATATAAAGATTACTAGACGTACACGGGTGACTGATACTGTTTGACGAAACTGAACAGACTGACTGTGTCGAGTTTAACGGAATTGAACAGACTGATTAATGCCGTTTCCGCAAGATATTTTATAGAGAAAATATGATACAGCCTATTTTCAAAAATTGTAGCCGATCTCGAGCGGCGTCTGGGTCTGAGCGTTCAGGCACCCTTGAAAAACCTCCGTCCGCTGAGATATACTCTCCATCGTTTTACTCCAACGCCGAGCTTTGTCGAGGCAACAGCTAATGATCGGGCGCGTCGAGAGCAAAAGTAAAAGCGAGAGTGTAGTAGTGAAAGTAAAATCCAAAGCGAGTTTCGAAGAATCTCAAAGTAGATTGGGACTAAGTCACCGACGAAAACGTACGGCCGGTGCCGCGTATGCGGGCCGGAAAATCGCGTATATTAAGTTAATGGACATAGTGAAAGTAAAGACAGTGCTAGTGTTAGTGCAGACGGGGAAAATAACGACGGAGAGATGGAGTACTCCATCGACGTGACAAACAGATTTGGCGTTCTAGAGCAAAAAGCTGAAGGCGAAGCATCAAATAATAATGCAAGCCAAATAATACAAACAAAAACGGAAAGGATACCACCAATTGTGATAACGTCAAAAGTCGATTATGTGAAATTCATGAACGAGCTAAAAAGTATTACAAGTGTGAACAATTTTGCAGTTAAATACTTCAAAAACAGTATTAAAATAATGCCAAAAGATAAGGAGACATACAATAAAATAAAAACCGAACTAGAGAAAGAAGAAAAACTAGAGTACTACACCCATACACAAAGGGAAGAGAAAACAAAAAAGATAGTATTCAAAGGACCACCAAACCTAGAAATGGAGATAATCAAGGAAGAATTTCAACAAAACGAAATAAGCATTAAAGACTGCCTCCCAATGAAAAGCAGAACAGGGAGTTCACACTCATACCTAGTCACGGTACCGATATCGACCAACCTGAACCAAGTAAGGAAGATAAGAGCTATCGACCATGCAATAGTAAAATGGGAGCCCTACGCAAAAAAGCAGACATACACACAATGCCACAGATGCCAAAAATTTGGACACGGATCTTCAAACTGCCATAGAGTACCAAAATGTGTCAAATGTGCAGAGAACCATTTAACCAGTAACTGCACACTGCAAAAAACAGAAAATTCGAAAGTTACATGTGCCAACTGTAGTGGAGACCATACTGCAAACTACTCCAAATGCCCAAACTGCTGGAATATTTGGAAAACAGCAAGAACAAAAACCAACCCAAACAAAATAGAGTGATTAGCAAACCAAACCCGGTACAAGAAAATATCTCGTACAGCCAGATGACAAAGAACACACAAAGGCCAGCACCAACCACAACAAATAATACCAACGAAGCTGAAGATTTCGAGACACTCACAAGAGAACTTAAAGAATTGAACGAAAAACACAACCTAAAGAAAATGATCGAGTTAGTAAGAACACTCAAGAGGGAATTTGATAAATGTAAAACCGACTTGGAAAAAATAATGATTCTACAAAAGCACATATAAATGGCGACCCCAAACAAAATAAAATTAATGATGTGAAATGCCAACGGCCTCCTAGGAAAATTCAGAGAGTTAAGAGCTTTCTGCAAGGAATAAGACTACGATATACTAGCAGTAACGGAAACCAAGCTAAATAACAAACAGCCTCAAAAAATAGCAGGATACAAAACAATTTTTAGAAACAGACGAGCAATCAATCCGGGTGGCGGCGTTGCCTGCTACTACAAAGAAAACATGGAAGTAGATGAACTACCAACTAACTGTAACAATATAGAAGCCTTGGCCATAAAAATAGGAGAACTAAAAATAGCCGTAATCTATAACCCCCCAAGAACAAACCTATCTACTCAAGACCTAGACAGCTTGATGGAAAATCATGAAAAACACTGATAATAGGGGACTTCAACGCAAGGCACCGAGTTTGGAATTGCACAACAAATAATCCAAATGGAAATGTATTATGCAGATACGCAGATGATAACGACTATCAAATATATGCCCCGCCCAATGCAACATGGATAGCAAAAGGACCAAGACAAACAGACGGAATCCTAGACATAGGCCTATCAAAAAATGTCATAGTAGAAATGAACAATATTAATCAGCTGGCTTCAGATCATACACCTGTAAAAATCATAATCCACCAGAGACCAAAACTTATAGCAAAAAGAAAATTTAGAAACTATGAAAAAGCAAACTGGCAGCAATTTAGGAGAATTCTGCAAGAAAATATTACTGTAAATAGAGACCTAAATACCCCTGAAGAGATAGATGCAACAATCAACTCCCTAACAACAAACATCCAACAGGCAATAGAAAATAGCATCCCGATAAACAAAAACGCAAATAAAGCACTAGGTACCTGAAGAAATCCAACAAACAATAAGAACAAGGAACACAATAAGAAATAGATTCAAAAGAACGAGAACCCAGGCAGACCTCGAACTATTAAAATACCACAACACATTAATCAAAGTCATGATCCAATCATATGAAGAAGAGGAATGGTATAACAGAATAAGAACAACACAAGAGAAAAAACAAAATGTCTGGAAAATGATAAAAAATCGAAAATTGGCAGGAAACACGTACGAAATCCCACCGCTAAAAATAAACAATGTTTATTATACAACAAAAGCAGAAAAAGCAGAAGTAATGGCAGAGACACTAAAACAAATAAACATACAAACAAGAGACCTGTCAGATGACGCAACAACAAAAAGCAGTGGAGCAAAACTACCAAGAAGTAATAAGCCAAAATATAGAGATAGAGCCTGAACAACACACAAATCCGTTTCAAATCAAAAGGATTATAGCCAGAATGAGACCGTACAAAGCAGCAGGAGAAGATCAAATTGTTCCCAAAGTCCTAAAAAATCTAAACAACAAGCAATAACACAAATATACTACATAATGAACAGCTGCATGAAAATACAGTACTTCCCCACAGTTTGGAAAAACTCTATTATTAGAACATTAAAAAAACCAAATAAAGAAGCAACTAATCCAATAAACTACAGACCAATTTCGTTAACCAGCAACATGGGGAAAATATTAGACAAAATAATATTCAAGAAACTGCAAACATTCATCGAAGAAGAAAACAAAATAATCCCGGAACAATTTGGTTTTACCAGCAAAAAATCAACAGAATTACAATCTGCGAGGATTGTAGAAGAAGCCATGATCAATAACAACATTAGAAACTCAACAGCGCTAGCTCTATTGGATCTAGAAAAGGCCTACGATACAATTTGGCAAAAAGGACTTATACATAAAATGAAAGTAATGGGAATACCAATTAAAATAATAAAAATTATAGCCAGCTACTTAAGCAACAGAACATTCCAAGACAAAATCGAAGACATAAAATCTGAAAAGAAACAATTAGAAGAAGGACTACCGTAAGGGAGTGTATTCCGGCACTCTTCAATATATACATCAATGACATACCAAAAACGGATAATACGAAACTAGCGTTATTTGCGGATGACACGGCCATATACTCAAGATCAACAAAAGTTCACCAAGCAAAAATCTACATCCAAAGACACCTAAGGATACTTGAAGAATATTTTAAAAAATGGAAACTTAAAGTAAACGCCGATAAAACACAATTGATAGTATTCAACCAAAAAACAGTCCCACCGAGAGAAGACACGATAGTAAGAATGAACAACACGGAAATTGAAGAAAGAAACGAAGTCAAATACCTACCTTGGACTAGTGCTGGACAAAAAACTAACATTTAAACCACATACTGAACAACTAAGAAAGAGAGCTGGCCTAGCAACCTCGCTAATTTTCCCATATCTGCTTCCTGAAAATCCTTTAAGCATAAAACTAAAAATAGGACTGTATAAAGCATACGTAAGAAGCATAATGCTATACGCAGCACCAATTTGGAGCGCAGCAGCGAAGTGCAGAAGGCAAAAAATAATGACGCTAGAAAGAAAAATACTTAGAACAATCTACAACAAAAGACCATACGAAATAACAATACCAGAGCTATACAGAAGAGCGGAAATACCACCGATTTGGGAGGTGATTAAAAACAATACCAGAAAACTATTTGAAATTAAAACCCAAAACCAGCAAACAACGGAGAATATTGGTAGAATAAACAAGAATAATGCACCATTCAGGAAAAAACACAAATTAATAAATGATGCAATCGTCGAGTAAGTCAATGCATGACGACCCCCCTCCCCTTTTTGGAACAAGAGCAAGTGGCTGTGCCAGAAAAGCCACAAACAAAATTAAAAAAGAACAGAACCAAAAACAAAATAAAAGAAAAATTTATACCAAAGGACGCAGAGACGACAACTTACAAAAGTTAAACAAATTCAACGATAGGCAACTATCCAGAAAACTAAAAACAAGATGGCAAATTCGTTTATTATTATTATTATTATTATTATTATTATTATATAGTTCGACGGCGTCGGTCGAAGGAACAACATCTCCCGTCCCGTAGTATCCAAAATTTGGGGAATTTTGATGCTTTAAACGTTTTGTGGAATGTCGTAAGACATTTGAGTCTTTTTTGCTTTATAAAAGTTTTTCATTAAAAATCACTTTAACTTTTTATAAGCGTAATTATGTTTTGGTTAAGAGCAAATCTTTAACCGATTATTCACGCTGTTTTCCAGGCTTCTAAACCCTTTTTTGTTAAAAGTTGGACCTCCTGGGTCGAGGGTACTGTAGTACATAATATGTTTTATTTAACATAGTCCATTAGTACATACTTAAGTTTTTACGGATTTTCCTGGAGTGATTGATCTGGTGAGATTTTCGAATCTACTCCAGAGGCTTTTAAACCCTTTGTATTTTGTGAATGGGGAAGTGCCTCGTAGGCATGGGGGTTCGTACTATATGCGTGGTATTCACGAAAAGTGACTAAACCGTAGTAGACAATTCGAGGATTAGTTTATTCTACTTTAAAGGTATTTAAACCTTATTTTGGGGGGAAAAGTAAGCTTCGTTCCCTTAGGGGCTTATGTAACACAGGGTATTTATATATACGGGGCCTATTTTACATATTTATTTACAAGATTAATAGTAAAAAACGTAATATTACAACAACTACGTGGTTTTGTCAGATTTCAATTCCTCTGACAAGCCACTCCCCTTTTCCCGACGACGACGCTGATTGGACGACTTGTTTGATGTACACTCAGACATTGTCGTAATAGTACGTTTTGGATATAAGATTTTCATCAAGAAAAATCACCGGACTTGGATTAATGTTAAATTAAACATAAAATCCTACGTCCCTCGGCCCACGAGGCTCAACTAAATTAAATCCTTAAGGTTTAAAAGCCTTTAAAGTGACCCCTAACAATCGGAAAATGGTCCACTTTATAAAAACTCCAATTTTAAAAATTTTAATACTCTACGTGAATACCGCGTTAGGGCACAAACCCCTTCGCTTATGAAGCACCTCTTTAAAAAAAATTGATAAGGTTTAGAGGCCGTTCAATCCGTAAAAAATTAATCAGACTAAGATTTAAGCGGGTCCAAGAAAATTAACAAAAAGCAAATCTTGCTTTACAATGTTAAATAAACTTTAAGTTTATTAAAATAACATTACATCGTCAGAAAGTAAGTTATCTCTTTCAGACAAAAAAGAATTGCCAGGAAATAAATTAGCTTTTCCGGACAAGAAATCGGCGTTAGGAAATAAGTTATCTTTTCCGAACGACCACAAGGAAAATATCGCTAGGAGGTAAAATATCTCTTCCGAACGATAAAAAGTCCTTCCCGAAAAAACCCTAGTATTCTCTAAAGCTAAAATTCTCATTTCAAAGTATCACGGGATGTGCGTTCGCTGCGGTCCCGGCCGTCGAAATGAGAAAATGCATGTCGTACAAGCGGTCATTCCACCTTTGCTCGGTCCGGAAAACCTCTGCAGGTATTCCCGGACCTGGGTGGCCATACCGATGGTCCCTCCCGGCTTGTCTATGAGACGACTCCGACTCAGAGTCCATGTTGAAAAGCCTAAGCTTTTCCAAAAGTCCGGGAGAGCCCGATTATCACCGAAATCCCCTGATTGCTTAATCGGATCGCTAGGATCAATTTTGTCCCCATCATTGTTTCTGTCCCTTAGGTTCATAAATTCCACACCAGGTCGCGAGGGAGTACGCTCCTCAGATGCGTATCCCGGTGTGAAGCTTGGGCTTCCGCTTTTTTCCAGGTGGCGTTTAATCGACTGGATTACATCTACAGTTTTAAAGGCGGCCTGGAAAGAGTCGATCGAGGAGGCCCTACTTAAGTTTCTATTTTGGTTTTCCATTTTTTCTGTTTTGTCCACGGATGCCAGGTACTAGTAGTACCAATGTATAAAGCACAGACCGCGCGTCTGTCTTTGTCGCTGGGTGGACCCACCACCTTGTTTATACCCCGCTAGCTGGAAGCTAGCGTTCCACCACGGAAGGTTTTTTCAAGTTTGAAAGTGGGACTAATTTTGGTTTATATTAATCTTAGGGATAGGTTGAAACCTGGATTTCCCTAAGAAAATATATTGAGGTTTGTTGACACGGGCTCGTTCAACTTAATTTTCGTTGAAATTAAACAATTGCCAAAAGTTTAATTTTAGTGAATTCACGGGGGGCGTTTTCTCTGTCGATTGTTTGTGGTTGAATTTAATTTTCAGGGAAAGTCTGAGTTGTTGTAAGTCCGCGAAGCCGCTCCTAATCCTGCCTAATTACAATGCTAATTAAGGGGGGCGCTTAACTACTTTCCCTCTATGACTTTATGCAGTCGCTTCTGTCAACAGCACTTCCCTACTTTAATTTATTTCAACTAAAATTACACGATAAACGAATAATTTCCAATCTCAAGATCGTCCTTCTCCCTACACGCGTAGCACTCACTGAATGTCTATCACGATTTGTCTTTCTCACGCTATTTTAGAAAGTTGTTAGAGCAGCGCTTCTTGACTAAGAAAATACTGTAACACTTTCAGGGGTCTACCTCTTGCACGGATTTGTTTATTTCAAAGGTCGCGTCCGAAGGGCCGTCGCGTCCAGTCACTCCTAATGACGCACTTAAAAAACCTAATTTCGGAAATAAACGCGATTTTATTTTTACAATTTCGAAAAAACGATTTTAGTTTTTCCTACTTGTAAATGCCTGAAACAATTTTTGACAGGAAATTTTAAAGCAAACGACTTAAAATCCCTGGATTGTTGGGCTAATTTTGACTCGCAATTTATGATAAAGCTTATCGTTAACCGCAGTTGATCGTTTTGAGAAAAACAAAATCAATTTACGGCCACGATAGCACGGTTTGTTTTAGTGACAATTTCCGCGTTACAAGCGGGAAATTTACAATCCTAACACCGGGAAATCTACTGTTTGAGTCGCTTTGAGAAAAGCGCAACCGAACAGTGACTGGTTGTCGGAAAATTTATCGAACGCAATTTTTTTACGACGATTTATTTGTGATTGTTCTATTCTATCTTTGGCCGGACATCACCTCCAGTTCGAGGACAATGTTGCCGCAGAGTAGGGTACGTACTATGGCTATTCCGGCTATTTCCTGTACCTAACCTTCCCCAACACCTGGTTGGCGGTTTTTCCGAACGTTTCAGGAAAATAACCTAGCCTGACTACCGACCGTGAAGTCAATCTTCAGAGTCTTCGTTTCTTCTTTTTCTTCTCCATTTCACTCACACTTACTAGTGAGGCTGGCTGCCACTTGACCGGTCCCCTGGGGCAACGACTTATCAGGAGGTATTCCAAGTGTTAACTGGATCAAATGGCCTGTACCAAATGTGACAAAATCCCAAACTGATTATGGGTGATACCAGGTAATGGAAATTTTGCCGACAAATGCACAGTGTATATACGCGTAATCTCGGGTGCGCAACGAGATGCTTGAAGCACACAATGAAGATCAAAGGGACCCTGCAATGTCCTGCTGAAAATCCGGAGAATTTCTGCTCACACCTTGCTGACGTCAGATCTGCGAACAGCGAACACTGGGTTGGATACTGATTCTTCACTAAAGTTGACTTCTGGACTGCAGGTCGAAGACTGATGATTTGCTCCCAAAGTTGCGCTATTTTATAGACATTTCTTGGCGGGAATCGCATTCTGATTTCAGCCAGTATCTTTCCGAATTGCAGTCTGGTGAAAAGGGGCGGGGCTTGTTAAGGGAGTCGAGATTTACTTTTCCTATTTTTCGGTGATCGGCAACGTTAGTGAGCATTTCTTCATCGTTGAAGCTTGTCAGACATTCATCCACTCTGGAATCGAAGGATGTGTCGCAGATCTTTATTATTTTAGCCACATTTTGTGTTTTAGCTGTAGTTAAGTGATTTATTTAGTAATTTGGTTTTTTGTCTTCCCAGAAAAAGCATTGTGAAAAAGCTAGTTTCACAACATGCTGTTGTCAAACTAGCTTTTTCACAATGCTTTTTCTGGGAAGTAAATAACCAAATTACTAAATAAACCACTAAAATACACCAAAAATGACTAAAGATATGCGAAACCTCCTGCGATTGTAAAGGGAATGAATGCCAGAAGGATTCAGCGCTGGAAAAAGCTCACTAACGTTGCCGAACACTGCAAATTAGGAAAAGTAAATCTCGACTCCCTTCACAAGCCCCGCCCATTTTCCACAGATTCACATCTGAAAAGCTACTAGCTACTGGACGCTTTCTGAAGCTGGCTTAGATACCGTCTCGGTCGTTATGGTCGAGAATGGCTAAGCAAAGGAGAAAACCGTTAGAAAATGGCGCGAAGCGCTATAATTGGCTGTTTTCTAAAAAGGGGAAAGTCCACAAATACGCGTGCTTGCAAGACAAGATCATCAGTCTTCGAGGTGCAGTCCAGAAGTCAACTTTAGTGAAGAATCAGTATTCAACCCGGTGTTCGCTGTTCGCAGATCTGACGTCAGCAAGGTGTTCGCAGAAATTCAACGGATTTTAAGCAGGACATTGCAGGGTCCCTTTGATCTTCTTTGTGAGCTTCAAGCATCTCGTTGCGCACCCGAGATTACGCGTATATACACTGTGCATTTGTCGGCGAAATTTCCATTACCTGGTATCATCCATATATCAGTTTGGGATTTCGTCACATTTGGTGCAGGCCATTTAGTCCGGTTAACACTTGGAATACCTCCTGACAAGTCGTTGCCCCAGGGGACCGGTCAAGTGGCAGCCAGCCTCACTAGTAAGTGTGAGTGAAGTAACCGCGAGAAAGAAGAGACGAAGACTCTGAAGATTAAATTCACGGTCGGTAGTCAGGCTAGGTTATTTTCCTGAAACGGTCGGAAAAACCGCCGAACCAGGTGTTGGGGAAGGTTAGGTACAGGAAATAGCCGGAATAGACATAATATGTACCCTACTCTGCGGCAACATTGTCCTCGAACTAGATGTGATGTCCGGCCAAAGATAGGATAGAACAAACATAAATAAATCGTCGTAATAAAATTGCGCCCGATAAATTTCCGACAACTAGTCACTGTTCGGTTGCGTTTTTCTCAAAGCGACTCAAACAGTAGATTTCCCGGTGTTAGTATTGTAAATTTCGCGCTTGTAACGCGGAAATTATTCAAAAACAGACAGTGCTATCGTGGCAGTATTGATCTTTTATGTATGTGCATGAAAGTGTTTTAAATATGAATAAATGAAGAACGAATGGTTATGTAAATACGAATGAATGTAGAATAAATGAAGAATGAATGCTTGTATATATATTAACGTATGAATGGGTAAATGTATATAATGTAAATAACAAAAATAGAATAAACGTCGGATCCGTAATGATCATTTGTATGTAAATAGCCCCCATCTTTTAAGCTGGTTTTTTGTTCTTGTTTTTTCCAGCAGTCCTTAATGTAATATATATGTAACTAGTAAATATAAATAATAAATAATTTTCTAACCATGTGTAAATTCAAACCCTGACTCTGTAAGCCTGGTGGAAAGAGTCGACTCCCCTGCACCGTCGCACAGTGGGGTATTCGGACAATCTAGGCGGTCGAAATTATTTCTTTAGTTGTTATTGTTCTGAATGAGTTATTATATTGATTTGTCGTATATTTAGTTGTTTAGAATATCATGTAATGAAAACACATAATAAGAACGCAAATATATATTGAATTGTGCTATTTAATATATAATATGGGAAACATTAAACTTAATTAAATTAAGATTATGACGAAAACCACGAATCTTCATCAGCTGACTCCGCCACTTCTTGTGTAGACTCGTCAGAATCAGAATCAACATTATTCGGGTTTGGTTCTGATGGTAGCAGCATTTCTATCGTTTCTTTGGAGAATGGCAGTGACTTTTTTTTTGGTGCTCGCCTGAGACTGCTTACGAGTGGATCTGAGGTTAGCAACAGTCTGTTTAGCACATCAAGGTTGCACGCCTCCCTTGAAAACTTGCGTGCAAAGTTCTGCCGGTAAAGTCTGAAATGCTTGTTGCGTGCTTCTGCTGCTTCTTCAGAAAGCAAGCCAATAGGAAGTAATGCCTTTTCCATCACTGTTGCACCATGGACCAAGATTTTGTGCATAGTAGGGCTCATTGGGTGCCATGGGTATAGCTCAATATAAAGTTTAGCTGTTTCCAGCGTATAATCAGCAAACCTCTTCAAATTTATTTTGTGACCACTTGATATGACTTCTAAAATGATTTTGAACCGGTAAATGAGGTTGAAATCTATTCCAGTTATATCAGCTGCTACTTGAGGATTGGCGAAAAACCTTCTACTAGTATTGCCATCGTTTGTGTTGCCGAAGCCCGCTTTCGGTATATCGACTATTAAACCTGTTTCTTGTCTGAATTTTTCTTGTATCTCTGCTTTTCTTTTGTTGACAATTGCTTTATCATCATCCGATCTTAGTTGCCATTTTTGGACTGGAAGTTTATAGGACAGGTGCAATATGCTCTCAAAGAAACGGATCCTAGCGTGCAAAACAGATAATCCAAAGCTTAGTGCTTCTACATCAACATTATTTTTTATGGTTAAGTCGTTGAACTGTTTTGAAGTTGCCCCAGAAATATAACACCTCATTGTCGAACTTGTTTGAGTTGCAGCATTGCAAACTTTGCCATCAACCATGGTAAGCGTCATAATATGTTTCACAGAACAAGTCTTATTTTCCATTTCGTATTTACTATTCTGTAGCAATTTTATAGCATTTTCTATGTATGCGATTTCGCTGTTTGTAATGTCAACTGACTCCTTAACAAATCTGATCCTAATAGGACGACAAAACCTCGGAGAAGATGGGGTCGGATTCTGCCAAAGTACTTTGCTTTTATTTGCCCCACAAACTAATTGGAGAGGTACTAAGCTACTTTGAAAAATATTAGCATCTGTGGCATCGTTTTGCATCTTTTGTTTGAATTGTGCCTGCTGTGAGCCATCACAACCCCACTTGCAAATCAACTGTAAAGTGTTAAGCTCAGTTTCATTTAAATCATGTAAAATATCCTTTAAATATGTTAATAGTCTTTTAACTGTATGGTCTAACAGGTCCTGTAAACTAACTTCTGCGCAAGTTTCAGTAACTCGATAAGATTCTTTAGGCGGGTAACAATCTTTTTTGGCCCTTTGTAGCACGCTGTAGCTTGGATAGTTCTTTTTGTTAGTGCTTCTAACTATCTCATATTGTCGCCTCGAAAGATCGGCTTCAACAAACATTGATAGAGCAGCTAATGGCGTTAGTTGAGTTTGATCATCCGTCAGAGATTTAGAATATAGTTTCTTGTATTTCGTAGCTCGTGTCGGAGACTTAGCTATTTGTTTAAGTAAGCTAGAAGCATCTCTGTTACCAGAACTTTGCAGTACTGTCTGGGTAGCATGCACCAATACGTTTTCATCAACTAACCTTCGAAGTTCTTCTGTTTTCCTTCTCTTAGTTCTATCACTCGATTCGATAAATGGTTTAGATGGTCGACCCGCAGTCTGCTGCGTCCTCGAAACTTTCGGTATTTCGAACGTTCCTTGTAGCCATTCGTTATTTTTTGTTAAAAAACGGTCTTCTACTTTATTTGCTTTTAGCCATCGTTGTTTGAATTGCGACTTGACATATGATAATTTGTGTTTCAATTCCTTGATCTGCTCATCAGAATACCGTCCACACGATAAAAGGTCGTTTTCTAGAAACTCCAATTTTTGATCAAAAGTAGGTAAGTTTTGTTGTTGCATTCTATTAAATAATGCCCTCCGGGTCATAGCTATAACATTTGAGCCGCTTGCTGATCCTAAAACAACACGTAAACTGAATTAAATTTAAAAAATAATAATAATTAAAATAATCTTTATTTTCAACTACCCTATTTAATTTGCAAAAGTGCGGCTATGTGCGGCTAATTTCTACATGAATCTTTTGTTGAAGGTCCACTCTATATATTATCATAAGAAATATAACAGGGACGAACCCTGAAGTACAACAAATATCCTCAAGAGTGTTAAAAAATGATTGAACATTTTTTAAAACTGATTAGTATATTCTTTTGGCTGCAATATCAGTAAAAAGTTAATAACTAAAACCAAATTTACATAATAAACATAGATTCTTACCTGTATTTTCAGAATCCATAAGATTTTTTTCCAAATATCAATTATAATAATAATGATAGTGAACTAAAGAGCTTTAAGAATTGCCGAGAAACGATACGTGCACTAACACAGACGATCAAGTTCCAACTAACAGTCTGGCGGTAAGCGACGGCGGACTACGCGGAGCCAGCCAATGATGTTTTTATAGTCAACAACCATTCAACTTGATTGGTTGATATTTTATTTGTACCTAGCGCAAACTTTATAAAATTGAATTTTGACCGCCTAGATTGTCCAAATACTCCTACGTGCGTCGCATCAACTGGTAACCAAGGGCTAAGACCAGCCCCGGCCGCACTCCGGTCGCGTTGCTGGGTTGGACCTCCCCAGCTGGGGGTTATAACCCGGGCCACATTTGTACATAGTTTTAAGTTACCAAAATGATGTTGTAAATAGATTTGTAATTAATAAATGTCTTGAAAGTAAGCACTCCACTGTATATCAGAATATGCTCACCTTCCATTTCCATTCCATGTCTCTCTTTCCTTTTTTTGTTAGTTTCAGTTATTCCTAACACGTCCAGTTTTGCTTGCTCAAATTCTTCAAATAATTCATTTATACTTCTTATGCTCCAAGGTCACCACATCCACACTCTTTCCGCTGTGCTAGTCTTTTCTATGCCTATATTCTTATGCTTTCTCTTTGCTCTACTTGTGTCCATCCGGTATGGTTTTACTCAGTTCCTTGGATGTGGTTTCCATATTTTGGAGCTTAGTTTGCTTTTAATTTTAATCCCATTTCCATGTTATCTCGTTGATTATTAATTTTTGGTGTCCTATTTTTACTCTGTTGCCTTTCTGTTTTCCATCTTTCGCAATGTTCCTAATTTTCTTTTGTATTTGCCTTTCTTCGAATGTAAGGTCGATATTTATAAATACCTACTCTTTTGTTGCCAATATTTCTTATCTTATTGAATTTATTAGTTCTATTTTATATAGATTTCTTCCAATTTTTTGGGCTGACTTAATCTTTGGTTCTATTTTTAGGTTTTCTTTTATGAAATTTTCCATTGTTTTTTCTAATTCTTCCTCATGATTTTCCAGTACAATTCCTGAAATGATCACGTTGTTCTTTCGTTTTCCTTGCTTATTTTGTTCCATTTCGTGGTGTATTTCTCTGATTTCAAGTTTCAGTTTTTCATTTTCTTTCATTCGATTTTCATTTTCTTTGCGCAATTTTTTTATTTTAGAATAATATACCTGGTGCTCTTTTCTAATTTCCTTCGTTTTCTGTAATACACTCTTCATTTCTATGGCGAGATCTGTTATCATTTCCATAAGTTTATTTATATTCGTGTCCATCTTTCGAAAGATTTCTTTGGCTGTCTCTTTTCCTTAGTACGGCCACAGTTTAACATTATCGATCTGGAACCGCGATAAGAACGGTCACTCGAACCAGCGTCTCGGAGGTTATGTTCTTCTCAGTTCACAGTTTGTATATATTTCAAAAATTTTACTGACCTGTATAATTTCTTTCTTGCTTCCTTTAGTTTTAAACGCACTTAGGTAGATAAAAGAAAAACACATTATCATTAGCATAATAAATTTTATTAGTAATTTTAATAAACAATGCACTACAAGCATGTGTCTGCTGTTTATGTTGTATTATATTTTTCTGAGGAACAATTTTCTTTAATACCAATATCAGGTGATGAGTTTAATTAAGTGTGAAATTCTTGGCACGTTTTATCAATATTTCACTATTATTTCACAAGTTTTGCTTTTAAATTGATGTGGCGTTTGCAAACTTTCTGAAAATGAGACATTTTGACGCCCCGAAGATTTTCTTGGTGCCAACGGGACAGAGTACCGTAAAACGGGACAGTCCCGTTCAAAACGAAACGTATGGTCACGTTACATATTATCCAACAAGCCTAGAAAGCCTGGGCATAAGGCGTAAAATTTTTAGGGGCGGTGTGCCAGAAACGCACCTTTTAAAAATAAAGAAAGGAAATCAAAATAATTCCAAACTACTCTTCTTTTGAAAATAATTTAGGTCAACAAATGACACTAACAGCACAGTACAAAGATTTATGCAAGAAACTTGACTAACAATTAAAATTAACAAAAGTTTCATCAAAAAACACAATACTTAAAAGATTTCACATATTTGATCGCTAACCGCACTAGTAAAATAACTTTTAAAGTAAAAACTCTGTAAAATACACTTCCTCTAGAAAGGTTTTACGTCAAACGTAACACACTTATACAACACTAACAAAACAGTAGGTATAGCCATTAATACAAAAAACGTTCAACTAACTAATTAGTTAGTGAAACGTTGTTTTAATGCCAATTTTCAAACCGGAATCCTTCTTACGGCGTCGGCGTTCGGCAATTCAATCTTTTTCATCGTTTTGCTTTGATTCTTTGACAGGCACGTGTCGAACTGTTTACAGCAATAAGTCATGTGTCTGTCAAAAATTCCGAGCAAAACGATAAAAAAGATTGAATTTCCGAACGCCGTTATTATTTTGACACAAGTAACCCCTATTCCCTATCTCTTATGCAACAAAAATTAGTAATTTTTTTTTGAATTGCCTATACTTTATCCCGAATCTGTTGCCAACTTGGCTATTTTTTATCGAATTCTAGTATTTTTTCTAGTTTGTGTTTTAATAGTTGCCAGTAATTAATAATTTTATTATAGTCGTTAATTTAAACAAAAAGAAAAGTTGCAAAGGTACAAAAACAAATAATTCTAACCTAAAAATATTTTTCTTCTCGAAATCGACCGGAAACGGATCTCTAAAGGTATCGAAAGAATCGATATCGTTTTAGACGATCCGCGATCAGCTGAAAACGAGTGGGAATCGTTTTTTTGCGCCAAATAGAATAGTTCGATATCGAATAGCATTTTGGAACCCCAGCACTGGTCTATTTAACGTTTAGAGGTAGGCTAAAAACACAGGACCGGACTTGTACTCACCGTTCAACTTAAATAATAAACACCAAGAAAATCTAGTCTCGGAAATCTATAAAGTCGAAAAGTAAAATGTTTAAAACACACACTATACCAAAGACACCTACAGAAATGCCAACACCACAAACACAAAACATCAACATCCAACGAAAATAAAACGACGAGACCTATCGTGTTAGCTTGATACGGCCCACTACCAACCCACTACTGATCTAGGGACTTTTCGAAGGAACCAATATCAGCTTTTGATGTCATCTGTGATTGTCAAATGTCGAAACGCTAAGTTTTATCATAAATTGAAATCTAGTAAAAACAGGGACACAAAAGCAAGAGCAAGATAACATGTATGAAGAATAATATTTGCAAATCGCGAATATTGTTCTACATCAAAGAAAATCGAACGATTTGTTCTACATAATTGTTTTGGTTTATCAGATTCAAAGTCTAATGTGAAATTCCCCAATTTTGCAATTCGCATTTATATGAAATAATACTTGTGGTGATTAGGGTTGGAATATGTTATAGTTTGGAATACTTTTACCCCTGCCTTGTGTTTGTTTATTGAAACGAATAATAGTGCTTTTTGCTACCTAGAATATGGTTGTTATTATTTTGCTGAGTAAAACAAGTTTGTGTGCTTTGATTATAGTGTTTCTTAAATTAGCGTTAGGGTTAAACTTAATTAAATTTGAACACGAACAATGTTTACTTATTATGTAACGTTTGCCGGTGTAAGAAAGCGATTTAGATACTATAGATACACCTCGACTTTAGAGAAACTCATTTAGGGGGACGTTTGTAAAAAATCTAGTAAATTATGGTAATTTTCTTGACAAAATTGCGAATAATACAGCTTTTTAAATATGCTGCGTGAAACCACAAACGATATAACTACATATATCGTTTTTAACCTTTCTTAAGAGGCAGAAAGTCAAGCTAGTAGGAATAGTGCTTATCTCATTACTAAAGTAAGTCATAATTGTTTGTATTAGCGCTATAATATAACCTGTTTCGTTTTGCTTACAATTCCGACCTAACTCACGAGTGTATGGTACATATTTTCCCATAAATTAAGAGACACATTTCTGGTAAAATGCGTTTGTGGAATTAAAATTACTCTCGAGTATTATCTGTTTTCACTAAAACAGAAAATAAATGAAATGTCACGATAATATTTAAGTTTGGCAATGCTGCGGCTGAATCGTTTGTTTCCCCTTTAAGGCGCGTACAGTTACAGCGAACGAACAGTTCCAAATGAATTCGTTTAGTTAATGTGTACGTACTAACAAATGCCATCGCACGCATTCGTTCGCCTTCGCTGGGGAGTTACGTTCTTTGAGTTGTGTTCTTTGAACAGGCACTTCTCAATGAATAACTCTTCTTGGTTTCTGTTAATCTTTTATTAACAACACAAGAGCTGGTTACATGCAAGCACCTAATGTAAGAGTATTACCAGAATCAACTACTTGAACAACGAATGTTTGAACAACAAATGTTTAAACAAGAAATGCTCTAACAACAATGTTAGCACTTCTTAAATCTAGCACGCTTTTATAGTTTCTAATTATTTGTAAACATTGATATCTTTCGAGAAAAATACATAGTTGTGAAATAACGTGTACCTAATTTGATATAACTTAAAGTAAAAAAATAAACTACGGTAATAATTCCTTCTCAACAGCAATCGATATTTATCAATAAAGATAGTCTTCGAAAATAATCTAACACAAGCAAATATCGTAATGTATCAACAAAGATATAATTCCAGAAAAATTACTAATAAACAAATGTCGATCTTTATCTGTTAAAATATAAATACAAAGCATAAACATGATCACTTACTAAAAATACAAAGTTCTACTTTCTTCCAGAATTTATCTGTGTAATATAATACTTTTCAGGGGCGGCGACCAGGATACATAACTGTAGAGTGGCAAAGCTAATGATCTAAGTGCCAAAATGTGCAAATTTGATATTTTTCAGTCAAAGTATTCTATGTGCCAGTGCCAATGCGGTGTTAAATGATCTAAGTCCCAATTCATCTCCTTATGCTTGAAATGCTTGTTTAAATTAGCGCCACCTGGGCCCTTTAACACAAGACATACAAGTGCAACAAGTGTAGACTTTTGGTTGGAGACTTGTTAAGTTTTGTAACACAACTTAACTTGTACTAACCTTTGTAGGACTTATAAGTACGGAAATATGTTACAGTTGTAGGTCTGGTTGTACACTTGTTACAATTGTAGGTCTTGTGTTATAGGGCCCTGTAAGTCCGCTTGCTGTTGACGCGCCTAACTGATCTAAGTGCCTAATCGCCATTTTAGTTGATTTAATCACAGGTTGGATCAGTTTATGTTCACTCGCCTTATTTAGGTACGTGTAACGTGTAGAAAATGGCTTCAAGTGCTTTTACTGGTGAAAATATAACACCTAAACCATCAAGAATTGCACAACGTGAGGCTAGGCTTCGTGGAAAGCCTTATACTACCCAAAAGAGCAAAAAGGTTAAACCATCTAAACCGGTCTTATCTGGTGTCTTTGGGAATTTTTGATATTATCGATCACAAATTTCTCATCTAAGGTAACAGTTTTTCAGCATCTGATCGCGACTTTGCTCTAACCGAGAAACGCGCGAAACGTTCAAAAATGAAAACAGTGGCAGATGTTAAGAAAGTGACAGTGGAATCAAGACCTTCCAGACCATACAAGGTTTTGGATATGGGTGACTTGAAGTTTTTTGATTTTGACGCAGCATCTTCAAAATATATTTTAACCTCAAAACTTCGTATTACACAAGCTTCATGACTGCGCGTGACAAAAGACGATCCCGGTGTAGTTTCGTTTAAACAAAATTGTAGTAATTTGTTGGGATGGGAGAAATGCCCTGTTCTTAAGAAGGGAATCACTGTCGAAAATATCAAGTCAGCTTAGCTTACCTGCTTACTAGGTGTACAGTTCTTAAATGAGAATAAGAAAAAAGATATACGTGCTATGATCGAGTTTATCGATGAAGATAACAGGGAGTTTTTCGAAAATATTCTAAGTGCCTGATGAAATTACACTGTGGACTTAGATCATTTCCAAATACAATTTGATTTTCATTTTTTTTTGGTTATATTTGTTTGCTAAAATTATTTTTAATCAATCAATGAATATGTTTCTGAAGAGTTTTAACGTTGAAAAAATAAATATTTGCTTCATTATTCATAGATGTAGAGTTTTTTCCATTTTCCCACCAAAATGCTTTATGGCCCATAGATCTTTTAGCTTTTCCACTCTACATAGGGTTCGCTCACTGGGCGGTACATCAAAAGGAAACTCAGGAAGAATTCGTTCGGCCATTTTTGGTGTATATTCGTGCGTTTGTTCGTTGTATGTGGACAGCAAAGCAAATTTTCAATCGGACGGCGAACAAATTCCTGCGAATGCATTCAACTGAATGCGTTTGCTTTCATTCGCTGTATGTGTACGCGCTTTTAGAATACTAGAGTCCATAGGTGTTCCAACACAGAGTCCGAGAACTGTTTTCGATCAGAAATAAAGTTGCCCAGATAAAGATAACATGGTAAACAGCGACATGCGTGTTTAGTGTATGTAAATGACTGATTATTTCGGACGGTCAGAAAGCCGTACGGACTGCTTATTGGAAAATACCTCACGACTTCAGGATCTGCTGACGCGTCAAATGTGGTCAGGTCTTTCGGGTATTTTTTAAAATAAAAGTACCCACCGGTTTTAATATATGCAGTGAATTTCATAACACCCTATATTTGGTAATTTTTGCGTAAAAGCCAAATATTATCTCCCAGCTAAGATCATTCGCAAAAAATAAAACGCAAATGTAAAAAACCTCTTCTTTCTCATGAATAGATATGACAGACATTTTGTACTATATAAAAATTTTCATTTTTTTATTCTGAGACAGTCCACGCAGACTTCAAGCCTAAGTACTAACGTACCGTGGGCGCCTGAAGAGAAGGGAAATGTAGTCTATTGACATGGGATTTAAAAGACTGCAGGTTGGGAGGGGAAGGAAAAACGTCTGCAGGCAATTTGTTCCATTATCTGGAGACCCTAGATATGAATGAGCGAGAGAAGTGGGATGTTCTGGGCTTTTGTAGCTGGAAAGTAAAGGGATGCATACGTAACGCGCCTCTTGTTGTTCTGTTAGGGTCGGTCAAGGGGAAATTATAGTGACTAGTTCTTCAGAGCAAAATCTGTGGAAGTACCGGTAGAAAACTGGTAAATCCCCAACAGCGCGGTGATGAGCGAGATAAGGGAGTTTTCTTGTGAGGACTGGGTCGTTGATGGGTCGAATGGCTCTCTTTTGGATAGAATCAAGGATGTTAAGTGTCGAGGGTGATGCCGTTTCCCAGATGTTAAATGTCGAGGGTGATACCTTTCCCCAGATATGGCAACAGTATTCTAGGTTACGTCTTATTTGGGAAACATGGAGAGTGTGTAAGTTGGAAGGGGGGAAGTATTTTCTGTCTCAAAAGAGAAAACCAAGCTTTTCAGCTGCCGATGTGGCTACTGAAGTAATGTGTTTGTGCATTGTGCTAGCTGAGGTCACGTTCGAAAGCGATGCTAACAAGGTCGAACGTTTCATTGCTCTGTAGGGCTTGGCCATTCATGAGGATGGGGAAGTTTTGCCGGATTTTTTGCGTGACAGGGAGCAAGGCTAGGTTTTAGAGGCGTTGAACTGAACAAGGTTCTTGGCATCCCAGTCTAAGATTACTTAAAGTTCTTGGGAAAGCGATAAGTGCATAGATCTGCCACTATTATCCAGCTCTTGATTCGAGACTTGTCCGAAAAAATTAATCTTAAAGCGACGAGTACTATCGTCAGTATAACTCTGGATGGGATATGGGATTGGTAGTTGAAGAGAGCAGGTCATTATTGTGAAGAAGAATTAGGGTCGGTGCCAGGACTGAACCTTTGGGGACGCCAGCATTGATAGGATGGAAGTTGGATGAGTGACCGTCAACTACTACAGATATACGCCGATTAGAGAGGAAGCTACCAATCCAGGTACCTACATAGTTTGGTAGGAAGACCGAAAGAAGGTAGTTTGTTGAGGAGTGCGGCATGCCATTCTAGGTCAAATGCCTTGGAAATATCAAGAGCAACAATCTGAGATTCGCCATGAAATTCGAGAGACTTGTCCTAGTTATGTGACCAAGCTAAGGAGATCAGCTGTGGATCTTTGATGACGAAATCCGTACTGTCTGTCATGAATGATTTTGTGTTTTTCTAGATATTTTAGAATTTAAAAGTTGATCGCTTTCTCCATAACTTTGTTGACAACAGAGAGAAGAGAGATAGGTCTATAATTAGATGGAAGGGCCTTGGAACCTTTCATCGGGACAGGCTGCACACGAGCAGTCTTCCAGCCATCTGGGAAGATACCCTTGTCATAAGAGTTGAAAAAGACGAGTTAAGATGGGTGCAAGTTCTGGAGCGCATTTTTTTAGAACAATTGCTAGTATGCCATCCAGACCGGAGGACTTTTTGGTGTCAAGGGCTAGAAGAATTTTGGAGGCGTTGAACTGAATAAGGTTCTTGGCACCCCAGTCTAAGAAGATTAATTGGAGATCTTGGGAAAGGGATAGGTGCATAGATCTGCGTCTATTATCCAGCTCTTGATTCGAGACTTGCGTGGAAAAATGAATATTGGAGTGAAGAGTACTATCGTCAGCATATCTGTGGATGGGACTGGTAATTGATGAGAGCAGGTCATTAAAGTAAAGAAGAACTAGTGTTGGTGCCAGGACTGAACATTGGGGTACCTTGGGGTACGCCATAGCTATGAATATAAATCCCATTTATAGATAATCAACTTGTTTCTAACTTTTAGGTTATTTTGCGTAGTTAAGTTCTATTTTTTTAATTTATTTTTTATTCCAAATAAAAGTAACAGACACAGACAATTTTCTAATTAGTTTAGTTGGCCGTCCTTGTATTTTGTCGCTTTAGTCTTCCCCCCGTGAGGACCGGCCCTGGTAAGAAGTTAAACAAAAAAAATCAGCAAAACTGTTTGCAAGGAGCAAATAAATTTCCCACATTTAATATTCAAGATGGCATTTGCAATTTGGGAACAAACAATTAAATTTGAAATGGCCTAGATTAAAATCAGCTGCAGATACAATATTACTGACTTGTTCGGTTTCGTTAAACGAAGTTCAAAAGTGTACCAAATATCGCTAATTAATTTCCCATTGAACAAAAAATTAAAGCAATTTTAATTCACAGTGGAAACCGGAATTTACCCGAAAAGGAAATAATTTCGCGCTTTCTTGCTGACAGTCAATATGTAGGAAATATCTTCGGAAACTAGTACAGAAATTTGTTACGACAGGTAGTGTTAAGAATGTAAAAAATCCAGGGCGACCTTCTACTTCGGGAAAAAATAAATATAAATTGGTCCAATGGTGGTAGACCCTCAACAATCAACTTCTCGTATTGCAGACAATTCTGACGTTTCGTCCGCTACTGTAAATTGGGTACTAAAAAGGCATAAATTTCATCCCTATAAAATTCGAATGGTGCACCAGTTAACTGAAGATAATCCTAAAGACGTGTGGAATTTTGCGAAATAATGACCGTTAGACTAGGCCGACGTCCCACATACGTTCAAAATATTTGTTTTAGCGACAAATGTACTTTTTTCTAAATGGTCATGTATGTATGTACATAGGCAAAATGTTCGCTACTGGAGTGACGTAAATCCCCACGTATTTTGGGAAACTCATACAATATCCAGAAAAGGTTAATGTGTGGACTAGAACATTGGGGAACAATACTGTTTGGCATCTTTTTTATATGAAAATTTGACAGGAGATCTGTATTTCAACATATTGGAAACTACAGTAGAGCCTCTAATTCTTAAAATACTGAAGAGAATCCTGATGAATTTGACATGGAACCAGTTTTCCAACAGGATGGCGCGTCCTCCCGTTTTAGCAAAATCGTAAAGTAATATTCGGACACTGTTTACCCGATCGTTGGATTGGTCGTCGAGGTCTCACCGAATGGCCTGCCAGATTGCCCTATTTAAGACGCTTGAACTTTTTTTATGGGTCTATCTAAAACAAAAAGTGTATGTAACCCAGCCAAACTCTCTTTTGGAGTTACAACAAAGAATAACTGCTGCCTGTCGCAATATTGATCTGGGTACAACTAAAAATGCTCTTGAGGAGTTCTCAAATAGGTTATTTTACTGGATAGAAGTAAACGGAGAACACTTTCAACAGCTTTTGCAGTGGAAAGGTAATTCAAGTTTCTTAAATTTTTTACGAGTATCCGAATGCTAAAACTTTGACACGCCGTCATTTCTTTGTTAATGCTATTAATGCTCTAAAATATTTACACAATAATCTACGCGACAAGACCTTCTAAATTATGAATTACGCAACCCACATTTATATTTTTTTTCGAAAAAGCCTCCATCTTGAATATTGAAAGTGTGAAATTTATATCAAAAAGTAGTATTTATATTGTTACTGAATTATGTCAAATTAAGAAGGGGGGAGGGGGGCATTTTTTAAACCGTACTGTATACGAAATATATTTTTTGTAAAATCGATTCTTTTTTGAGGTAAAGCAACCAAAAATGGACATTAAGTTTTTAATGTGTTCGCCCAGCCTGTACATACAAAAAAGAAACTGTGTAAAACTCGTAAAGTAATCTAAAAAACAATCTATGGGTAGAAAAATACAGGATCTCACAAAATAAATAAATCATACATGTTAAAATAACGAACTCAATGAAATAGTTTATTTAAACAAAAGTATTTATATATGTACATTTCAGGTTAACGAAGAGGTACAACCACAACGTTGTTGTGGCGACGTTTTAAAAAAAGTTGCCAACCAAACTTTAGTTGCGTTGCCGACCTTGTCATACCGTTGTCACAACCCTGTTTTGCGCCAATTTGGTCAATCATGTTTGGGTTTTTAAAACGTTGCACTTTTTACTATAGGTAGCAGCTGGTCGTTGGTTTAACGTTTCTGAATTTACTCAAAAACAACTACGCCAGCGCCCTCTCGACGGTGAGACAATTGCTTGATGTTTAAAAATAGTAAAATTAATAACCAAATATTTACTGTTGGGCAAAATGAGTACTTTGAGAAAACTTTTTCTGATCTACTATATTAATAACAATATTATATACATAAGATCATATACAGGTTGTTATGAAATTCACTGCATATATTTGAATGAGTGACTCCTGGGGTAGTCTACAGACATACCTAATACTTTTTTCCCTCAAATTAGGTACTTTTAAAATTTAAAATGAGAAAATCACCACCAACAACGCTCTTCAAGCTATTGAAAATAATTTCCCATTGACTCTGTAAGCTATAAGGAAAGAGTCGTTTTTCCTCATCTTCACGCCACTAGGTTACCTACCAAGAGCCAACTACCTACCAAGAGTTAACATCAGCTCCGACCGCACTCCGGTCGCCTTGCAATGGACTTCCCTAGCTGGGGGGTCGTAATGCTTGCGTTTGTAAATATATATGCCATTATATGTATGTATGTATATATTAGTTAAGTAACCATTATGCCGTTGTAAATGTTATTAAGAAATGAAGAGTTTTCAAAGTAGTGCAATAGACAGATCGGATCGGATTTGATAATCGAATTATAAGCCCCGTATCCGACGCTTCTAAAGAACCTGACGTCCATAAGCTCTAATATTATAAAGAAAAAACAAATGATCCAGCCGGGACATTGCCAGACTTAAATATTATCTTGACATCTCATGTTTTATTAAGTTTATATTAATCCAAAGTATTTTTAATTCCACAAACGCATTTTACCAAAAATATGAAGGTACCTATTTTAATTTAATAGCAATTTTTTTATATCATAATATGGGAAAATTGTACCACTCGTGAAATCTGTTGAAATTGTACCTAACCAGAACGAGCAACACAACGAATTATGAATTAACCTATATTACTTTATTAATGAGATGAGAATTATTCCTACTAGCTTAAACTGTCTGCTAAAAAAAGGTTAAAAATAAAAACGAAAAATACTAACTGAGCACAACTACACTTTAAAAACTTTAAAATTATACCCAAAATTATTTAATTACAGTAGTTGTCAAAAAAAAGCATTATTCTGTTTTACACACCACGTTCTGAAAGTTGTTATTCGCTCTTTTGCCAATAAAATTATCGTAACTTACCCACTTTTTTAAAGATATCCTCTAAGTGAGTTTTTCTAAAGTCGAGATGTAGGTATCTATATAAATAGCTTTCTTGCAAAAAATTGAGGGGCGATACCTAGCTTATTGTCGCGAAGCGCCATTTATGACTATTTCTCCCCAATGTGAATTCAAATCAGAATTTACCAGTTTCGATATATGCAGTGAAATTCATAACACCCTGTATACGGCCAAAGAAAACATTTTTGGACCAAAAAGTAGCAACGCATTTCAGGTTACTGTCAAATATATTATTACTTAGTGCTAAAAAACATAGACGACTTGAATTCGTTGCGAATTTCTCTTAATTAGTAAATTTTCCACACAAAACAATAATACAAATTTTAGACAAATGACATTTAAAGTTGATACTGACTTTAAAACGAACTAAGCAGACTATGTAGTTGTTTTTAAAAAGCTAAAACAAAGCTAAAATTTGATTTTTTTTCTTTTTGTTTACATCCCAAATAATACAATGGCCGACCAACCATGCTTCTTCACGTTCAAATATGGCGAAGTAGTAAAATAGGAGTCAACATGACTCTGGTTATCAGATGACTAAAAAATATACCAATTTTCAAACTTTACGCGCCTCTAAACTAAATTTATAACTACTGGCCACTTTTGATCTGTTACCAGAGGCGTCGATGCCGAAAATTAAGTACGTGTACGTATATTCATATGAAATAAAAAAACAGTCAAGTGTGAGTTGGACTCGCTCATATAGAGTTCCGGACGGCGTGCCGCGCGGCGCGTCGGCGTGGCGTAATTTTTAAGAATTTTTTTCTTGGGAATAGTCTTACATGCAACATACATTAAAAAGGTCATAATGGAACCAAACAAACCCAAGCACACAATTTTACCATACGGGCGGAGCATACATCGACAACCGGTAGTCCCAGTCTGCGCAATACCTGTGCGCGCGGTAAATTGCGCGCGCACATTTTTGATTTGTTTTTGTGTGTCACTGCAGAAGCTTATTCATGGGAGTAGGAGTATTGGGGCGTTCGGAAGTAGAATTCAATAGTATCGCGCTACGCGAATTTTTCAAGATGTTTCCGTTATACAATCCAATCTGTATCTTGTTAGAAACACCATTTTCAAGGTGGAAAACGCAGCTTTAAAAGATCGAAGGATAGACCTTATATTTAAAAAGTAGATCTCATAGATAAATGCAACCACAAGTGTACGCAAGATTTTGAATGTATATACGATATATTTGTTTTTCAAGAAAATCATGATGTTTTTGTTATTATTATTATTATAAATTTGTGTATTCCCCTTTATGTATGTACATTTTTTTTTTAAGAAAAACATGCTGTTTTGTTATTATTATGAATTTGTGTATTCCCCTTTATGTATGTATATCTATTTTTTTTCTCAAGAAAAACATACTGTTTTTGTTATTATTATTATAAATTTGCGTATTCCCCCTTATGTACATTTTTTTTTCAAACCCCCCCCCCCCCCCCGCTATGTCCTTGGCTGCGCTTCACCCCTTCTTAAGTCCACGAGCCGCCACTGATTCATAGAAAAAAATGATCTATTGCTTATCACCAATTATAACGACTAAGCCTAGGCTATATTTGCTCTCATCAATTAAGTGAATTTACAATAAATCCTAGAAACAGAAAATATGTTTTCAAATATTTTTTGTGTCTAGGACTTAGGTACCATTTACATAAATGAGGGCAAAAATATACCCCCAGTAGGAATAGGAATATGTTTGCTGGGAATAAAACAACCCAAAACCCAAGGTAAACAATACTAACAAAAACAACACCGCAAAATAAACAAAACTTTACCTGTATTTATTTTTCTCAAATGCCTCCAAAGAGAATTGTAGGATAATATCTGTTATGAAAAAAATATTTTCTAAATTGAGGAATTTAAATATGATTTTTGTAATTGTACACTGTATACTTATGCTGTTTGCAAGCTCATTTAATACACTTTAGGCTCATGTTAAAGTTTATTAAATGATCTTGCAAAAGTTACAAGCAGCATTTTTTTATCTCATGTTTAGTTTCTACAAAAACAATAGTTAAAGTAAAACTTCCGATGTGAGTCAATTTCTATGCACATAAGTAAAGGGTGATTCATTTAGACCTTTGGTTTTAAATTCTAAATAAAACACAGAAAATGGAATTGGATGGCGGAATCTTTATTATGACCTGAATGAGCAATCATTGACATTTATTATTTGAAAATTATTTCATTTAAATGCTGGCCGCGACTACGCCGTACGCGGTCCATTCGGAAGGTCCAATTTTCGATCACTGTTTCTAGCATTGCGACCGGTATCTGCCCACTTACGCGAGTAATGTTGGCTTCTAAAGTGCTGAATCGTACCTGGCTTATCGACGAAGACTTTTGATGTAACATGACCCCAAAGAAAAAAGTCCAAGGGTGTGATATCACACGATCTAGGCGGCCAGTTGACAGGTCCAAAACGCGAAATTATCTGCTCACCAAAATGATTTCTCAATAAAGCTATTGTTTCACGCGCTGTGTGTGCTGTGACATTACGGGCCACAATTTCAGGCAACAACAGGCACACAGCGCGCGGAACAATAGCTGTATTGAGAAATCATTTTGGTGAGCAGATAATTTCGCGTTTTGGACCTGTCAACTGGCCGCCTAGATCGTGTGATATCACACCCTTGGACTTTTTTCTTTGGGGTCATGTTACATCAAAAGTCTTCGTCGATAAGCGAGGTACGATTCAGAACTTAGAAGCCAACATTACTCGCCTAATTGGGCAGATACCAGTCGCAATGCTAGAAACAGTGATCGAAAATTGGACCTTCCGAATGGACCGCGTACGGCGTAGTCGCGGCCAGCATTTAAATGAAATTATTTTCAAATAATAAATGTCAAAGATTGCTCTTTCAGGTCATAATAAAGATTCCGCCATCCAATTCCATTTTATGTGTTTTATTTAGAATTTAAAAACAAAGGTCTAAATGAATCACCCTTTATATACAATATTATAAAACGACTTACCTATAACTTGTTCTTTACGTAATTCTCCATTTTCTCTAAGCTTCGCTATTAAATGAATGTGTTTGCACATATTAAATTTAATCGATGCATCTACACAAGAACAGGAGTAGCGATGGATGCATATATCACAGTCAACACAAGTCAGCTGGCACTTGCATATTTTGTTTTTCTCCTCCACAAAATAAATTTCATGTGTGGTTTCAGATGGTACATTCCAACCATCCTCATCTGCAGTTACTAATGAAGTATCTAGACCAACAGCTTTTTTATGGCGTTGTCTAATGTTTCTAATTTTGCTGCAAATTTTGCCTTTATGTTGAGAAATAAGTCCATCAATCAACTTATCTCGAACAAATGTCATTATTGCACAGATAGCATTGCCAAGCCTTTTTACGGTTTTGCCCTTTAAGTAAATATTAATTGTTTTATGCATTCGTTCAAGGTGCATATTTGTATTAATCCCAGCATTAAGTCTGTGACAGTAAGCCCAGTGCTGCGCTTTACTTCCATAATTATCCTTAAAATATGTCAATAATTCATGTAGTTCAGTTGAAACAGATTCAAAAAACTGCTGGAGCATTCTTTCAAAAGCAGTTATATCACGTTCTTCTAATAACGTTCTTAAATTTTTGTAGACAGCAACCTAAAAAATACAAACTGTTAACTTAATTAACGTTCCAATAATTTTTTTAATTTTTTTTTTACCTGAAGCTCTTGGCTCTTAATTTTTGACTGAATATTTTTTCTCCAAGCACGATCTACATGCCAAGTGCAATATAGCCTGAAAAGAAAATAAATTAGAAAATATTCTCACTTTGTTTGAAGCTGTTCACTTTTTATTTGTCTAAACTTAGCCTTGGAAATATGACATGTGCTGCCATTAGTATACGAGGGCCAGTCTTGTCAAAATTTCAAGGCTAAGTTTATGCAAATAATTAATCAACAGTGTACACTTACCGTTTGTCTGGAACTCCCATAACTTCCAACCAAGCATTGAAAAAACTATCGGCCATATCAGACATAAAGACCTTAGGCTTTATAATACCAGTCCTCATTTTAACTTGTCTGAAAAACAGATTAAGCACAGCATGGTCAGATCTGTTACTTATCAAAAAACTGCAAGGAAACCCTTCTCTTAGCTCATCCAACACCAATAACGTATTCATTTCAAAATTATAATTATTCAACCCATGTGTCCCCATCGATACAAACAACATCAGATCCGTATTTTATAAGAAATTCACATTGAGCAGATGTCATAATTATCAAAATAAAATCTTCATATTTCAGTTCTGGCTGTTCATCATCAATTTTGCCTTGAGGCTTGTAAAAAAGAATACAATCTCCTTCTTGTTGCATATGATTAACCCATGATTCAACACTGATGGCATCATTTGGGTGCCTAACAGCAGTTGATGACAAATTGAATGAATTTTCTATATTAAACAGATCCTTTCGAGTTAAGAGATGTATTCTTTCCAGGTTGCAGTGGGAGATTGAATCCCTTATTCCACTTAAGTTTCATCAAAGGGGATTTTCGCTGAAATCTTCTGTGCTATATTTTTCCTTTCTATCTCAGTAAGGAATATATGCCCCAGGTCCACTTCATGCCCAACGTGTGTTTCAATGTAGCTAATTTTATAGCTTTCCTTTTTGCGATCATGAGTAATTTTGATGCTAGCTGGACAAACCTAGTGCAAGTGAAAAGTTAACCTTTAAATCTAATAAATAAAAAAATGTGAATTATATAAAAGTTGCACACTTTTTTAGGATCCTTAGGGCATCGAAAAATTAAACATTATATAACCAACACTATAATACCAAGGATGAGACGCCATTAAAAAACTAAATTTTATGCCTGGTTCAAGCGCTACGGGCTTAGGCGAGAGGCGGGCAACGGCAGAGGGGGTTTAAAGCGGGATAAGCAAGTGACTAGACTATTTAGAATATCTTTCGACGTTGCCATAGGTATTAAGAATTTTGCGTTCTGTGAGAAATTCACAATAGGGTGATTCTACAGAAGTAAGCAAGACCCAAAAAAATTTTGAAATTATGTTTACTGTAAGTAGAACACAACATATTTTGATGTGTTATGTTGACATACATATATATTGGAAGAAAAACCGAATATGGGCCGAGATCGTTAGGGCTTTTTTGCCTTTTTATTCAGAAAAAAAAATAAAAGTAAGTCCATGGTAATGACGTCATGTCCACGTATATATAAATGTGTTTCTTCATTAAAATATACGACTTGATGAGATATAACACATATTTTTACAATGGTTTTAAAAAAGTTTTACCAAATAAGTATGTATTCCCTTTTTAAAGAAGGATAAGTGGGGTCCATGGTAATGACAGACATAAGGCAACTTAAAAAAATATTTTTTAATCCATCATTGAAAAGTTTGAAACTTAAAAATAACCAGATACAACATCTTTACTATTAAACACATTTTAGTAATAATAACCAAAGTTTAGAACCAACTAAAATCATATGCGAATTAAACAAAATATAAACATTCTAATAGTGGGTAGAACATATTTTTTGGCTTTTACGCAAAAATTACTAAATATATAACAATTAGAAAAGACAAAGAATAAATTCTATGTCGTTAGTGTTGGAAGAACTATATCTGTTCCTACACAATACTTTAGACATTAATTGCTTATTAAAGAAAAAATCTTTATGAAAATCTAAAAATATCTAAGTTTACATAGCAAAAATTTAAGTTCATAAAGTAGCAAGAAAAATGAGATCTTTTAAAATACAGAATTCTAAAAAAATAAAAATTGTCATAAAATGATTTAAAAAATTTACTTACATCTCAATCCTGTTTACAATATATTGTTTCGGCCTTTTTAGGCCTCATCAGTTCAGGAATATGAGCTATTAATCTAATATTTAACTATTTTTGTTATAACAGAGAAATACATTTATGAAAAAAATATAATGTCAAAATGACTTATAAAGACACAAGAAGTCTTATTGTTATTTTTTTAATACCTTAAAAAATTAAAAAATTCTGGTCATACAGGTATGGTTTGTTAAGCTTAGTTTTTATTTTTTGCGAATAATCTCAGTTAGAATATATTTTTTGGCTTTTACGCAAAAATTACTAAATATATAACAATTAGAAAAGACAAAGAATAATAGTGATAAAACTCAAATTCAAATCCACTACAAAATCATTCTTGATGCAAAGTTTTCAGTGGTAACTCACAAAAACTATTTAATATTACTAAAGCCCATAAATTCTTTATCTGCAAAACAATATTTCTCTCTTCTTATTTTCTTTGGCACTGGTAAAGTCTTTTTAATATCATTTTGAGTCACAGCTTCTTCGTCTTGTTCTTCAGGCCAAACGAAAACAAAGTTCTCTATTTTGGAAGTAAATATTCTTTTCATAAGATTAACCTTTATGATGGCCTCCGCAGAATCCGCAGAATCATTTTTTACTTGTCCAACATAATACACCTTCGATCCGGACGGATATTCTACCAGAATAAATTCCTCGACTTTAAAACCGTTTTGAATGGAAGTATCGTCCTGGTTCGAAGTGTCCGTGTTGGAACTTTCATCTGTGTAAACATCCGAAGATTTAAGACGAGTTTGATTTGTGTGTGATATGTGTATTTCATCCAAATGGTAATGCTTACACAAATCTTCATATCCGCAGCCATGTATACAACTTAGTCTTCTTAAGTTGATATTGTACGGACCATACAATCTGTCGTATTTTAAGAGTTCCCTTAAAAGCTTTAATGAACAGGGGAATTATATCATCGATATCTTCTATCTCTTTATTGGCTATGACGTAAAATTTTATGCCCGGACAATTTTCTCTCAGAACCTTAACCAGGATGTCTAGGCTAGGTATGTCTGTGCCATGGGCTATCACTCGATCTGCTGTTCGCTTTACACAACCACCAATTCCATCAGCTGCCCCCTTTCCATGTCCACTTTCTGTAAAATTCTATGTCATATTGCTAGCCCCCAGTAGCTTATAAAACTCACTGGTAAATAGAAAACATCGTCTTGTTCTTATACTGTGTCGTAGGCCCGTCACTAACAAAATGGACATTGTTTACAGCAGGAAATTAATCAGTAATTATTTGAAATAGGGACCTTAAATGTGCTAATATACTGGCTGGATCGTGTCTCAAGTTATCCGAGAGACTACAAAAAGAATTTGATTTTATTTCACCATCCACACACTATCGTATGTAGCATTATTTGAGATTTTGACCCTCCGAAATGGGCACTTTGGATTTCTTGAGAGTATTTTACATTTGTAATTTTGAGAACCATGTGAATTAAAATGTCACCTTCTTTAAGATTCATTTTCAAGTAAGTTATTGATTCATGTTGATGTCGCATATTGGTTGTATGATACATGTACAGGGTGGTCCACATAAGATGACCCACTATCTGATCTCAGAATCTGTAAGTGCTACAAAAAAAAGTTAAAGACAAAAGTTTCTTGTCTTGACTTTAATTTTTTAGGTATTTAGTTTTTACGTATACAGGGTGTTTAGTTTTTTCTGGCCAAGTACCAACTTTCTTATTTTAAATGGAACGCCCTATATATTTTTACATATTCGGATGTTACCGTTGATTCTAAGCAAATTTCAATATAACATATTTACTGAAATTTTCAGTAGTTTTCGAGATATTTTAATTTTTAAAATTTTTACAGCGAAACCATTCATTTGAAAAATATCATGTATTTATGTTTAATATTGCTCAATTTCTAAAATAATTTAGGATTGGCTTCCCTATTAGATACTCAGTTATTTTTTTCTAAACTAAACCAAAAGCACCATACAGGGTGTTAAATATATTAGTCCAAATTTGTCAATTTTTAAACATCAATATCTCAACTTTTTTAAATGGAACACCCTATATATAAATGTTTTATATAAAGCAGCATTTAATTCCCTATCATTTGACTATAATATATCCTATTCCTAAAAGTAACTGTTTTGGAGATATTGGTATATTTCTTAGCTTATTTTATTAAAATTATCAAGTGTTGGCAAAAGTTCGACTAAAATTAATAATATTTATTTGCATTCGCTTATGATATATTTACCAAGTCATAATAAATATATATTACCCTTATACCATTGGTAGTAGTTTGTCCATCACGTTGAAAAAATTCAAAATTCCGCATTATTCGATTCCTTAAAAATGGTAAAAAACAAAATTTATTCATTATGAAATTATCATCACAACAATGTCATTTATATAATGTTGTTTGCAAAAATACTTCTATATACCGAAAATAAGATATATCAGGCTAAATTTGTTAAATTTTTATCAACAAATCATAAATTTTGAAAACGGATTTCTATTAAACGCTTATAATGATTCCTATATCTAAAATCAATAATTTTGTAGAGGTAAGTAAATTTCTTAAAGTTATAGTTTTTTTAAAAACACTCACTAAAATGGCAAAAATAATACTACAGTTGGAAATTATAAGTTTTTAATAAATATGTTTATATTATTGCACACTCAGTCAATCGCATCACGCACACAAAAAATTATGTCGGTTGGACGGATAATAACTAAAATATTAAGGTTTAAATTTCACAAAATTTCCAAAAGAAAAACTACTACCAATGGTATTATTATAAGGGTAATATATATTTATTATTACTTGGTAAATATATCATAGGCGAATACAAATAAATATTATTAATTTTAGTCAAACTTTTGTCAACACTTGATAATTTTAATAAAATAAGCTACAGGCTTTAAGAAATATACCAATATCTCCAAAACAGTTGATTTTAGGTATAGGAAATATTATAGTCAAATTATAGGGAATTAAATGCTGCTTTATATAAAACATTTATATATAGGGTGTTCCATTTAAAAAAGTTGAGATATTGATGTTTAAAAATTGACAAATTTGGACTAATATATTTAACACCCTGTATGGTGCTTTTGGTTTAGTTTAGAAAAAAAGAACTGAGTATCTAATAGGGAAGCTAATATTAAATTATTTTGGAAATTGAGCAATATTAAACATAAATACTTGATATGTTTCAAATGACTGATTTCGCTGTAAAAATTTTAAAAATTAGAATATCTCGAAAACTACTGAAAATTTCTATAAATATGTTATATTAAAATTTACTTAGAATCAACCGCAAAATCCGAAAATATAAAAATATATAGGGTGTTCCATTTAAAATAATAAAGTTGATACTTGGCCAGAAGAAACTAAACACCCTGTATACGTAAAAACTGAATACCTAAAAACCTAAAGTCAAGGCAAAAAACTTTTGTCTTTAACTTTTTTTTGTAGCTCTTACAGATTCTGAGATAAGATAGTGGGTCATCTTACGTGGACCACCCTGTACGTTCTTATGTTTGTTTTCAGCTCATTAACCAAATCAAGTTTAGTGCAAGAAATGTCCACTTTTTTGCTCTTTGTAATTACTTTTTCCTTACCTTTTATTACACAAATTTCTCTCTGAGTGATCCATTTTTTATAGGAAGTATTTTCATTCTCCTCAAATGCATTTAACATTAACTCTTTAGGACGGCATTGTTCACAAAGTCTTTGCAAACAGTCTTCTGTCATTGGTTCACAGCATATAGTTTTTATTAGGTTATCTGGAGTGCCTTCAGCAGTTATGTTCAAAACTTTGATTTTAGAAAAAAGCAGCCTCATGTTTTCGTGTGTGGAACAAAGACACGTTTCTCGAGGGGCCACTGTTGGAATTAGAACCCAAAACGGCCCTAAACGGCAAAAATATGCATAAGAAACTTTGAACCTTTTTTCCTTGGAACAGATTTTTAAGTATAAGTAGTTTAAAGAGTCGTTTAAAAAACGTTTCTGTTTTTTAATTTTTTTTAAAGGTTATAAAGTCTTTTTTCCAGGTGTCATCCGGCTATTCTCATCTTGTTCATAAAATGCGTAATTGCTTCCTTAATTTGTCTCGTCATTATCTTTTTTCTTGAAAAATGCACGTTTTTTCTAAAATGTATATTGTAGGAACCCATCTTAACAAATTTGAAGCAGTTGTACTGTTTTACAATTTTTCCTGAAATGCATTTTGCAAATTCTTGTTTTTCTTTTATACCATTTCTAATTTCAAAGTTTTTTCGATTTGGACTTTAAGTGCTTCAGCAACAACCAACCTTGCTCTGATGGTCGGCGTTACATCAAGACCTTCAATTTCCCGTTCAACATTCGATCGAGGGCTATTTCTTTTCTTTTTTTCCAGTTTATATTTTTTCTTTATTCTGTAATATCTTTGCCTGTACCTTATTTTTTCTTTTGTAGCATTTTCCAACTTGAGTTTTACTTTATTTAACTCCCTTACCGTCTTTGACCTCCTTCTTAGTATTTGCTTTCTTCCACATTCTTTTCTTGACGTCGTAGGCGTTACCAAAGTCTGGAAATCATTAGGTTGCTCCACGCACGGAAAAAAAACGAATAGTATTTTTCAAAATATTGCGTTTTAAAGAAAATATATTTAACATAAATATATTTCTATTAAAGGTTTAATAATCAATGTATTTATCTGAAATAGGTATATTTTTATATTAAAAGGTGGTATTTTTAAAATAAATACATAATATATTAGTTTTCAATAAAATGAGTAGTAAAGGAAATAAAGTTAATATATATTTATTTAAAACTAATAGACACACCAAAAACCGCGGCTTTAAAATCCAAAAATTTTTAAAAATATAACACCTTAAGTTTGTAAATTAATATGCATTTTATTATAGTTTAGCTTTAAAACCCAATGTTTTAAAAAACAATACTTCAAATTTTGTAAATGTAATATCTAATAAATTTATTTTGAACTAAACTGCTGGCCACTCGAACTTACACATACAGATTTTTAGGCAAAATTTAAAGTTCAATATTTTCAACAGGAATGCAAATTTTTGAACGCGTCTTGCAGATTTTAAGAGCTAGTTTTTTTCGGATTAAGCTGCATGACGTATATTTATCGTAGGACCATAGGTTTATTATATACGGGGTGATCAATCAAGTCATGCAAAAAATCAAAAAGTTTGTATAAGTAAAATTTCCGCAAAAAAATTTTTTGGTCGTTGCAATATGGTTCGTTACTAAGGTAACATCAATATCTCTAGACGTTTTTGTCACTTTTTGGATTAAGGCCCTTAGGTCTTGTACACACTACTAAACATAAAATTTGGGTAGCAAAATTTTTAAAATGCTATAACTTGACATTGGATTGACGGTTCTTGATGATTTTTACGGATTTGGAATCCTTATTTCACGTAGTTTTTCTATAATCTAAGCATTTTATTTGGGGGTTGGAATATACAGGTTCAAATTTACACATTATACCGGGTCGATAATAGACAAAAACGTAGCGACAAGAACAAGTTTATTACATTATATTCTACAATATACAAGATTGGTTAACAACGGCCAAAAGTCAATTCTTACAAAATTTATAATTCTAAACCTAATTTAAAGGTTCCTGCAATCCCTAAAAAACCGTCAATCCAATGACAAGCTATAGCATTTTAAAAATTTTGCTACCCAAATTTTATGTTTATAGTAGTGTGTACAAGACCTAAGGGCCTTAATCCAAAAAGTGACAAAAACATCTAGAGATATTGATGTTACCTTAGTAACGAACCATATTGCAACGACCAAAAAAATGCGGAAATTTCACTCATACAAACTTTTTGATTTTTTGCATGACTTCATTGATCACCCCGTATATAATAAACCTATGGTCCTACGATAAATATACGTCATGCAGCTTAATCCGAAAAAAACTAGCTCTTAAAATCTGCAAGACGCGTTCAAAAATTTGCATTCCCGTTGAAAATATTGAACTTTAAATTTTGCCTAAAAATCTCTATGTGTAAGTTCGAGTGGCCAGCAGTTTAGTTTAAAAACCAACATTTTAAAAAGAATATTTCAACTCTTTTGAATGTAGTCTATATATATATATATATATATATATATATATATATATATATATATATATATATATATATATATATCTATATATGGACGTTTAAAGTTTCTAATGGAGTAAAATTATTATACCGCGGGCGCAAGCTAGTATCCAATATATTACAATGTTACTTTACAAGCCAATGTTTTTAAAAAGAATACTCCAAGATTTGTAAATGTAATATCAAATTTATTAGAATTTAGCTTTAAAATTCAGTATATTAGGATTTATTAAAAAAAACTTTTAACAATTAAGGTGCCAAAATACCTTATTTTAAAATATAATATGAAGATATTTAAATAGTTCCACAGTTCGCAAGAATGCTCTGTCGTTTGATCATTTATTTTGATGTCAAGGTATCTAGCGGGGAAGACGAGCGGCTAAATACAAAGTTGCGTTCCGTTTTTCCATCTCTGTTTAATCTCGTGTTCACTGTCACTCTACTCCTCGTGTCAATATTGAGGTTATGCTATTTGTGGCTTGATTGATTTGTAGGATTGAATATTCATTTAACTGAGGAACACAACAAAACGATTGAAAGTGATGGGATGGAATTTTCAAACAGAGAAGGTAAACATAATATGCTTTTAAAGTTTAATGAGTAGACTCTTTAAAATTTTATTTTTTAGAATTTCTTTCCTGGAAGAAGTCAACAGACAAACTAAACCAGTCCAGTTATGTTTTATCAAGCACATCAAAGTTTAAGAATAAACGAGTTATATATTATTTATGTAATAGATCTGGTAAGTAAATATTTACATTTTGTTACAAGTAAATGTGTAAGTATACTTGTAAACATTGCATATTATATTTTTGACATGGAAATGGCAATGATTGTTTTATAAAAAATAGTTATTTGTTTTACTAGGCATAAAAGCACAAGATTTAATGCCGCGGCTGGTGTTTCATAGCCGAGCGTAGCGAGTCTATGAAACCAGCCAAGGCATTAAATCTGCTTTTCTGCCGTGTGAAACATATAATTTTTTGTTCAAATTTGTTCCAATTCCACGCAAAATCGACTTTTCCATATTTAAATTGCGTTTCATTATCAATATCCAAATAACTAAATTATTTTATCAAAGGTAACCGGGCCCTGCGTTACTATGTTTACCGCTGATGATGTTTGTTGAATATGTTTGTTTACTGTTTACTTTGTCATTGTCAATTTTTACTGGAAAGGAGGGAAGTGGACAGAGTTCAATTGTATTAAATAATTGTTCACAAATCACCATAAATATATCTAATAAATAAAAATTTCGTGTTGTAGTTTGTAGTTTTAATGCAATAAAACCCGTTTATTATCATCAGCATCATTTTGAGTTTTCTTAATGTCATTGTCAATTTTAATAACCAGTTTGATTTAAATTATTACTTGGAAGGTTGCCTAGCAACGAACTTTTTCTGCCTAGGCAGTAAAATTGGACTTTTTCTGCCTAGGCATTAAAAGTACAACTTCTAAGCCTGCCAAGTGTCATTACAAGGCCGCTTTTAATGTCATTTGGAGAAAAATGATTTTTTACTAAACAGTTTATTTTGTTCTCAGGGAAAGTCCAAACTAAAGGCTTGAATAAAAGACTTCCCAAAAGTCAAGGATCATGCAAGTTAAACAGATATTGCACCAGTATGATTAAGGTCATTGAAGGAGAAAAATTATTAGTAACCTGGATTAAAACACACTATGGCCATACTTACAACATAAGGCTTCCACAGATGGATAAATCAATAGTATTCCAATAAACATATATTTTATGTTTAAGTAATTAGTGTTTTGGAAAATAATACAAAAGAGATTATTTTTAAAAATGCAAGATTTTGAAAACATAATATATAGTTTTTTTAATGTTATTACATATTTTTTGAATTTTAATAAACACATTTTAATTTTAAAAGAGATGTTTTATCTTTAATACCCAAGTATTTTCAGAAGTAATAAAGAGGATATTAATATTGAAAATAAAATATTTTAAAATCTTAATATACTTTTAATAAGAATACGTAATTAAGTAATAATGAAGATATTACTTTTTAAAATAAATATATTTCACAATGTAATAAATTGAATTTTACCATTTAAAATACAATATTTATTAGTGTCATTTTGTAATAAAAAGGATTTTACCATTTCCATTCCTTGAATATTTTCATAGCGTGTGGATGTGTTTTTTGAAGTGCTCATTTTATAGCGTATTTTAAGCGATTTATAAAAGAAAAAAAAAGAGGAAAAGTAGTGATGGGTGAAAATAGTGATGGGTTAAAATATAGCAGAAAAAAACGGGCAATATCGGTAACCCAGCCGGAAAAAATGCGAAGTTTTTCGTTGGGAGATTTAAACGTTCCAGCAAGTAAAATAAATACATGTTTATTCGACCAAGACGAAAAAGTTAACAATGGAGAACAAAGACTATCAGAGATAAGAATACCGGATAAAAATCAACTGATTCATGATAGTCCGGGTGAAAATGATCTAAATTATATGGAGGTGTTTACATTGAAAAATAAAGTTTCGCGAACTCCACCAGTAGGACAAAGACAAAGTTTGGACAAAAATGAAATTGACAAAAAACTGGATAACACAGAGAACACTAAAAATAAAAGGATAAGATCAGAAGAGAGCCCAACAAGTGGAAATGAAGTGAAAAGACCACGTAACTATCGGTTACAGGAAATACCCCAAGAACGTCGAAAAAATAGTACTGAAAATCTACTCGTGGAAATCTATGAACAACTAAACAAAATAAGGCTAGCAACTAGTAAAGATACAGAAAATGGAGTCCCGATATTCACCAAAGAGGACAGAGAATCGGTCAGAAATGCAGAGATAAATATACAAAAAGTTATTAGCAGTATGGCTTATAGGCTCGGTAGTAAAGAAAAGGAGGATGTCCTACAAGAAAATCAGACAGGTTATAAGAGCACTTTCCCTAATGTAACGTATGCCGCAGCCATACAAAAATCGGGACCACTAGAAAGTCAAAGGCCAAATGAAACACTACATGAGGAATGGAAAACACCAAAAATATCAAAAAAGTTGGAAACAGTTATTAGAATAGAAAATGTATCAGACCCAAAAGAAACAGCAAATCTTCTAAAAAAAGAAATCACATTAAAGGACATGGACGGAGGTTTCAAAAATGTAAGGTATTTGAAAAGCGGAGCAATAGTGGTAGAAAGCTGTAGTATATCTGAACAGGGAAAATTGAAGTCAGTGCTAGAAAATAAAAATAATATAAACGTCAAGGAAGTCGCAAGCCATAATCCAATGTTTGTAGTCACAGGAATATCAAAAGGATTTTCTAACACTGAATTTGTAGAAGAACTAGTTAGGCTAAATAGTGACATTGAAGCTGATCTCTCTGCAGCAAATACTGCTGACAAAATAAAGGTTATCGCCAAGAAAGAATGTCGAAATCCGGCTAAAGAAAACTGGATCCTGCACGCTCAGCCTGATATCGCTAAATGGTTCATTAAAAAACAGATAATCAATTTCGACCTGGTAAAAGTATACGTCCAAGAACACCTGAATTTAGCATTTTGTTTTAACTGTTGTGGATTTGGACACGTGTCCACACACTGTAAAGAAAATACAATCTGTCACAAATGCGGAGGCGACCATGCTGGAAAGGATTGTACTTCCTTAGAGCTGTCATGCCCAAATTGTTCAAAAATGAAATTCAGAAAAGAAAACAGTCACCATTCAGCAAAAAATGTAAATTGCCCTATATATCAAAGAAAATTGGCTTTATACAGAAACCAGATTAATTATTCTAATGATTTTTTATAAATTCTAGAACAAACCATAATAATATATGTAAACCTAAAGGAAAGGGAGTAGCCAAAAATAACTCTCCGACAATCGCATCTAGCATAATACATCAAAATGTTCAGTCGCTGGGTAATGCCATCGATAAAGTAAATTACATGTTGGAGGAACACCGTGAATGCAAAGCTTTATGTATATCCGAACACTGGAAGTCCGAAGACCAACTAAAACAATTAGGAGTAAAAAAATTTAAGTTAGTGTCGATGTTCTGCCGTCAGGACGGACATCATGGGGGTGCAGCGATATACGTAAGCCAAACAATAACTTCTAGAGCTAGGCCAAAATTAAGCAAAATGTCAGTGTCTGGGATTTTTGAATGTGCAGCGACTGAGTGCCGTTTTGGAGGGACAGATGTGATAGTTGTTTCGGTATACAGACCACCTTCAGGGGATATAAAATATTTTTTTGATAAAATGGAACAGGTATTATCGAATATATTTAATGCAAATAAACTTATCTTTGTGACAGGTGATTTTAATATCGAGCTTCTTAAAAAGAATAAAACTGGAACCGAATTTGTATCACTGATGAGTTCATTTAATTTATTTCCTACAATAAATGAAAATACACGAATAACATCAACAACAGCAAGTTGCATTGATAATATTTTTACAAATTCGGACTCGGTTAAAGCCATAGTTATAGAAAATTTTATTTCTGACCACACAGCCCAAAAGATGATTTTTGAGACTCCGTTAAAGAATCATAAACCTCTTGAGTACAAACGTATTTTTTTACAAGAAAACAGAAGTAATTTTTTGAGCTGCTTAAAAGATCAGGATTGGGTAGACATTTATGCAGGTAACAATAACGAGGTAAACAAACAATGGGAAATATTCATGAACACCTATAAACTACTCTTTAATCAGAGTTTCCCTTTAAAATTATCACGCAACACCAAAAAAATTAAAATAAACCCGGAACTACAAGCATGTAAAAATAAATTGGACATTCTTTTAACTTTAACCAATCACGATATTAAGTACAGAGATGCCTACAAACAAGCAAAAAAGGAATATGACCACAAATTAAAAACGGTTCAAATAAAAAATTACGAGAATCGTGTTACGAACTCTGATAATAAAATGAAGTGTATGTGGGCAATAACTAAAGAAATTACAGGAACAGTTTATAATAATAACATTCAAATAGAGGGAAACTCTGAAAGTATAGCTAACAATTACAATAAATATTTAGTATCCATTGTACCAAAAATTTTAAAGGGCATAAATAATCATTGCCACCATTGTAATATAACACCTAACAATCAATCAATGTTTTTAAAACCTGTCACCCCTGAAGAAATTTGTGAACTAGCAAATGAGATTAAAAATAAACACAGCAGTGGTATAGATGAAATACCAACAAGTGTTATTAAAAATTCTATAAGCGAATTAAAACAGGTTTTGTGCGTCTTGATTAATAATTCATTTAAAAATGGGATATTTCCAGATAAATTAAAAATATCATTAATTAAACCATTGTTCAAAAAAGGAGACCCCCAGCAAATGGATAGTTATAGACCCATAAGTTTATTGCCTGGATTTTCCAAACTATTTGAACTTGCCATGTGTAAAAGATTAGTTAATTTTGTAACCAGTTGTAAATTATTACATTATAACCAACACGGGTTTTTAAAGGGAAAGTCTACGCAAACAGCAATCTATCAGTTGATAAAAACAATATCGCAATTCTTTGAAAATGGTGAAGCAGCCATCGGCATGTTCTTAGATCTAGCCAGGGCCTACGACTGTCTAGATAGGGGGTTACTAATAAAAAAACTGGAAATGTATGGGATAAGGGGCAATGCTCTAAAATGGTTAGAATCCTATCTCAATGGAAGAACACAGATAATAGGCGTCACTAAAGAAGGAGAGTTTTGTAAATCAGAAGTATTATACCATTTTTGTTCGTAATATTCATTAATGACTTGTATTCTGAAGCCGATCAACCCTTTCAGACAATAATTAATTATGCAGATGACACAAACTTAATAACTGGCAATAAAAACATACTTCAGCTATTAACAGACAGTGATAACTTTTTAATTAAGGTAAAAAAAATGGTTTACGGGAAATAAATTAATTCTTAATTCAGATAAAACAAACATAGTGCTTTTTAAGACAAAAAGATCCAAATTAGAAAATATTACACACATAGAATCCGTGGACAGTAGGTTAAATATCACTGAAAATACAAAGTTTCTAGGTATTCACATTAACAAAAACTTAGACTGGTCACTTCATATTAGCCAGATATTAAAAAGATTAAACTCAGTCTGCTACGGAATGCGAGTTGTTGGTGGGTATATGAACGATAAAACCTTAAAGATACTATACTTTGCAAACTTTGAGTCTGTTCTTAAATACGGAATAATATTTTGGGGTCGGCATAGCCATATACAAAATATTTTTGTTTCCCAAAAAGGGCACTAAGGGTTAAATTAAGAAAATGGAGTTTAATCAGTCCTGTCGAAATGTCTTTAAGGCAACGGGTATTATGACTGTGTATGCCTTATACATTTATGAATGTCTAATGTTTCTATATAGAAACCAATATTTGTGTAATTTGCACAAAAGCAATAAGGTAACAAGAGCAGATCATTTTAGCTATCCCATACATCGCCTTCATATTACTGAAACAAGTCCAGAATATATGTGTGTTAAACTATTTAATAAATTACCACTATGCATTAAACGTATTGATAGTCAACGCTTGTTCAAAATGAAAATTAAAAAATTGTTAATTGAGCTGGAACCCTATTGTCTAAACGATTATTTAAATATGTAGTGGAGTGGTGTGACACTTCTGACCTTCTGATTGACTATTTGACGTCATTTCATTTTGTTATTGTAGCAAATTTGAAATAAAGAGTATTATTATTATTTAAAAAACATTATTTCACTTTTTGTAAAATATTGGTTTTTACAAATTAAAATCTGCTTAAATATATTTTTATATTACTTTTTAAAATCCGGGATTCCTGTAACATATAGTAATATAAAATATATTATTTTCTATTATACTTATTTATATTTAAAATTTAAATATTTTTTTTTTCTTGGCTTTTTGTTTATCCCTATATCGCTGAGAGGCTTTTTTCCAAGATTTTCTTCTGGTTTGCTCGTTGATAGATTTGAACTTTTTTTCAACCTTGCGCTTCTGGTACCGCTCTCTTTCCCTACTTTTGGACAACTCGTACAATTATTCCGGATTTTCTTTAATTCTTTGTCGTCTCCTACGCTCACATTCTCGTTTTTGTTGACGCCTTTTCTCAATCTGCGGAGTTTTTGCCATCGTTTTATCTAAAAAATAAAAACGCAGTTTAATTTGTGCTGAAAGAGCGCATATAATTATGAACCACAAGAAATAAATCAACTCCATGGACACCAGTCATTACCATGGACATAGCGTGACCATGGTAATGATGTCCATGGTAATGACATGACGAAATGTTACATTTTATTACTTTTTACTTAAATACAGTTTAAGCAATGAAGTTTTTTTAGTATCACAAGTTTTAGTACCCCAACTGAACAAATGTGAAAAAACGAAGAATTTAAAAAACGGAAAATAAAAGTGGAAAAAAAGTTGAGAAAAAGGTTAAAAAAATAAAGAAAAAATGTTAAAAAAACTGATGTTTCTTTGTCCATGAAGTTGATGCATTAAAAAAATACGCACCTGTAATACCACGTGTTGGCCTCTTGTGCTGAAAAATCAGGCGACACACCTTCCTCACCTTGCTTTCCACCGACAACTGAGTGAACGTTCTCCCCTTTCTCTGAATAAAAACACTAGCGTCTAGCCGGTACCGAGAATCTTTATCCCTAATTTTGCCGAACGATTGTTGATTTGATGAGTCGTTAGTGACTATTCATAAATTACGAAACAAATAGTTAATCGCATTGCCAAAACAATGCAATATAAAAAAAGACTAAGTAAAAGTGGGTAAAACCTGAACAAACCCCAGCAAACCTGAGCAAACACTATACAGGTGTGCTAACGCATTTGAATGATTCAGCTTTTTACCTTCGGGACAGATATTCTCGGTACCGGCCAGACGCTAAAAATAAAAACAGGCTACGTTGCCAACTTTCCTTTTTAGAACTAAAAATAATAATGTCCATAGAAATGATGGATACTGATGTGACAGAGTTTCAACTTAAAATTTTAAAATTATCAAAATATTGTTTTTGCGCCTGGTAATAGGAGGCAGTATATTTAGAAGCTAGTTTCATTTAAAAACAAAATTCAAATGTTTTTTTGAAGTTAAAAACCAAAGTTTTTGAGGTTAGTTGCTTCGCCTTTTCTTTTCTTGTACAATCTACTTTTTATGGTTATGCCGTTGAATCCAAATATCGAAAGTACACGTCTGGCAAAACAAAATAGAATTATCAATATGTCTTTATACAAAATTAAAAAAGCACAACCAGCCGTCAAGTACTCAAAATGTTTCGTTGCATACATTACTCCGCGAAAACGTTTTCAAATTAACTGAAGAATTACCCACCGCTTGGTTATTTTTACAAGGTCGATTCACCGTCGCTAAAATGTTGAACTCAACTAAAGTTTTCACTTTAGTGTTTTTAGAACGTCGTTCCCAATCCCAGTATCTTTACGATTTAGTCAGTTGGGTAAAGGTTGTAGCAATGTTGTACTTCAACCAAAGTGATGTTCAACGTTAAGACGTCGTTGTTTGGTAGTTTAGGAATGACCAGTCCCTACACCAAGTACAACGTTAATTTTGGTGTATAATGTGTTTGTAGTCGGCAATTGCTATTTGGGATGTCAGTACATATTGTTTGCTTTTTCTTTTTCAATGTAATGAAATATATGAAAGCCCATTGTAAATGGTTCTTAATTAGGATTTAAAACCCATCCTAGGGGTGGCCAGGATAATTTAATGGATGGCCCGGGCCACCCCTGCCTCTCTGGCGTCGTCACTCATCACGGCTTAGATTTTCGCTTTAAAGGTGCGTTTGTGAATGTGTGTGTGTGTGATCGTTAATATTAATTAAGTAATGATTGTGAGTAGATAAGGTTGGCCGGTGCAGATTTATTCCCCCCACCACTTTTTTGATTGGTCGACCCCCACCTAAGCACCGCCTCCAAGCACCGGATTGGCCGACCCCCACTTAAGCCCCGCCTCTAAGCACCGGATTGGTCGACCCCACTTAAGCCCCGCCTCCAAGCACCGGATTGGCCGACCCCCACTTAAGCCCCGCCTCCAAGCACCTGATTGGTTGACCTCTTCCAGCAAGGTGTGTGCTAATTTCCCACTCCAAACTACGCATAGGAGGGGTGTGAGGGAAGGATTGTAGCTTAAGAGCATTTGTGTATTAGTCGTGTCTTTAGTACCACTGTTACAAGATCCTAATATTATTATTTGTTGTTATGGATGTGTGCGGTATTTGCAATTCTGAAATTAGTATATTCGTTCATAAAGCTATTAACTTAGCTAGACTGTATTTATTAGAAGAATACGCAGAGTTGCAACATCAATACTTTGAAGATCGTACGAGTTTTAAATATTGGGAAGATTATTACACATAATATTTTAACAATTATCATGTGAATTTTTAAAAGTGTATGGATGGAATTATGATGTGCGACACATTTACCGAACGATCTGCGTGTATTAATGTTGCTGTAGACCAACTACATCGTTTGGGATATGGGGAACTATTTCCAATAACTCTAATTCATGCATTCTTGAGAAAAGAAAAGAAATTGAAGAAGTGAATGGTGACTTAAATTGTTTTATAGTTAACCAGTTTTTTAATAAATTTTAATGACTTATAAAACAGTGTTAAATATGTGCAATTATTGTGTCAGTAAAGTTGGTGATATATACAATTTTAGTTTCCACAGAAAATTAAAAAAGCGAATTAATATAGCTAAATATGTGTCGTTAAGAACAATTTCTAATAACATAGTTCATGAAGAATTGTATGCGGTAATAGAAGGTAGATTACACACAACCACTCAGAGTAATGGTCTTGATGTATTATGTGCTGCAACAGGGATTAGCAATTTTAATCATATCACTAAACCAATTTATATTGAAATGTTAGTGATTATTCCATAAATTTGGCTAATAATAGTGAGCTTTATTTACCCCGTCCTTAAACTGTGAAAAGGTAGGGGAAAGCTATATAATATATTGATTGAAAGGAAGCTTCACATTTCAGTTTTACCTTAAACTTATAACATATCGAGTCTATAGGTTAAATAAAATGGATAATTATATTTACGATGAAATATTTGAAAAACTCGAAATAGCGGATTTGCTTAAGCATTATGAATGCCCTGCAACTAATTTATTAGTAGTTGACTATCTTAATAGGAGACTTATTGATTGGAAGCGTATATCCAAATTTGAATGGCTGCCTGAAAAATTTATGGAAGAATTTCAAGACAAAGTTAAGTGGGAGAGAATTTCTCATAACCAAAAACTATCTGAAGAGTTCATAAGAAAATTTCAAGATAAAGTTAACTGGAAATGGATATCTGCATATCAGAAACTAAGTGAAGAGTTTATAGTAGAATTCCAAGACAAAGTTAATTGGAAGCGGATTTCCCGTTCCCAAAATCTGTCTGAAGATTTTATAAGGAAGTTTCAAGATAGAGTAAACTGGAAATGGATCTCTCTTTATCAAAATAAATATCAAGGTTTGTCTGCAAAGTTTATAGAAGAATTTCAAAACAGAGTTGACTGGGAATGGCTTTCTCCTTGCCAAAATCTATCTGAAGACTTCATAATAAAATTTCAAAATAGGGTTAATTGGAAATGGATCTCTGCTAATCAAAACCTTACTGAAAAGTTTATAGAAGAATTTAAAGATAAAGTTGACTGGAAACGAATATCACTTTGTCAAGACCTATCTGAAGATTTTAGAAGGAAATTTCAAGATAAGATTAACTTGAAACAGATTTCTGGACGTCAAAACATGTTTGAATTTTCTATAAGCTTCTAAGAGGGAAACATTATTTATTATTTTGTTTATTCTTTATATCAATATTGGAAAACTATGTTTTCATTTAAGTGTGAAATATCTGGTTAATAAAACACCTTAATATGATTTATTATTGTTTTATTTATCATCCATTAAAAATTTATTATACAAATTAAAAACATTGGTTAAGGCGCAGATGCAATAATCTTTTGCATGATAAAAGCAATGTGGTTGATCATGTTGTATAGTTGGATGATTATCCGATTCAATGACAGGTTTGTAACTATATTTGCGAATGATGTCAGCCTTCTCCTCTCCTTTTACGTACATCAAATCACTTTTGAGTGTTAAATATTTGATAATATCAGAAAATTTGTGTAGCGGTGTAAAACCTTCGTTCCATGGAATGCAGTGATGGTTTTTCATCACCCATATAGCCTGTTTATGCAAATCTTGTGTAGTAGATCCATTTGAAAAGGTCGCTTAAAAATATAATGTGTGATATGATCTCCATCATATGCTGCTATCTCCTTTGTAATAAACTCATTATTTCTTTCGTGTTTCCATCACAAATAGTAACAAAACCAGGTAGTATCATAAACTCCAGCGCGTTGTTAAAAAAGCTGAGTAATCAAAACTACTGAGTGTGTGACCTCCCAAACCCAGGAACGTATCTTCAGTCATAAATTTTCGCGCGTTGTTACCGGGTCGCTTACATGAATCTGTGATTTCGATCCGACAATTTCGCTTATTAAGCAGTTTTGAGATTTGTGCATTATAGTGTGTACGAGTACGCGAGAAAATGTGCGACGAGTCAAAGAAACGGAAAAGGGAGGAAAAACTGGCAAAGTATCAAGCCAAAATTGCAAAGTTCCACCGAAAAATAGTGGAATTAGACTCTGATAGTGAACAAGGTAATTTTTGAACCTTTCTCAAAGCTGCAGTCGCTCGACTTGCTTAAAAGCTTTTTGGGTGTCGCTCGACTTACTCAGGGAAAAAGTAAAAATAAGGCGATCGCTCGATCTGCTTTTTAAACTGACAAAAAGTATAATATACTTAATCTAAGTAATTGTACTTTAATTTTGTTTTTTTACAGGGTGAAACTTAGTTTCCTTTTTTCCCTTGCAGAGGACAGAGAATCGTCCATTCCAAATGAGGAAATAATGGAGCCGCAGTTAATTGTAGACTCCGCCCAACTAGAAGATACGGATCCACGTAATTCACAAACAGTTATATCCTCTATATTAGGGGCTGACCCGACAAAGAAGAAACCCGACGGGTTTTTGCTTAATTCTGATTTGGCTCGCTATTGGACGGAATACCTCAAATCAGGAGTTGCAAAAGAGACCCTTGATAACATACTTCAAAAATATGCAATACCAGAGAATTGTCCTACGTTAGCAGGGCCAAAACTTAATGAAGAAATAAAAACAACATTAAGTGAGACTGGATTGAAGCAGGAAAAATTTCTTCAAGCTCTACAAGACACAATGGGGTTGGGTTTGGCCGCTTTAGGTTCCCCAATTTCCAAATTTATCCAAGATCCTGAATCGGTGACGCAGGATGACATTACGGCAATCGCCGATGCCGCAACTATTTTTTGTAGAGCTCATAACTCAATTTCATTGCATAGACGGTACAATATTGTTCCTGCATTAAAACAAGACGTAAAAAAGGCCTTGCATGACACAGAAATCGAAGAATTTCTGTTTGGAAGCAATATGCAAGAGAAAATCAAGGCTGTGGAATCTCTGGCACAGATAGGGAAGAAACTCAAAAAACCCCTGATGCCGACATTTAAATCAAGAACTCCGGAAACTCGGTTGGATTCAAAGCCGTCAAACTCTTACCAGGCTTTGCCCTCAACCTCAAAAACTACGAAAACCAATCAGGTTTTTCAGCGACCCAGGCCTCCGTTTCAGTATCAGAATCGGAAATGGGTGGAGAAAAAACAGCCTTACCAGCATCGCAAGAAATAATGGTGAGTGGACAAGTTAATCGTCTGCCTTATTTCTATAAAAACTGGTGTGGCATAACTCAAGTCAGTTGTGTATTAGAGTGGGTTAAGGGTATAAAAATTCCTTTCATCGAGAAACCTCCGGAAATGGGGGTTTTTCGACCGATAAACGATATACAATTTTTAGGCCCTATTCAAGAGCTATTATCTTTGGGAGCCGTTTCAAAAGTAAACCACGTCAAAGGCGAATTTATATCACCCTTTTTTTTGAGAGACAAACCAAATGGCCTGAAAAGATTTATTTTAAATTTAAAAAATCTTAATCAATATATATCGGTGCCACATTTTAAACTAGACGATTATCGGTCGGCGGTAAAATTAACAACAACAAATTGTTTCTATGCCAAGATCGACTTAAAAGACGCTTACTTTGCAGTCTCTGTAAATAAATCGTTTAGAAAATATCTACGATTTGTTTTCAAAGGCGATGTTTATGAATTCAATGTTTTACCTTTCGGTTTAAACATAGCACCATATATCTTTACGAAAATTATGAAACCAGTTTTGTTTACACTAAGGTCACTAGGTTACATATCGCTTATTTATCTTGATGACTTTTTACTTTTTGGCAGTTCTGTAACAGAATTACAAGAAAATGTAAGAATAACAATACATCTTTTAAAATCCCTAGGTTTCATAATAAACAAGGATAAATGTATTCTAAAAGCCACACAGAAAATCGAATTTTTGGGTATGATTTTTAATTCTCAAAATTTAACATTAAGTTTACCTACTGAGAAAAGCATCAGCATTTGCAATCATATTAAACAATTGCAAATTAAAAAATCGTGTACAATTAGGGAATTTGCCACGCTAATTGGTAGATTGGTTGGCTCTATATAAAGAATTTCGAATACGAAAAGTTTATTTTTTTACGTAAACATCACCAAAACTACGAATCAACTATGGACATCTCAGAGTACCTACAAAATGATTTTTATTGGTGGTTAAATAATATTGGCCGGACTTGCAGTAATTTTAGTTCGAAAACATACTTGCTGGAGATTTTCTCGGATGCCTCAAACACGGGGTGGGGGGGCCATTGCAATGGGAAATCCGCAAGAGGTTTTTGGAACTCTGCGGAAATACCGCTGCATATTAACCTTTTAGAGCTTAAAGCTGCTTTTTATTCCTTGAAATCTTTTGCAAGACAAATTTCAAACTGTAATTTGCTTTTAAGAATAGACAACACCACTGCTATTTCGTGCATTAATCGCATGGGTAGCGTCAAACATAGATCTCTAAACAAAATAAGCAGAGACATTTGGCAATGGTGTGAAAACCGGAAAATTTTTATTTTTCCTACTTATATTCAGTCAAAAAGTAATACCATCGCAGAGACAGAATCTCGGGCGCTACCCTCAGAAACTGAATATTCTTTAGCAAATTGGGCCTTTAAAGAAATAGTTAAAAAATTTGGAGTGCCGGATATAGACCTGTTTGCGACTTATCAAAATACAAAATGTAAAAAATACATTTCGTGGTACCCAGATCCAGCGTCATGGTCTACTGACGCATTTACTATTTCTTGGTCTAATTATTTTTTTATGCGTTTCCACCTTTTCCTCTAATAAATCGAACTTTACAAAAAATTCTTACTGATAAAGCGGAGGGTATTTTGGTCATCCCTAACTGGCCTAGCCAGTCATGGTTCCCAGCTGTACAAAAATACAAACTTGACAGCTTGGTTTTTACACCACATAGAGAATTACTTTTATCTCCTTTCAGGACACCGCACCCTCTACACACAACCCTTACCCTGGTGGCAATCAAATTATCAGGCAAGCTTTCAGAGAAAACTATGGCATCGACAGTGAAGAAGGATTAGAAATACTTTTAAAATCAATTTCGGCCGGAACACATAAACAGTACAATTTGTGTTTTCAAAAATGGTTTAATTTTTGCCAAAAGAAAAATTTTAATTTTTTAAAGCCCCAAGTTAAGGACGTCATAGAATTTTTCTTATTTTGTAAAGAATTAAGCTATTCCACTATCAATAGCTATAGATCAGCTTTAAACCTCATAATAATTTTCTCTGGAAAAGAACAGCAAATCATCAACAGATTTTTAAAAGGATTTTTTAATTTAAAACCACCAAATCCGCGATATTCTGAAACCTGGGATCCATCTGTAGTTTTAAAATACTTAGATAAACAATATCCGTTAGAAAACCTTACTTTAGAAACCTTATCTTTTAAGTTGGTATCCCTATTAGCACTAACAAGTGCGCACAGAATCCAAACGTTGACAAAAATCACGATAAACAATATAGTGATTACAGAAAGTGAACTTAGAATAAAAATTAGTGATAAGATACAAACATCTGGTCCGAATGCCAGTCAACCAGTACTTTATTTTCCATTTTTCAAAGAAAATCCTTCGCTCTGTGTAGCTTCAACTATAATTTTTTATATTCAACGGACAAAAACTTTTCGTAAAGCAGAAGACATTCAATTAATTTTAACTTTTCGAAAGCCGCACCACCCTGCTACTCCTCAAACTGTTAGTAGATGGATAAAGATAGTTTTGGGAAAAAGTGGGGTGGATACTTCACTTTTTAAAGGCTACAGTACCAGACATGCGGCAACTTCAGCAGCAGCCAGAGCAGGGCTACACATTGATACTATTCGCAGTACAGCGGGCTGGACTGAAACGTTTAATCGAATTTATAATAGGCCTTTAACAACAGACAAAAATGAGTTCGCATTAAATATTTTAAAAGCCAAAATAAATGGAAAATAAAACATCTGCATTTAAGATATACAAAGTTTGTCTATGTCATAATATGCTCATTTATATTGGTATTACTGTATTAACTGATTAAAAACATTTCTCGTTTTCATAGACCGCTTTTTGTCTTTAAACATCTACCTGGTTTTGTGACTATTTGTGATGGAAACACGAAAGAAATTAATAAATTCAACGACTTACCTTGGTAGGATGTTTAATTTTGATTTCTTGAGGGTTTCCATCACAAATAGTAACACCCCTCCCACCCTTAATACCCAATATAGCGTTCTATGAAAATTAGCTACTTGCTTCAAATTTATGACTGAAGATACGTTCCTGGGTTTGGGAGGTCACACACTCAGTACTTTTGATTACTCAGCTTTTTTAACAACGCGCTGGAGTTTATGATACTACCTGGTTTTGTTACTATTTGTGATGGAAACCCTCAAGAAATCAAAATTAAACATCCTACCAAGGTAAGTCGTTTAATTTATTAATTTTCTATTTTAAATCCTTGAATATCAATAACAGTATTCATAGTTAAATCTTCAAATACTTAAACTTTCTAAACATCCTTCTTAAACAATAGGTGTCAATTAATTGCTTTAGTTTATTTAATTCTTTAATGTGCTGGGCTAACAGTTGTGAATGTTGCGTCCATATAGCTATCTACCGAATACTAAAAAGCGTATATGAAATAAACGTATTATATAGAAATAATTGCGCATGTCTATTGAAGCTGTTTAACAATTTTGGTTAGTGGATTATAACTAAATATTTTATCATGTAACACAAGACAGTAAGCAGATACGTCATCTTGAAGGTCACTGTGTAATTCAAATTCTACTCTCATAACAATTGGGCCACTTTCAATCGCATCTTTTTGATGTGAGCAGTCAATATATGTGATAGGTGCATAATCTTTAAATTCCTCTGGGGAACAAATTGGTTCGGGTGATAGACCATAGTCCCAGAATACCTTATCTACACAGAAGTGACAAAGAGCCAATTTCCCGGGTTTGATTTTGAGCACAGAAAACCGAAACTTCGTTTAGAACGAAAAGTCCCTAATAAAATTTTTAGCGATAATGCGCCAAACCATGCCGTGCCTGCGAACCCAACTAACAAGGAAAGTAGATTTCTGTAATTTGTAAAAAAGGTGATTTGACGACGTCCTTCGCCATAAGGTCAGGAATACGTTATTTATAAAAAAAAACCTGGTCCCAAACATAATGGCGCCAGCAAATAAGAAACATTTCCCTACCGAATAAAACCCTAATAGTGTAAGAGCTCATAACACATTTTTTGTGTCTATAGAACCTGAAAACATGTTTAAAAGTGACTATGACGTCTGACGTCTCTACAAGGCCAGTGGGCCAGATCGATTGCTGGGAAAAACCCCCAAAGAATTAAAAATACGTGATAGTAACAGAGAGGGTATAGCGATGATACCCTTTCTGTCACAATTTCAAACACAGTTCCAGGTTTCAGATACAAAAAATGTGTTGCGACTTCTCCATTAAGGCCTTCTTCGATAAGGAATTGTTTCCTATTTTCTGTCATTCTGGAACAATAAATGCATTATTGTATACATTTTTGATCACTAATGCCACCAGATTTTTTAGTAACTATAATAGGTAAAATAGGGTTAAAACAGGAGTTTACGTAGTTTAGAAATGATTGTTAGTGTTTAAATAAAAGGTAAAAAAATTACCAATGGGTTTTAGTTTTACTTTATTATGAGGGCATAAACAAAAAAGGTTACACTACATACAGATTAAATGCGTAACTACCAAGTCCATATCCAGTGATCGATATTATTAATTTACCTTGGACATGTCCACCATCAATCAGTCGAGCTCTTTGTCCTGCAACACTTTCCAAATCAAAATTATGAAAGCCTTAAAGAAAAAGAGAAATGAAGGTAAATAACAAATTAAACCTAAAGATACTAAAAATCAAAAAAGGCCTGCTGGTCATCAATTTCATCATTTTACTGAATCCCCATTTTTATGGTGCATAGAAACTCCTGTAGCTGATTTACTATAAATGTGGGTTTGGTTAAAAAAATGTTAATTTTAATATTAGTTGGTACCTATTATATTACAAACAGGTACCTACCATGCAGTTCTTTAAGACTTATTGCAAAATGTTTTTTTTACAAAATCATCCTTAGACAGAACACTAACATTTTACTCGATGTAACATTTGAGGCTTTCTAAGTATGGGCAGTCCTTTATTTCAAGGTTTACATCCGGCGTTCCCACATTTTCAGCAAAAAAACGTAAAAGTTTAAAATCTCTTAATATACATTGATAGAACAAAATACAACGATTATATTGCTCTAATTCTGCAATATAATCTAAATATAACATGTTCAGGAATCTATGATAACTTGTTAGAAGACAAGAAATTCTGTAAAAAAATTCACAAAAGTGACAAATATAAACATTACTGCTACAAGATGAAATTAAGTTTTTAAAACCTAACATTTATTATTTTGTGTAAACATAAGTTTATTTTAAGTACCAAAAAATGTTATTGTAGTTCTATCTAAACCTAATATGTAAATATCTTTGAAAACTTTTCTTTGCTTACTATTGCCGCCCTATAAAAGACAGTGTAATTACTTTTTTCTAATCAAATCCTTTTGTATCTATTTGTCATGTGTCCCGCATTTTACCAAAAAAAAATATGGTAGGCTTAGGGTTTCCCACGATACACTTACAGTGGTATGCTACGTTATGACGTTACTTCGAGGGAAAATCTTAAATTGACCAGGCGCTTATCCTAGCAAATGAAATATGACAATAATACTTTAATAAACGTCAACTCAACACGCTACCCGACAATAAACTGACCTGTAATATTTTAATAAACGTCAACTCCACACTACCCGAAAATAAACTGACCTGTACTTATGTACAAGGGGTGCAAGCATCTAGTCCATTTAGGATTTTCCCTCGAAGTGACGTCATAGCGTAGCATGCCGTGGTAAGTTATCGTGGGCTTTCCCAGGTTTAGCATAACATTATACTGAATGTAAGATATTGTCTTTGGTAAGGTATCTCTGAGGATTCACAATTTTTAAAAATTAAATATTTATCCAGCTGTCAAATAAACAAACTTAATAAGGCATGCGAAGTGCATATAAAAGCAATTACTTACCTGGAACATTAACTGTAGGAATTGCGTTCCTTTTCAGTCCCCTTTTGCTACGGGATGGTATAATGCATTTGGGATCAAAATGTTCTTCACATACATAATAGTTATTATAACTTTCTTCTATACGTAATGTTTTATAATTTGGAGGCTTGAAAAGCTCATGCCAAATATTATACACCTCTTTATCGTTCTTTGGAAAGCGATGCCGTTTACTATGTCTGTTTGTGTAATTTTATATAAAACACTTTTTTGGCTTCACTGCAGGCACATACACAAAGTCATCCCTATTTAACGTTTAAACGTTAAGGATGTAGTTGTTATGATAGTTTCAAAAACTCACAAAATAGCAACTAAAACATGAAGGCAAAAATTTAACGCTTCGTCTTGATTTGAACAAGTCGAAAAACAGGACGACGCCATTCACGCAATCGCAAAATTAACATCTTTTCCGAGAATCCTACAAGTGTGCCATCTTACGGAAATAGGCGAAAATTGTATATTACAGTTTTTTATTTCAGTATTTAATATTTCTTGCGATGGTGGTGCCATCCCTTGCATGCGAACCCAAGTTTTTAGTATGAGAGCATGCGCCATTTAACTTTTTGTTCTAAACGAAGTTTCGGTTTTCTGTGATTTTGAGCGCGCCGGCGCGAAGAATGGGTAGTAGTCACCGCCCACTAACCTTGTCACTTCATCAATGTTGTTTACTTTCTCTCTGCGAATAGTAACAGTTGAGGTTAAGTTTTATTTTGTTTTGTATTTACAGCAGTTCAGTTTTGTGATTTTTTAACTTGGGTTAAAAATGCCAAGTAACAATTATTGTGCTGTGAGTGTCACTCCAAAAGCGGCATGGGAATATCAGTTTTTGCCTTTCCTAAAGAGCGAAAAAGGTATGTGTACAAAAACTTCTTGTTTTCGTCAAGGTTAGTTATGGAAAGGGCTACTATGGCCAATTAGTAAAATATTGTGAATTAATGTAGATAATTTTATATTTTATGCTCTATTGATCAAATTAAATTCAACATTAGCATAATAAACCCAACAGTTATTTTTGGTTATGTATTCCTGATAAGTTTGATATTACCTAGTTTATTCATTTGAGCGATACTTTACCACAATTAAAGTTAGAAACAGGTTGTATTGATGGTTGTCAGGGCCGTCGAGAGCCGGGACGGGCCCCGGGGCAATAAAATTTGTCTGGCCCTGGGCCCCCTAGCTAAGAATGGAGAGTCCCGGAGCAGTAAGGTTTGTCTGGACCGGCGCCCCCTGGCTGATAAGTAAATTTTGAGTTTCGGGCCCCTCAAAGCAGTGCGGGCTCGGGGAATTTGCTCCCCCCTCTCTTGATGGGCCTGTTGGTTGTTTATCTGGTGAATTCCTTTAATGGATAAAAAAGTACCTATATTTAAACAAAAGAATGGTACCTATATGTAACCCTTTCGAATAACTAAATGAACCTAGTCTTATTTTTTGTTCCATAGAGATTTTGTATTAAATCCTAGAGCTTGCATAAAATATTGCTTTTATTGTTTCCTACCCTTAGCATTTTTACTTACGTAAGTACTTACAAATAATATTTTTTTTTAGAGCAGAGATGTGGATTCATGCATGTAATCGAGCTGACCTGCGCCAGAAGGATGTGGACAGTCTTCATAATTATCACAAATTATGTGAAAAACACTGAGGAGGAAAATATTTCTAAAGGAGGTACTCGAAAACCCCTTCTAGGTGAAGCCCTATACCTACCCTGTTTCAGCATTCTTTAAAAAGAATAACAGAAGGTTCTATTATAGGAAGTCCTTGTAAAATTATGGGGGTTGCAGGTAACTTGCTTTTTATAAGTAATTTTCTTTCTTAAGGCTTAATATTTATAGTTTGAAATATGAAAAAAGACATAAAATTATAAATTCCAGTGGTCAGTTCAAAACTCTGTATTAAATTATAATTTTGGTATATATACAGTAGGTATGTCCCTGCACTAGGGTTTACGAGATAACAAAATCATACAAAATAAAATATTTTTTATTTGAATACCTTACTTTGCTTACAGGGAAAATCAGATTGGTTTCACACCAGTATTATTTTATTTCTCACATTGGCCAACCAATTGCCTAAGTAAATTGTATTATACAAGGTGTCCCAAAATTATGATAATGTAAATTTTCTCCAATAGTAAAATATCCTTTTTTTATTTTTACATACAGGTGTCTAAATGAAATGAATAGCCTCTTATGAAGCAGTGGCGATCCGCAAAACAGCAAAACAAAACATGTTAATCAATCTTACGAAAATTTTCATTTTTACATTTTAAATTAATTGTAGTGAGGCCGGGCCTCATCTGCCTCATGCTACCGATCGCCACTGTTATGAAGCTATATTGGCATGATTTACGTACAAAAATCTGTCGAGCTCTCAGGATTTATAACAAGTATTTAACTAAATTCTTTTTTCACGAATGAGTCTTGGATGAAATTCTCATTTTCATGAATTTTAACTCTGTATAAGGAAAATAATTATTATACCAATGTAATATTTTCAGGCAGTAAAAGTTTTCAGTCTTGCAAACACTAATTTAGGGACGTATTGAATATTAAATATCAAGATGTTTTTTAAGCGATGCCCAAAACCATCATATCTCTGAAGTGAACCATGGTAATCATAAATATAATCTTTTGCACATTACTTTTCAAGTGAAATGGGTTTTTTGTTCCAACTTTATACGAATAAATCTATTACATTGTCTTTATCTTGATGTAAAGCATGAAATTTTATTTTTAGATCCCGATCAAGACGTGTTGTCTCCAGTGCCTTCCTGTAGCAAAAATCAATTAGTTCAGTGTCAATCAACATCTGTTTCATTACCAGGTAGGTACAACATATATACAGTGTGGTCCATTAAGTGTGCAACAAATGGAAAATTTTTTTATTAGTTGCACAACCGAAATATAAATACCGCCAAAAGTTGATGCATGTCCGATAACCATATCAGGTGCACTTAGAATGGCCTCAAGTCAAGCAGCATATAGGGCAGGCCAAAAAATATAAAAATCGTTCAAGAGTAAAGTACCCTTATTTGGAATAATACAGAAAAACAATATAAAAAAAGTTGTTTACAATTAAAGGTATGTCCAAATACAAAGTCACAGTCAATGATTTTTTTATATTCAACTATAATACATTTTCAAATTAACCACAATTAAATTGCTTCTGCATAACTTTCATGAAATTGAAGCAAATTTGTAAAATTTACTTAGATTTATATTTTTTTAAGTAACCAAAAACTTCATGTCTGTTGCAACGATATTACACACAAGTTTCGAATTTCGCAAATATTCTTAAAAATAAGGCAAATACTTTTGTAACAATAATGTGCATAGTAATAAATTAATGACGACAGGATGCCATGGGTCCTTTACTCTTAAACGATTTTTATATTTTTTTGCCTGCCCTGTACGCTGTTTGACTTGAAGCCATTCTAAGTGCACCTGATATGGTTATCGGATATGCACCAACCTTAGGCGGTATTTATATTTCGGTTGTGCAACTAATTAAAAAATCCACCTTCGTTGCACACTTAATGGACTATACTGTATACTTATGTATTACACTTTATTTTGGTAAATATGAAAGACAAAGCACAATGTAATTAAATAGTTATAAACTATAATTCAACCATTATTAATAGTTTATAGCCCTATTCTAGTAATCTGCACATAGTATGTAATTAGTGTAACTGACCTGCCTACCTACCACAATCAAACCCAACCTGAGTATAATGAAAAAATATATATAAGCTGTAAAATTGTAGGAATATCTGTATACAAATCCATTGTCATTTCTAAGGGCGTCGACTACCTGGGCGCCAGAAAGGGATATATCAGGTAAAATGATGTTTAATGATCTTTGAGAAGTGTTCAACTTCCGGGCCGGACTAGCAATAAAACGTCCCTTCTGTGTACTTATGGTAATTAATCTACTAATACAAATTGTTATATAAAATCCTTGCATGTATTTCAAGACACGTTGTACCCATTTTAATCACATAAAACTTACTACTACGTTAAGTTTTCTGTGATTTTGATGCCAATTAGTGTTCATCGAAAGGGCGTTATATCGGAGAAAAATATCAATGAGTGATTCTGCTGAATTAAGTGAACTTAAAGAGGTCTTCTTCTGTAGAACTTTAGCTGGTAAGAAAAAAGAAAAGTTCATTGAGGATAAAATAACAAATTATAAAAGTAAGATTTCAAAACTGTCATATGTGAAAATGATTTCCTATTATCATTCCCATAAGTAGGTTTTTGTATTATTGTGTTTCTGTTTTTTGTACAGTTAATAAAATTTATTATTTTTTTCTATCTAAAACATACTCCCTCCTTCATAAACTACAGGTAATAAATGAATAAATTAATGATATTTTTGGGTCGAGATGGGTTATTTAAAAATAGGTCAATTTTGAGTACGGTCACAAATGGGCTAATTTTATGCAGTATACCTGATTCCTCCGGCCGAGTTGGTCGACGCCCATTTGTAATGCTAGTGAGCTTTCAAACTGATGTGACTAAGTATAAGAAAATAAACTGCCATTTGTTGCAAACTTTTTGGGCCACAGTGTATATACCTGTGTTACATCATATAATTTTTTGTTTTATACTTAGTACAATTTACATTTCAGATCCTTGTCAGCCACGATTGTCGCCAGAAGTATCGCCTTCAACAAGTAGTCCCTAACAGTGTTAAAGAAAAATTTAAAAAACCAAGAAACAAATTAAAATTTAACACCTTGTATCTCTAAAACCTAAACGTTTAGAGCACATATTTATATAACCTTTTTTCTTAAAATCATACAAGGAATTACCCCTTAAAGTTTCTCTGTGTATACTTAAGTAACACCCTGTATAGTATTTTAATACAAAATATTTAAGCAACAAAATGTGTTTTATTTTTCGTAATTAGCGGCATTAAATAAGCAGAATGTAAATACACAATCATGTGGATAAATTTTGCAAACTCTTATTTATATGGAATTTCATAAACATAATTTTATTAAGCAACAAATTTCGTAATTTAGGCACTGTCGTAACTACGGGGGGCCGGGCCCCCTCAGGGCTTTGCAGCTCCCCCCCAGAATTTTTCCAATTCTAAAATAAGGTAAGCCCCATTACCATCACAGGTTCTCCCTAGCCCCCCCAGGTCAGATGGCTCGTTACGCTACTGAGTTTAGGTCATTCCAATAATAATCATGTTATTAATTAACACTTTTTTTCTCAATTGCCGCCCAAGCCTAACCAAAATTATAATGTACTTCCCTAAACATATTAAATTATTTCAATTGATTGTTATCGCCCAAAATATCTTTCTACCTAAAATAACTCTACATGTATATACAATCCCACAATACCCTTATTTCATTTAAATAAAAAATATATGATATTTATTCTTAAATCACAATTTTTTTCTCAGTGTAATCCAGATTTTATCATAGTTTTGTACGCGTGCTGTCCATTTTCTTACAGTGTACCAATTGGTAAAGGGAGGAGCTAAGCTACTTGAAGGTCACGAAAATTGGGTACAACAAACATCAAAGGATCCGACAAAGCTGTCGCTGCTGTGTAGATAAGGTGTTCTGGGCCATAGTATGATTTTTGAAATTGTGAGAACATATCATATAATAATGAATACTTATTTTTATCAAAGTATAAAAAAGGTCATTATATGGATACCTTTCTGAATTTAAATATACTTTAATGTTTCGTAATTTAATATCAGTAAATCTGCTCATATCTATTGTAACTTTATCTCGCAAGTTTTTTTGAAAACATAGTGCTACATGGCGAGGTGTGTTCACCTTAGTCGAAGTTCTGACAGGCCAGTTGTGGCGGCTTGTTTTTGTTAATTCCGGATATTCTATTAATTCCCAACTTCTAAATGCAATTAATATGTTTGTATTTCGATCAATAAGTTTCGTAAGAGCTAATTCTTGCGGGATAGCTACTGATATGTGAGGCACATTCCAAGTTAGTTTCGTGAGTTCAATCTTGGGATTTTCATTCCCATTAGTATTTATTGTAGCATTTGTGTCCGAATTGTCTCGAATTAAAATAAGTTCTTGTTTTGAATTCAATAGTATTTTTTTATAATCTTCAAAAAAACCATTAAAAATTTAAGTGGGATACACACGCTAAATAACCCTGTAGCAGAATCGACTACCTTGGAAACTTCTCCCGGAAACCAGCCAGCATTTTTTAATTTGTTGCACTCATTTTTATTATATGATAAATACCCTTTTATTGTTGAAGTTAAACCAACATCTCTAACTGAGTCTACAGTAACACCATTTAACTGATAACGTATTTCTTTAAAAAGAAAAGCTATCCCGTTGTTAACAAGTTTTAATGTTGTTGAAACTTTCCCATCCTCTTTAGTTAATTTACCCTCTATGTGAAGCGTGTACTTTTCTACTTCATGAATAGGAATGATAATTTCATCATTATACCCCAATTTTGATGGTAAATATGGTTCGTAAGCATGAAATTCTGAATGTACGATTGAATTATCTATGATAATATTTTGTGATACATTTAGGGTATCCATGTTAAACTAAAATCTTTAAACCCAGCGATTTAAGAAAAATTTTGTTTTCACGTGTCGTGTTTTTGGATTTCTACTAATCTTAAATTTTAAATGTTTGTTCTTCTTATACCATTTAACATTATTGCTTTTGAATAATTTATCACATTCTAAGACATTCCTATTATATAGTATAACCATTATAGTTGTTTTATATGTAGTCTAATTGTAACAATTTCTTTTCGAAAATTAACAAGTTTTAAGTTTTGATCTACTATTTTTACAGTAATTTTATCTATTACGTTAACAGTAACAGGAAAATAAATAATATTTTGAGGACTTTCTATAATTTTAAAGCCCGGACTAACATTAGGAAAGAATTGATGAATAATATGCACGGGCTTTCCGTTCAGATAGGATCCTTAAGCGATACTGCAATCAATACATAAATAATTGACTTTTATAATCTCTGCAGGATTTTTTGACATTCTCGGATTTCCACCGCCAGGAATAATACCCTCTTGAAACCCTAAAAGTGTGCCTATTGTTCCATCCTTGAAAATAATATCTGTCGTGGATTTATCAATGATTTTCAGGTGTTGTTATTTGCATAAAGATGAAATGAAATACCTTTCTTTTTAAACTGACTTTGTAAATATTTATTAATATCATCTATTTCATAACTTCCTGGCGGAATTGTTAAAAATTCATTATCTTTTCCAAAATAAACTTTATTATTTGTTTCATCTATATTTGGTATGGCATTAAAAGTTTCAAAATTTGTGAGTCCGACAACATATAAGGAATTAGAATCTAAGTAGATTGGAGGATGAAATACTGCCTGTAATACAGCGGAATCGCCAGAAAGAGCAACAGTAAACGACATGATGGTTTTGAGTGGAATAAAATAAAAATATAGTTACACATTATTATAAATAAATTGTAAACATAATTGGCCGCATGTAAAATCGTCTAAAGACTGATATCTATTGTAGTTGTATTTTATGTTATTATGGCTACCATCGCTAAAAAAATAAGTTATAACTTCCTTTGGTGGTCTTAGGTTGCCGAAACTATCAAAGTAATGTATATGTTTATTTCTTTTAATATAGGCAGTCCAATGCGTGCCTTCGCCCCTATTGTCATCCAGATTAATAATACCAGTTTCATACTTTTTGATTTTGATTGGTAAATTTGTTCTCATAAAAACTCCTCTAAAATTCGGTAGTTTTAGCAATTTTGCATATTTGATTAAATCAAAATTTGTTAAAGGTTTGCGAGGTAGCGGTTTTAACAGTTTTTTGGATATGGTTTTAAATATAAACCACACCCTTTCTTATACGATTTTAAATAAGGCCCTTTTCCTATCGATATTTTCTCTATAATCCTATTGTGTCTCTTTTCTTCTAATTTTTTTTGCGCGGTTTTAGCGGAATTTACTGCTTGAGCAATACCAGCAGCGCCACCATTCAAAGCTCCTAAAGCAGATAATCCAGCAAAAAGTGGTTTTAATGGTAAAATTCCTCCAGCTTTTGAATTGGAATGATTCTTTGCTTAGGTTCTATAACTTTTATTTTCCCCCGTTTAATGGATGACAAAGCCGTGTTAACAGCATTTTTTATATTATTAAACTTCTTACCGATGATACCTTTACGTGCTTTTCTAACAGCATTATTAAAGGATATCTGACCACCTTTCTTACGCTTTTGTTTTCTTTTTCTCCTTAAACCCATACCCAATTTTGTTTTAGCTTTCATTATTCCTCTCACAATCAATGACGATAACTTTTCACCTACATTAGAATTTTTGTCTTTTAATCGTTTAAAAGCTTTATTGGCTAAAGCCTGACCTGCTTTATGTCTTTGCTCTAAATTAGAATATGTTGAATATGCTATATCGTGTTCTTTACAAGCTTCATCTAACTGATTTATACCTTTATCACCTTGAGCAAGTCTATTCTTTAATTTTGTACCAGGACCGCAAAACTTGTATGAAGGTAAATGAAGTTCTAGGGGTAATTTATTTATCAAGGTGTTAACAACACCTCTACCTTTCCTCTTAACACTCTTAGCGCGACTGCTACTTAAAGTAATATGTTTAACCATTATATATAAAATGAGTAAAATTTTGTAATGTTCTTATTTAAATAGTGATGTTGAAAGGATGAAGATTAAAAAGCAAAATATCTCTTTACCAATTAAAAATTTTGAATTTACTCAAGATGCGTATAGAAAGCATGGTGAATTATTTGGTGGAAGTTGTAAACGTTGTTTAATTGTAGGCCCCTCTGGTTGTGGAAAAACTGACGTAATAATTTCGCTTCTGACAGAAGTTAATGGTTTAAGATTTGAAAATGTATATGTTTATTCGAAATCACTGTACCAACCCTAATATAAATATTTAAGAACACTTTTAACTCCGCTAAAATTCATAGGTTATTTTGAGTCATCAAATGCTGAGGACATTGTGCCACCTAATGACATAAAATCAAATTCTGTTATTGTATTTGATGATATTGTTTGCTGTGACCAAACACTTATGAGAGATTATTTTTGTTTTGGACGACATAAAAATACCGAATGTTTTTATTTATGTCAGACCTATTCTTCTATTCCTAAACAGTTAATAAGAGATAATGCTAATTTGCTTGTTGTTTTTCAACAGGATGCCACCAACTTAAAACATATATACAACGATCATGTGAACAGCGATATGTCGTTTCAAGAATTTAAAGATATGTGCGCTTTATGTTGGCAAAAGTATTATGATTTTATCGTAATTGATAAAGATTGCCCGTTAAATGATGGGCGTTATAGAAAAGGGTTTGATAATTTTATTCTTCTTTAGAGTATATAACAGTTTGCTAAAATTTTTGATATTCAGTAAACATCATAACTTTCATAAAGATGGATGAAAGAGCAATTAAAGTGTTAATAAAAACGAGGAAGGATGTTAAACAAAATATAATGCTTTAAAATCAGATATTGCTGAGACTGAATTTCGTAAGGAAAAAGAATTGAAACCGATCACTCAACCTTTACGGGAATTAATTAAAACCATTAAATCGGAAGCGCACATAAAACCTGAAATTTCCTCACCACCAATGTTTTCTAAGCCACAAAAAAAGGAAATAACCAGAAGAAAATCTAATATTTACCAAAAATATCTGCCATATGATGTAGTATCGTTTTTACAAAATTAAGAAGTTTTTGAGACTAGTGATGATGCATTTTTAGATAATAATGAATATTCTTTGTCGAGACCGGGATTAAGCTCTACAATTAGATCTAGAGAGAATCAGGATGAGTCAACCTTGCAACCTTCAGCAGAAGATATAAGACAAGAAATTTTAGAAATAACTAGAAGCCCAGCCTATAATGACTATCTTGAGGAATTTCACCCACTAGTAAGATCATTTGTTGATGCATCAATTAAAAGTGAGCGAGATTTGGATCACACCCACGGTCTAAGACATGATACTGATGCAGAAAAATGGACAATTGGAGACAGTTTGCTTGATTTTGATAAAGAGAATATTAAAGTTAAAAATCTGACATATAATGGTACCCCTGGACTATATGAGCTTTTGTTTTGTCAAGATCCCAAAGGTTTCACCTCGAACGATCTTAAAAACTACATGGATATTTTGACACGAACTAATGCTTACAGGAGAAATTATGATGCTAATGAACAAATTCAAGGCACCACTGATCCAAAGTATCTTACAGTTATTAAACCGTACTTAATAGAAAACAAAATTATTAAAGCGAAAAGTACTTCTAGTACTTCAAGTGTCAGTAGTGTCTCCAACCTGGAGAGATTACAGCCTCCTCAAACGCGTCAAAGAACAACAAGAATTGCTTCACAAAAGGGTGGAGCAATGTTAAATCTATCAAGAAAAAAAAATGGATTATGTGTATTATGATGATCCAAACGAAATCATAGATAGATTGAAATTGTTGATGTCATCGCAGATGGCCGGCACACTGGTCATCAGAATGAAATAATATCAATTTTAGAAGAATTAAGGGAAGCAAAAATAATTGTATAAATACGTGACATAAGCGAAAAGCGTGTAGTAGACCTGTGGACTGTAACGATGTCTATTGATAAGTTTGGATCCCACATATTTGGAAGGGATAATACAAACAGCAACTTGTCACCCAATTTTAGTGGAGAAAATCTTGTAACAATCGTTGATCTTAGTGCAGTTAGACTTTGTTATAATTTGGTGTTGCCTTTTATGGGAATCTACAGTCTGTCAGATGGAGTTTACCATTTATTACAAGACAGACGAATTAATTATGTTTTTCCTATGCAATCTGCTACTATAATTTCTGAAGAATACCCCAAAAAATATGTTTCTTAAAAATTAATGGAACAAAGATTACCGATCCTGTCGGATTAAAGTTAAAGTAAGGAGATGTTCTTTCTTTTCATCGCCCTTAAGGTAGTTATTTAGAAGATTTTTATGGAGAATTGTTAATAAAATATCCTGTAGAAGTAACAAACTAAACATTTAATTATCATGTCTGCACAACCTAACATCAAGGAAGATCTAGTCAACGAGTTACACAAACCAGCTAGAAAAAATTTTAAACGTCGGCGTGTAATTATTAAAGGGTTAAATGACCTGTGGCAAGCTCATTTGGTAGAGATGCTTCCTACGCAAAATTTAATAAAGGATATCGATATATTTTAGTAGTGATAAACACTTTTTCCAAATATGTCTGGACACAACCTGTTAAAAGAAAAACTGCGCAAGACGTGACTTTGGCTATGGCTAATATTTTAAGAGGAGTTAATAATATTCCAAAAAATCTTCAAACTAATATGGGAAAGGAATTTTTAAAGAGTTAATGAATAGATAAAAAATTAATCACTACAGTACAGTCTCAAATTTAAAAGCGAGTATTGTGGAAAGAGTAAATAGAACTTTAAAAAATCATATGTGGAAAAAATTTAGTTTACAGGGAAACTACAAATGGTTAGAGATTTTAAACAATATTGTGTTAAAGTATAATAATACAAAGCATAAACAACTGGGATAGAACCTGATAAAGTTACTAAAAAAAATGAAAACGAGATTCTAAAACATACTAACACTTTTCCAAAATCCCTTGATCCCAAAAACCCAAAATATAAAAAGGGCGATTTTGTTCGAATAAGTACATATAGAGAAGCCTTTCGACAAGGGTATGTTCCAAATTGGTCTAATGAAGTTTTCCAAGTTATGGAAATGAAAGTAACTAACCCTAGAGTGTATTTACCAAAAGATAAAAAAAATAATGATATTCAAGGAGGTTTTTACGAAGAGGAGTTGCAAAAAGTTAAACATCCAGATGTCTATCTAGTGGGAAAAGTATTGAGGCGGAAAGGGACAAAGTTTATGTTAAATGGTTGGGAATGGATAAATCACACAATTCTTGGATTCCGAAAACTGAAATGTTAAAATAATATACATCATATAGTTGTAATTCTTAAAATGGAATAAAATACATTATATTTATTTAACTGTTTTTATTTCGATCTATTGGTTACATGTGAAACGTTTATAATAAATTTTATCTCTATGCTCCATAGTTAAAACTTTATCTAAAATTGTAGAAAGGCGTTCAATTCTTCTTTGAAAATGGAATCGATCCCTAGCGAATTGTTCATACATATTCTCTCTAGCTTGTCTATAAGCGAAACTCCAAGCGATTATTGTATGAACTTCGTTTATTTTCTCATTGAACTGCACCTTCTTCATATCATTATAATTGCTTGATTTTGCGTTCAAGAACGGTTGGATGTGAAATAGCTAACTCGAGAATTGCACAAATATTTTCACTAGTGTTTTCCTGCGCAGCTAATACGTCAAATATTTTATTTGCTATGTCACCTTCACAATTTGCATAATTGTTTCTGAAGATTGAAAAACATTGTTTAAATTGCTGATTTTTAAAAAGAGTTAATCTTTTTTCTATCATTTGGATTAACTGCCACAAATTGCAAACTGTTTCTCTACCTAGATAGATGTATAATCCATTTTTCTTAATTTTTAGATTTTCATCTCGAATTTTTTCAAAGTGTAATCCAATGGTTTTAAACTCTAGCGATTCCCAATACGATTCTGATGAAAACAGGTTATTAGTAATTACACCTTGATAAATCAGGATTTTCCTCCACTCACTTTCATTTAAAAGAATTTAAATTCATTTATTTCCCGACAGCTTGATGCACGGGTTAAACTCTTCCACACTTAAACCAATGCATATATATTTATTGATAGATTTATTTAAAGGATGAAACCATTGTTGAATGACACTTGTGTTTTTAAAATCACTATCACTATCACAATTGAAAACGCTATTTGAACTCAGACTTGGAGAGAATATTTCACTATAATATGAATTTGCTTTGTTAGGGTGAATAGTATTCGGAGTATTCATGTTTATACTTCTAATTTTAACGTCGCAACTACTGATCTGCTCAAATATATTTATTCTTTTATACCCTACTTCCCCCTCCATCCGGAGAGATCTCCCACTACAGATCATTTTCTTATATTATTTTTGATGAGTCATGTAAAATAAGTAAAAAGAGCGTGTTAATGTAAAAATTTATATATTTTCCACAATAAAAATGATGTTAATAAATACATTACAAAAATTATTGTGAAACACAAAAGTAATAAGTATAAAATGGTAAAATATTCACAATTAAACTGGCATTGTTGCGACAGTTCTTTCCATTCTGAATTAATTATGGTTTTATTAGGATACATATATCTTATTTTAAAATATCTTGTTGAGGATGCATACTTATCACCCAGTTGGTGATACCACATGGTACTACCATTCACATTAGTTATTTTCATTATATCACAACATTCAGGTTCAATATCAGTTTTATTTGCATTAATGCAAATCTCAGCAAAGTTCGTTTTCGGAACATAATTAACATATATTATATTCCCCATTAGAGTAGACAATACTAACAAAGTATTAGCAATCATTTTCTGTAAGAGTACCTAACAACTGACCTGCAACTATTTTAGTTTCCTATTATATATAAAATAATTTTATATAGAATGCTTTACATTAACCATCTTCTTTAACAATATCATCAATAGTTGTGCACAATTCATGTAACTGTATGTTATGATGACCTCAAGCTAAGGTTTTACTACTCCCAGGAATTAAATATCGTTTATCATCATCAGCAGTCAAAGCCAGCTTATGAATTAATTCAGTATACATGGTATGCGAATGTGATCTAAAGGCATACATTGTGCAATACACTTTAGAATTTTGTTCAGTTACGTTTATGTAACCTGTAATGGTTAATTGTTTTTGAGTGGAAGAGCGACAAATACCCTTCGCTGTTTTAAGAATGTTATGTTCTGTTTCAACACAGTATGCTTTCGCTCCTGTCCCATAAAAACTTTTGATGGGTTCACCAGCATATTCATCTTTAAATTTGCCAACCACAGAAATATTTTGAGGCATACCATAAATAATGACTTTATCATAATTTGATGTGTCGAATTTATCTAGGTTATGTTTCATATCATCATAAAAACTTTCGTTTGTAACTTCCAGTATAAGAGAATCGGTGTCCGTGTACAAAAGGGAAACATCATTTCCATATCTTTGTTTAAGATAGTCATAAAGAAAATTATACATAACAGTTTTAGAGATATCCAAAATTGAAAAAGCTGCATAAATAGGTTTGTTATATTCAATTTTTGTTTTATTCCTTAGTAAAGCTACTAAATTTTCTGACAATATTTTACAGTCTTTATAATACGGTTTTGCTATAAACATCTCTGCACAATTGATTTTATGACCAACTCGCTCCCAATGTGATACCAGTTTCACATCCACCCTTCTATCCACATTTTCCATATATGCTATTATTTTTAGTCTTATACAAGTTTTGATCGAATTTATTTTTTGAAGAATTTCTTAAATTTGTATTTACATCAACATATTCTTTAAGCCATGGCGATTGCGTGAATTTTATGGCTCTGTGAATTTTTGTAAGTTTTAAACCAAAACGCAAACATTGCTTAAGATACATGTATGAATTACATATTTCTCTTTATTTCTAAATTTGGTACTAATTTCGAATATTTTGAATTGAGGGGAATCGAATATTTTGAATTGGGGGGAATTAACCCTTCAGGGCAGAATGGTAGATCATTGTGCTCATCATGCAATTCTTTGGGATATTCTAAATCAACTTCCAGAACATAACCCGTTTCTTCTGTATCAGATATATTATTTATATTTTCTTTAATGTTATCAATCTCTTCTTCAGACATTCAAACAAAATTTTTTTTTGGCAAATATTGACTCATTGCATAACCATATAAATTAGTTGCATCCAAATAAATTATATACTTCGTGGGTTCTAATGGATTAAAATTGAGGAGAAACGGGTTATTTGCAATTCATTTTCGCTTTACGCAAGTGCTAACACCGTCCCTTACACCTTTTTTAAAAAAATGGAGCATGTCAGGATCGGTAAGAAGTTCTAATTCAACTCCTGTGTGCAATAACATAGCATCCCATATTAATCCAGGAGCAGTAAAATAATGTGCTGGATCAAGTTTGTATGTTTCTAAACAAAGGTTCCTATAATTTTCAAAAACATCGGCTAATAGCAAAACATCAGATTTTAAATAAATGTCCGAATAATCTCCAAGCGTCTGACATTGAAACATATCACAAATGTTTTTAACACGTTGATAATCCATACTTGAAATATGTTCATCTTTTAATTCATTATAAAATAATTTTGCAGCTGGTAAATTTGTTTCATCACATTTTGAAATATCATCAATATATGAATAAGGAAATATACCTTTCTTTCTTATATTTTCAAACTGCAAATCATTTGAGTATTCTTTTCGAATTTCTAAACATTGAGAATCATCAAGTATACTTGATAAGTTATCCAAAGATGATGGCAGGAATTGATATGAATCAATAAACCTGAGTTTTAAATATTTTTCCCTTGTTTTTCCGTTTTTATATTTAATTTCATCTACATGCAGGTATTTGCTAAAGGAAATGTATTTTTCCTTATTCATAGGAATAACATCAATTTGCTCCTTATCTAAACATAATGATTTTATGAAAAGGTGGCTATCATAATTTTTTAGATTATGCATTATTACTGGAATAAAGTTTGTAATTTGGAAATTTAAATTACACACTGAGTGTGCTGCACCTCTGAATTTTCCAGTGATATGACAATGATCTTTCCCTCATCCAAAATGTTGATAAAACTTTTTTCGCAAATATGATAATGTGTTGACTTGTGAAACTTTCCCTATCAGAATTTGTAAGTTTTAACATTGGTGTAACATTTTTTAAATATTTTGAATATAATGATTTAACATCCAATTCTAAATCTTTTACAAATTTTTCAATACAATCTCTCCCTCGATATAAATGAAATTTTGAAACTTCATCATCAAATGAGCATTTAATATAATAAGCAAATGAATGTGGTATATGTTCAAATTTTTTGAAAGTGTAAGTTTGTGACGAATTCTCATCATAATCATTTTGGATAGGTTTTAAAGCACATTCAATCTGCATAAACAACAAATGGAACTTGCATTTGTTTTTGAATATTTTGAAACTTTAATATATTTTCAGGCATCATATTACCAAATTTATCTAATATATAACTCTTTTGAAGGAAAATCATTTCTAACATAGTTGCAATCATTTTGCATGTGTTGCCTAAGAATATTCAAAGTGGTAAAAAATTGCAAACAACCACCACAAAAATATTTTTTGTGTTCATGATTACTAACTTGACTTGAAACTAGACGAGAAAGATCGCTTATATAACAATAATGATTTTTAATATTGCCTATATCATCTTGCTCCGACAATAACAATAGATTTATATGGTTATTATATCTAACCTTTCAAAAATGTAGAGGACCAATTACATCATAAATTTTTTTCCAATTTTTATACAGTGACCGGCAAAAAGTTCGCAACATATGGGAAAAATTTTTATTAGGTGAGTATTGGAAAAACTTTTCCGGGGGATCGGTTCTGCATGTCCGATAACCTAAAAATCGATTTTGACATACGTCACGTGACCACTGGTATAGCGTCAAATTAAAAAAAAAATTGTTAATTTACAAAAAGTGAGGTTAGTTGACGAGATATCAAAAAAAGTTATTTGAAAAAATTGCTTAGAATTAAATTTTAGGTCCTTGTGCAAAATTTTAAGATTTTATTTAAAAGAATTGGAAAACTCAATTTTTTTTAAATATTTTTTTATCGATTTACAAATTTCCAGTTTTTTTCGTTTAGATAGCTTGGCTAATGTAAAGCCCATGTATCTGGATGAAAATAAACGAATGTAGTAGTTTTTTCTACAATTGACAGGACAAAATTAAAAAAAACAGGGTTTCGCCGGACGCTAGCTGTTGCAATGATTTGTATCTAGCAGCAGTGTAAAAATTTTAGAGACATTTCAATGAGATTACATTGAGAAAACCTCAATCGTCTGAAATATATCTGAAGTTCGACTTTTTGTAAAGTTAAGGGGAGTAAAATAGATAATAAACAAAAAATTACCTGTTTATTTAATCGAAACTTCATAAACGAAAACCAATGTAAGAAAAACTTAAAAGTAGTCAAATTCTGTACTAACAACATAAAAAATCATTGTTTTTCCTTGGGTGCACAAAATTTAAAACTCAGTATGACCACCATTTCTCTCCATACATACTATTGTTCTCGAGCGCAACTCTCGATTAACATTTCGGAGCATTTTACGATTTATTTGCAATACACAATTTCTAATGACATTCTCTAAATTTTGTATATTCCTAAAGGTTCGATGTTTGTACACAGAGTTCTTTAGGTATCCCCACATAAAGAAATCTAACGGAGTCAGATCTGGTGATCTCGCAGGCCACGGATTTTCAGAAAACCGTCCTATCCACTGGTTTCCAAATTCTTGATCCAGCCATCTCTTCACCTCATTTGTGGAATGAATGCTAGCTCCGTCTTGTTGAAAGTATAAATTTCTTCTTTCGGCTAATGACAAATTGTCTAAAAAGTCAGATATCTCAGTTTGTAGAAATTCTAAATATCGTTCTGAATTTAAATTGTCTCTAAAGAAAAAAGGTCCCACTATTCTGAGGTTGAAAATTCCGCACCACACATTAACCTTAAAACTATATTGGTCTTTGCTCTGAATTACAAAGTCTGGGTTTTCGGTGGCCCACCATCTACAGTTTTGTGAACTGACGGTTCCGTTAGAGGTAAATGTAGCTTCATCCGAGAAAAGAACGTTCTTTGGGAAATTAAAATCTTCCTCAATCATACCCTGGAACCAGGCACAAAAATCGAAGCGGGCGTCATAATCCCTATCTTTTAATACTTGTACAAATTTAGGTTTGTACGGATGAAATTTGTTTCTTTTTAATATCCTCCGCACAGATCTTTCGTGAATGTTAGTGATCTCCGATATTTGACTAACTGCTAATTGGGGTGTTTCTGTGATCGACAAACACACATCCAGAGAACCTTCGTCACCTGTTACCGGTTTTTCATGGGAAACTTTATACTGATTTTCTACCGATCCCGTTTCTTTAAATTTATTGACTAGACGAGATACTGTGGAATAATGGAGGGATTTATCGGGGTGCCTCTCATTAAAAATTGCTGCTGTTTCTCTATGGCTTTTGTAATTATCTCCAGAAATTAAAATAATTTCTATCTTTTCCTGAAGAAGTAGTGTGGGTGCCATTTTAAGGAATAAAATATTAATAAACTTATGTAAAATATCAAACTTAGTAAGATGCGAGACATAAACCAATGACATAGGTTGAAATCAAACAAATTATAATTTGTTCGACATTTTTCTGTTGTTTTTAACCTACTAGATTATTTGGTTGTTTTAATTTCAGAGCCTGCTTTGGTAGTTTTAAGTACAACTAAATAGACCTGGTTGTTAAATTTATGTGCGAAAAATCTTAATAAAATCTTGATACAGTCATTTCATTAGATTCAAACCATTGCAACAGCGAGCGTCCGGCGAACACCTATTTTTTCGATTTTGTCCTGTCAATTGTAGAATTGTAGATCTGACTCCGTTAGATTTTTTTATGTGGGGATACCTAAAGAACCCTGTGTACAAACATCGACCCTTTAGGAATATACAAAATTTAGAGAATGTCATTATGAATTGTGTATTGCAAATAAATCGTAAAATGCTCCGAAATGTTAATCGAGAGTTGCGCTCGAGAACAACAGTATGTATGGAGAGAAATGGTGGTCATACTGAGTTTTAAATTTTGTGCACCCAAGGAAAAACAATGATTTTTTGTGTTGTTAGTACAGAATTTGACTACTTTTAAGTTTTTCTTACATTGGTTTTCGTTTATAAAATTTCGATTAAATAAACAGGTAATTTTTTGTTTATTATCTATTTTAATCCCCTTAACTTTACAAAAAGTCGAACTTCAGATATATTTAAGACGATTAAGGTTTTCTCAATGTAATCTCATTGAAATGTCTCTAAAATTTTGACACTGCTGCTAGATACAAATCATTGCAACAGCTAGCGTCCGGCGAAACCCTGTTTTTTTTAATTTTGTCCTGTCAATTGTAGAAAAAACTACTACATTCGTTTATTTTCATCCAGATACATGGGCTTTACATTAGCCAAGCTATCTAAACGAAAAAAACCGGAAATTTGTAAATCGATAAAAAAATATTTAAAAAAAATTGAGTTTTCCAATTTTTTTAAATAAAATCTTAAAATTTTGCACAAGGACCTAGAATTTAATTCTAAGCAATTTTTTCAAATAACTTTTTTTGATATCTCGTCAACTAACCTCACTTTTGTAAATTAACAATTTTTTTTAATTTGACGCTATACCAGTGGTCACGTGACGTATGTCAAAATCGATTTTTAGGTTATCGGACATGCAGAACCGATCCCCTGGGAAAGTTTTTCCGATACTCTCCTAATAAAAATTTTTCCCATATGTTGCGAACTTTTTGCCGGTCAGTGTATACGACTTCTAAACCGTAAACATTTATTGATACATTATTTAACTCTTCAAATTTAGCAATGTCTTTAATAGATACTGGAAAGTCTATACCTTCAAAGTTGAATAACTGCCTAAACTGCGGATACGATGCTGGATTTCGGGGATCTCCATGGTAAAAAGCTGATACAACCGCATAACCAAACCAAAACTGATCACTATTTTGCACATTAACAACAGCCTTTTTCCATTGAACCTCTCTTGGAAGAGGTATGTATGATGAACTCCTCAATGGATTATTCTTGTTTACATTAACTTCAGGATGAAGTATTTGTTGCAGAACCCATCCTAAAATGAAACGGTTAAGTTTTAATATTTTTAATTTCAATGATACTATTTATAGTTTTTGAAAAACTAATACAAACTGAATACAGTGAGGGCATAAAGTCTGGAAACACCTAGTTTTTGACGAAACTATACATTTTCGGAAGAAACGCCGAAACACGTCGACTTTGTTCTCATTTTCTACATATTCTAAAAATATTTGATTATATACAGGGTGTGCCATAAAAGTTGGGCATTTGTCAAATTTGATTTTTTAAATAGAACACCCTGTATATTATTCCATTTTTGAATTGTGCGTTAGAAAATTAACATCTTTTGTATAAAACACCCTTCCTCTAAAGTCAATTGTTTGCGAGATATTGCAACTTGAAAATTGGTAATTCTTACACCTTGAATTATACCCTGGAAACCAGCATGTCCCATTATGATAGTTGTGTCAAAAATCAAACACATTTAAATAAGATAGTAATTTGTATCTTAAAATATGCTTTCCGAGACCCAAAGGATTGAAATCCTTATGATGTTTGGCTGGGGAGATCGTCGTAGGCATATTGACGAAGTTTGCGAACTTTTTAATAACACACATCCAGAGCGACAAGCAATTACAAAATCGACGGTCAGCAAAATTATCAAAAAATTTCATGAACATGGGACTGTAAAAGATCTGCCCAGGACAGGTAGGCCCAAATTAGATGATAATATTAAATTAGATGTTTTACTCAGTTACAACGAGAATCCACATTTGTCAACCCATCAAGTGGCATTAGATTTAAACGTGTGTCAGTCATCAGTGAAAAATATTCTGCATAAAGAGAAATATCATCCATACAAAATAAGACTAATACATGAATTAAACGAAGATGACTATGACCGCCGACTCCAGTTTTGTGAAAATATGCAAGAACGGTGCAACATGGATCCCTTGTTTTGTGCAAATGTTTTATTTTCGGATGAAGCTACCTTTTTTCTCAATGGTACTGTCAACCGGCAAAACTGTAGGTATTGGTCTAAAGAGAATCCCCATTGGGCTCAAGTGGCTCATACGCAACATCCCGAAAAAGTCAACGTTTGGGCAGGAATATTTCAAGACCAGATTGTTGGTCCCTATTTTTTTGACGAAAATTTGACCGGCCAAATGTATCTAGACTTTTTGCAAGTAGAGTTAATTCCTGCCTTAGCTCAGCGGTATCCAGGTGATGAGCCTGATACACCAGCCTTAACAATGTGGTTTCAACAAGATGGGGCCCCACCTCACTATGCGCTAGCTGTTAGGCAATATCTCAACGAGATATTTCCTAACAGGTGGATAGGACGTCGTGGCCCCATAGAATGGCCTGCGAGGTCACCGGATTTGACCCCCCTTGATTATTTCCTGTGGGGTTATTTAAAAAGTAAAGTTTACTTTAACAGACCTCCTAACATAGAAGCTTTAAAAAATCGTATACGGGATGAAATTCGGCAAATTTCACCACCTTTCATCCGTAACGTACAAGAGGAGTTTATGGATAGGCTAGGATATTGCCGGGAAATTAACGGTCAACAATTTCAGCATTTGCTGCGTTAAAATTGTCTCAGTTGGATTGTTGTTGTTAAAATAAAAATGTGTTAAATTATTATTTGACTTTATTTAATTTTGCGGGCTAACAATTTTCAAGTTGCAATATCTCGCAAACAATTGATTTTAGAGGAAGGGTGGTTTATACAAAAGATGTTGATTTTCTGACGCACAATTCAAAAATGGAATAATATGCAGGGTGTTCTATTTAAAAAATCAAATTTGACAAATGCCCAACTTTTATGGCACACCCTGTATATAATCAAATATTTTCAGAATGTGTAGAAAATGAGAACAAAATCGACGTGTTTCGGCGTTTCTTCCGAAAATGTATAGTTTCGTAAAAAACTAGGTGTTTCCAGACTTTATGCCCTCACTGTATATAAACTTATACACACCTGGATCACGTTCTGCAAATGCATCAAATTTTCCATGAATTATTCCCATTAATTTTTCATATACCACATTTGTAGATTGTGTTACAAAATCGTATTGTGAGATTTAATTTCAGAAGTTCTAGAAGTTGGTAAATAGTACAATCCAAACAGCCCCAAATTAATTTTCATGACTTTGTGTTTCTTCAATTCATGTCGAATAACTTTAACTACTTTATCCTGCACATTTTCTTGAAATTCTTTTAAATCAACAAAGTGCTTTGGGGAAGATATTTTATATGAAATAATTCTGCATTGAAATGCGCTGTTCAATATCTCTACACCCGGTTCGCTAAGCTTGCAGGCTTTTAATTTGTGAACATTTGATTTTAAATGGTAGGTCCAACATACATTTGTGGTTCTAACATCACAGTCCAGGCAGTGGCGAACTTTTTCTTCCGAGAAAATTTTTTTATTAACTAAAAATAATAAATCCAAATAAAAAACAAGAAAATGTTAAACAAAAAGAACTCACCATCAATTATGTAATCATCCAGATTTGAAACATATTTATGTTCTAAACAAACTTCTTTAATATGTCGCACCAGATATCGTCTTTCCTTAAACTCGCGTAAACACAGTGTGCACAAGAATGACATGTTTAATACTGAGGAAATAAAATGTTGACTTTGGTTTAAACAGTGGAACCGCGGGAAGGTAGTCAATAACTCCACCAGGAGAGGATATAAATGGAGTAAGGGAAATGGGTAATAAATTAGTCGGGGAAAGTGAAAAAAATATTTTATATATCTATTGATCCGAAGCATGACCCGAAAAGCAGGTTGATCGCATTTGGTTATATTTCCCTGCCTATTTAAAACTTCCCCGACAAAATTTAAATTTTTGCAAGCCTCACCTAAAGAAAAGTAGCTGTGGAATAATGATTTCATTATTCCACAACTACGTCGCATATCCTTGCTTGATATATTTTTTTTTAGGTTTAGCTCGTAAATATTTATCAAGTTCACTCTTGTACGGAACATCGCCAGCTTTGTGGAATTTTCTGCAGGTTAATTTTGGGTTTGTTGTAATTTCATTTAATAATTGGGGGGCAGTTGTAGTAAACTTTGATAATTTGGAAGAATGGCAAGAATCAACTTTTAAAGTATTGCTATTTTTTTTATCTAAGACACCCATGTAGACTTTAAGCCTAAGTACTAACGTACCGTGGGTGTCTGAAGAGAAGGGAAATGTAGTCTATTGACACGGGATTTGAAGGATTGTAGGTTGGGACGGGAAGGGAAAACATCTGCAGGCAATTTGTTCCATAATCTGGAGACCCTAGGTACGAATGAGCGAGAGAAGTGGTCTGTTCTAGACTTTTGTAGCTGGACAGTAAAGGGATGCATACGTAACGCGCCTCTTGTTGTTCTGTTAGGGACATTCAAGGGGGGAATAATACCGGCTAGTTCTTCAGAGCAAAATCCGTGGAAGTAGCGGTAGAAAAGGGATAAATCCCCTACAGCGCGGCGATGAGCCAGAGAAGGGAGTTTTCTCGTGAGGGCTGGGTCATTGATAAGTCGAATGGCTCTCTTTTGGATAGAATCAAGGATCTTAAGTGTCGAAGGTGATGCCGCTCCCCAGATGTGGGAACAGTACTCTAGGTTAGGTCTTGTTTGGGAAACATAGAGAGTGTATAAGTTGGAAGGGGAGAAGTATTTTCTGACTCGAAAGAGAAAACCGAGCTTTTTAGCTGCCGATGTGGCCACTGAAGTAATGTGTTTGTGCCAGCTGAGATCATGTTCGAAAGCGACGCCAACGAGATCAAAGGTTTCGTTGTTTTGTAGGGCTTGACCATTCATGTGGATGGGGTAAGCGTTGCCAGATTTTTTGCGTGAGAGGGAGCAAGACTGGGTTTTGGAGGCGTTGAACTGAACAAGGTTCTTGGCACCCCAGTCTAAGATTAATTGAAGATCTTGGGAAAGGGATAGGTACATAGATCTGCGTCCATTATCCAACTCCTGATTCGAAACTTGTCTGGAAAAATGAATATTGGAGTGAAGAGTACTATCGTCAGCATAACTGTGGATGGGATTAGTAGTTGAAGAGAGCAGGTCATTAATGTGAAGAAGAAACAGGGTTGGTGCCAGGACTGAACCTTGGGGGACACCAGCATTGATAGGATGGAAGTTAGATGAGTGACCGTCAACCACAACAGATATGCGCCGATTAGAGAGGAAGCTGCCGATGCAGGTACATAATTTGGTAGGAAGACCGTAAGAAGGTAGTTTATTGCGGCATGCCATACTTGGTCAAAGGCCTTGGAAATATCGAGAGCAACAATCTGAGATTCGCCATGAAATTCAAGAGACTTGTTCCAGTTATGTGTGACAAAGCTAAGAAGATCAGCTGTGGATCTTTGGTGACGAAATCCGTACTGTCTGTCATGGATGATTTTGTGTTTTTCTAGATATTTTAGTATTTGCAAGTTGCATTAATATTTTTATCCGCGTCTAATTTTTCTAGTAATAAGCTGAAGTGGCCAGATGTGAGCTCTCCAGTAAAAAGAAGATTAATTGTTTTTGAGTGCTCCATCGAACTTATAGTCGTGGGCTGAACATTATTATTAGCGTATATTTTAACGTTTAATTCGTAAATATCTGAAATGGCCAAACATTCTATAGATGTTCCATAAATCCCGTCTTGTGCCATTAATGAGCAATATGCATCTCTATCCATATTGTAATAAAATAAAAAAAATTTTGAAAATATGCCAATTTTTACTGATATATTTTACGGCCTCAGCTCTGACCTATTTAAACCCGTCTTGATTCCCACAAAGGAAGAAACTTCCATCCCCTGTAATACTTATTTTATTAAAAACTGCCAAATCACCGGTTAAAGTTGATTCTTCCGTTTCTGATAAAATTGTTAAATCAATAGTTTGGTTCCTGTCTACATCCTTGCGTTTGTCGATCGAATTAATTGTTTGTTCACCGTCTGTAGGACGACAAACGCATGGATGTATCCATGCGTTTGTCGGTCGCTGCTGTTGATTCTTCCGCTCGATCCAAAAAAATGGTTAAATCAACAATTTGCACATTTTCTTTGTCCGTGAGTCTGTCTGTCTGTGCGGTTCTCTTCCCCTTCTTCCAACACACAAGTTGCTCGTTTTCATTGTCCGCCAGTCTGTCTGTCTGTGCGTCACTTGTTAAGTCAACAATTTGCTCATTTTCGTTGTCCGCGAGTGTGTCTGTCTGTGCGATCGTCTTTTCCCCTTCTTCCAATAAAATCATTAAATTACCAATTTGCTCATTTTCTTTGTCCGGGTGTCTGTCTGTTTGTACCGTTGATTCAGTCGTAATATTAGCATTTTTATATATCTCAACAAACTCCGCGCTATTTGAATTTAATCCGGATGTTTTTATCTGCATTTCAGACTCGGATTTAATAACATCCGTTAAATTTAAAACTGATTTTGCCGGATATATAAAAATCTCTTTATTATCCACTTCTGGAACTGGTGTAACAGGTGAAAATGCCGCACACCTTTTTGTTTGAGGCTCACTCACACAATTTACATTTTTTACATCATTAAAATTGACTGTTGACGCGTAAATTTCATTATAATTATAGGTTGATGCATTCTTTCTCCGAGCCGGTTTTCAGAATCCACAACATTGACTAGCGATGCAGCAGTATCCTCCGATACAGCAGTGAACCCTGATAAATTTTATATCAATACATCAGTGAGCGTCGTTGCAGCAGTGTGCAACAACACCCTCACAGCCAACAGCAGCAGCGCGCCAAACTGTTCGAGTGAGTGTGATATTCAAGTGAACTATTTGGGGTGTTCGCCAGTGCGACGAAAACAGCCGAAAAGGTTGTGTAAACACATTTTTAATTATAAGTATAATTTTTAGTTTAATTTTTAGTTGTATATTGCTTGTTTCTTATATATATATATTTTCTTTATAACATCTTTTCTTTATTATAATTAAACAACTTCGCAATAAGGTGGATTTTAAAAGCGAATTTTTACGAGCAATAATTCACTTCACTGCACACCATGAAAGAGTGCACCTCACACATTTTTATTGACATTCAAGGGTATACTTGTTCCTTTGGTTACGTTCCTAAAGAAGTGGCAATTTATGATGGATTTCGTCTTTCAACTTTTTTATTTAAACCTCCATTTAAAAGAAACATGCTGTCTCCTGAAGATAATAAAATTATTACATGGTGTGAAACATATCACGGCTTAGACTGGGAATCTGGATACATTGACTTAAATGAGATTGATAATATTCTTAAAAATATATATTTTTTATTTAATAAGCCAAAAGTATATGTAAAAGGTGTTGAAAAGACAAAATTTTTACAGAAAGTTTTAGATAGTAAAAACATTATTATCATTCCGACTTCTAATGAACCAAAATTAAGTAAATATAAGAAGGTTCCTGATTGATATTTTCATAAAGCAGTACAAGCTTGCCACTGTGCATTGGAGAATCTAAAACTATTATACAATTATAAGAATTGTTACTAATAAAATTTTGCTTTTGATTAACCTCTCTTTATCACCTGAATTAAAAATTATGTTGTGTGTAAATTGCAACTATAAACACAAAGTATGAATAAAAATAATTGTTAAACTGAATGTAAAAATATTATGTAGATACTAGTTATACATGAAATTTATCTTTCATTATGCTTTTACTTTATCTATCGTAAAATTATAAATACAATTTTATCGATCATTATGCTTTTAATTTGTCTATCGTAAGAACTAAAATAAGTTAATAAAATGGTAAATGTGAAGGGAATTATAAACAAACTGTTGGGACTACAAATATTTATTAAACTAAATCTATTAACAATCCAAGTTGTATATTTATAATGGTCCAACATTTTTAAATGTATAGTTATACTGTTTAAACAATTTTACAGAGTTAAATCTTCAACGAAATCCTCACACGCTTTGTTCTAAAGTTGTTTTTTTCAATTTTATGGTTTGTGATTTTCTGCACATACGGTTTGTTACACATTACACAGACGTCTGATAAAATAATCATATGTAGAACTTGTTCACACACTTTACATTTAATTTCATCTTTACAACAATCCATGGCACGCTTATAATGGGTGTTCACATGTATGTGTTTACCACGTTGTTGTTCTATGGCTAATAAAAAGTAACACTCGTGACACCGACTGTACATGTACATGCCACCCGCCATGGATGTGATTAATATGTATGATTGCATTACGCACACTTCACGTTTTAAATAGTTCTCTTTCACAGCTTCTGAAGCGTTAATTTTTTTAATTTTCACTAGTCCTTCTTCTCCACAACCACTTCCCAGAACTTCTTCCTCGGTGCCAGAGTCATCTTCATCTTCATCCTCATCATCATCATCATCATCATCATCGTAATTGTAGCGGTCAACATCCACAAGAGTATTAAGTCTATCCTCGGCTATACAACCACTAGTTCTTTGAAAATAATTTTTTTCTTCCATATGAATAGATTCCATTTCTTCCCGTTGCCCATTTAATGGAGTACCATTATAAATATACAATTTGGATTGTAAATCCATTGTTCACTTTATTCTGACTTTAGTACGACACTGTATTACTTCAGAACTAATATCGTTTAACTGAAATTCTCAACCTTTTATGCTACAACCCCTTCTCTCCTATCCCTCCCATGCGTAGTTTGGAGTTGGAAATTAGCACACACCTTGCTGGAAGGGGGTCAACCAATCAGGTGCTTGGAGGCGGGGATTAAGTGGGGGGTGGTCGGTCAATCCGGTGCTTGGAGGCGGGGCTAAGGTGGGGTGGTCGACCAATCAAAAAAGTGGTGGGGGGAGTAAATCTGCACCGGCCAACCTTATCTACTATTGTGTGTGTTTGTGATCGTTAATAGTAGTATTTCTTTCACAGCAAAAACGAAATCCGGAGCACCTCCAGGGCGTGACATGCGTGTTTTTTTTCACTTAGTATCTGTAGCACTTGGGTTACTCAAGCTCGATAATCCCTGCCCTCTCATGCTCCATCTCGCCTGATGTTGCATAAAGCACTTTTAGGTTGGGATAATTTAGTTCTTGAAAATCTTGTGAATTTTTGCCACAAAAATTACAAAAGATAGGCACGATATAAATGGAAACAGTCATAAATTAGTTGTTTATTTTCCAGAAGATCAAATAAGTTATAATTTGTAATTAAACTTCATGATTTGAAAATATTTGTTTATTTTACACATTATTTCGAAATTGGAAATGTTGTTTCTTTCAAAACAGAGACGAGTTACTCCGGGGCGAGAAACACCGTTGCCTCTGAAAGAAATATTTATTTTTATTTATTTACACAATTTAACATGTACATCTTATTCTTAAATAATATTATATATCTACATAACCAGTTTTGTATAATCAAAAGGAAGTTAAAAATAGACAGCTAGGTGCAAAGTACCTGTATGTGTCAAAACCTAGAAAAGAAAGGAAAAAAATAAAATCCCCCAAAAAAAAATACAATTACCTTGATCTCAGTCTTTAACAAACAAACAAATTTTCATGTACACTGCCATGGGCGCCGACTCCATAGAGGCATCGGGGTACGTGCACCCATTGGGGGCTTCTAATGGGTGCGGGGCACCCACTGGAAACCCGGACGTACAAACGTATTTTAGAATAAAAATATTTGTTATAGAAAACTGATAACTGATAAGTAGACTTGGCCAGTTGGGTCTGTTACCAGAAGTGTCGATGTCGAAAATTAAGTACGTACATATACGGTATTTGACACAAATGATTTAATTCCTGCTCGTTGCCGTGATTGTGTGGAATAAAAACAAACGGCCGTGCGAGTTCAACTCGCTCATAGAGGGTTCCGTACGGCGGGCCGTGCGGCGCGGCGGCGTGCTGTAATTTGTAAAGAACTTTTTCTATGGAGTAGTCTTTCAACTTGCAACATGCATTAAAAAGGTCAAAATGACACATAATTTTACCGTCCGGGCGGGGCATAAATCCACAACCGGTAGTCGACCTCTGGTGCCAGGCAGTGCCAGCCTGCGCAATACGGTTTCGCGAACACATTTTTGTTTTTGTGGTGAACTTTTTTTTCCAGCTTTTGTTTCCAACTTCTTTATTTTGTCGTTTTTTTGACATCTGTGTAATATGGTAGGAATACCCTGTATAGTGTATTCTAATATTATATTGTTTAGTAATTAGGTAATAAGTAGGTTACTAATGTAAGCAAGCAACTGTTAAACAATATTCTGCTGATTGGACAAATCACCGATTTGTCGAGATGGTGGTAACCTACTAGAGAGAGAATATGCTGGGGATTGATAGCAACAACATGTTAATTTCATTAATTCCTATAACCCAGCGAACATAAAATTATTATATGGCGATCCTGCCAGGATTAATAACAATATGGGGTCCACGCAATCAAAAGAAGAAGTTATAATTGCACAAACCGCAAGTGGAGATGCTACAGCAAGAATAAAATCATTTTCACTGTCCGAATGGTTATTGATGTTCATATTGGCGATTATAATTGGAATATTGGTATATGCAGTTCTGAAAAGCTACAAAAAATGTATCAGAAAAAAACATTAGAAGGGAGATAAATAAAAATGAAATTAGAAAATCCCGTGTTGGTATTTCCGAGCAAGAAGATGTAATTTGAATTTTCAGTTTTTTTAGCATTATATTTAATGGACAAATTAAAAAATGTGAAGAAAACCAATGTATAAAATGGTGCATAAATAGAAAAAAAATTGTATGGACATTTAGTTATTCTAGTTAAGAACAGAAATTTGTAAGTAGAAATATATTAGTTATTAAGCAATGTATTCGGGTTAAATGATAATTATCATAATTTTATTAAAGAATTTATACTTAGATAACGATATAGGCGTAAAATGTTGACCCAAATAACAATTAATTTATGGAATTTGCTAAACTAGAGAAAATTTATCAGGAACTTACTACCCTTACAACATATATTGTAAAATTAAATTAGGAGCGACGTAAACAACCGATTTTACAAACAAAACTTAATGAAGCAAAAAATTCTTTCTCGAAAGTTGAGTCGGAGATTGTAGTTATTAATCAAAAAATTAGAAACTCGGAATTCGACGATAACGAAATTCTTTTAATAAAGCAATTAGTGGAAAAAATTAAAACAACTTACCAAGACATTTTACGGATAACCAAAGAAGACAAAACACCGGACACAAAAATGACATCATTTGATTTAAAAGTTGCCGTGAGCCTGTTGCCCACAATGGACGACACAGAGGACACTACAAACAAACTAATCGACGCAATAGATCTTTATAATTCAATGCTAAATAGTGACGGTAAAACCCTTTTAATAAACTTTCTTCTTAAAACGCGCTTGTCAAATAGTGCTAAATTGCGATTAAAAACCAGATACAATTCCGTTGACGATTTACTGGTTGATATAAAAATGCACCTTCTTACTAGAAAATCCGACACCGCTCTTCAAGCTAAACTATTCCGAGCTAAGCAAGGAGATAAGTCAATCGAGGAATTCGGAAAATCAGTAGAAAATCTGTTCGCTAATCTGACGATTTCTCAGGCTAACGGTAATACGGAAGCTTATAACATTTTAAGACCTATTAACGAAAAAACCGTCATTAAAAGATTTGCGGAGGGTCTTAGAAATTTAAGGTTAAGTACAATAATATCCGCACGAAATTTTTCATTTTTAAAAGACGCGATTCGGGAAGCACAAGATGAAGAAGTCGCATCGCACACAAATTTTTCAGAGGTAATGTCTATGTCCAGTCATAGGGGTAGAGGAACTTTCAGTAGAAACTTCGCACGAGGTTTTACACAAAACAGAAATTGTAACCGAAACTACAACAACTATCCAAGCAAACACTTTAACAATAATTTTCAAACTAATCATTACGAACGTAACAACAATAATCTACGATTTCAGCAATTTTCTAGAAATCCTAGAGGACGTACAATTTTTCGAGGAAATGGTAATCGAAGAGGCACGCGTGAAATTAGACACAATGTACATTTGGCTGAATTAACCGTTAACGCTAGTCAAGAACATGCGACCGGTAGTAAATTAGTTAAAAACTCTGATACACAAAACTGTTCAGGAAAATTTTTTCGTCCCTAAAACAAAATGCATAAGTAAACAAATATTTACATTCTCAAACAATTATTCTACTTCAGTTACATTTGTAGTAGATAATAAAAATATAAATTTCTTTATAGATACAGGTGCAACCTTATGTGCAATTAAATCAGAAATTTTAAACCCAAACGTAAAGTTATACAAGGAAAATATAAAAATTAAGGGTATAGGCGGAATTTTAAATTCTGAAGGTTATGTGTATTTAAAATTTAAAGGGGGAGTAGCCACATTTGAAGAGAAATTTTATGTTTTCAATTCGCTAACATGTTCAAATAATGGTATTATTGGTGAGAATTTTCTAAGAAAATATAACGCAATTACAAATTACGAAGAAAATACACTGTCTTTAGCAAATTTTGGAAATGAAATAAGTTTACCTTTATATTCTAACGGTAATACCACTTTAGTAATTCCTCCAAGATGTGAAAGTATTTACTATTTAAGTACAGGTAGGACAGAGGAATGTGTGGTAATACCGAATGAATTATGCCCGGGTGTATTTATGGCTGGTGTGTTAGCGAAACCCAAAAATGGAAAAATTCCAGTAAAAATTTTAAATACTCGAGAGGAAGAAGTTACGTTAAACAATTGTATTCCAAAAACAGAAATGCTGAGTGAGTATGAATGCTGTCAATTTTCTGCTTCGAATATATCAGTTGAGCGTGTGAAAAAATTATTAAACCTATTAAAATTAACTTATCTAAATGAGAAAGAACGAACGGCAATAGAGAATACGTGTGTAAAGTTTTCAGATATTTTCCATATGCCAGATGATAAGTTAACAGTTACTAACCTTTATAAAGAATCCATTCATTTAAAAGAAAATTCAACACCGGTTTATGTCAAACCATACAGACTTCCATTTTCACAAAAAGAGGAGATACATTCAAAGATGCATCAGAACGGTATAATTGAGAGTGCGCAGAGTGCATGGTCTTCGCCAATTTTACTTGTCCCCAAAAAGACGGACGCTACTGGAGAACAAAAAAGTAGACTAGTATTAGATTATAGGCTAGTAAATCAAAAACTTGCAGATCAAAAATGGCCTTTGCCAAATATTGTCGATATTCTAGATACTCTTTCAGGAGCAATGTACTTTTCCCATTTAGACCTTAGCCAGGGATATTATCAGGTAGAATTGGATGAAAAAAGTAGAAAATATACTGCTTTTACCACGGACCGTGGTCAATGGCAAATGACAAGATTGCCAATGGGCTTAAAAATCAGTCCCAATACTTTTTCAAGGTTAATGACAGTTGCCATGTCAGGCCTGAATTACGAAAAATGTTTTGTTTACCCTGACGATCTTATTGTTTTTGGCAGAACTCTTGCCGAACACAGTAAAAATCTTATAGACGTATTCAGTAGACTTCGTAAAGTCAATCTCAAATTAAACCCATTAAAATGTGAATTTTTGAAAAAAGAACTTATTTATCTAGGTCATATAATTACGGATAAAGGTATTCTACCGGATCCAGATAAAGTCAGAGCACTAAGAGAATATCCAACTCCAAAAAATACAAACGAAGTAAAAAGGTTTGTCGCCTTCGCTAATTACTACAGAAAATGTATACCACATTTCGCAGAAAAGACAATAGCTTTAAACAAATTGTGTAGGAAGTATGCAAGATTCGAATGGACGGATGAATGCGAAAAATCTTTTAATTCCCTAAAAAATGCGCTTACGCAACACCCTGTATTAGAATATCCAGATTTTTCCGATAGTAACGAATTTATTTTACAAACGGATTGCTATTTCAGCAATTTTGGCAAATAAAAATGGTAAACCAACCGAACATGCTAGTAGAGGTTTAAATAAAGCAGAAACAAATTATCCAACTATTGAAAAAGAGCTGTTAGCAATTTACTGGTCAATAAGATATTTTCGTCCATATTTGCACGGACGGCACTTCAAAATTTTAACAGACCATAGGCCTTTAGTCTATTTATTTAATTTAACTGACCCTTCCAGTCGCTTAACAAAATTTCGATTAGGACTAGAAGAGTATGATTTTCATGTTGAATATATAAAAGGAAGCGAGAATGTCACGGCCGATGCGCTGTCAAGAGTAGTAATTTCATCGAATGAATTAAAAAGCATGAACGAAGGAGTGATTTCTGTTATGACTAGGGCACAATGTAAAAGAATGGAAAATCCAAAAGGTGAGTTAGAAAGTGAGAATGCTACGAGTGTTTGGCCTGATCAACCAAATATTGTAGAAATTCTTAAAAAACCCAAGAATTGTACTGAGTTAATACTCACGTCAGCGGCGGCTCGTCGGGGTAGGCAAGGTAGGCGGCGCCTACCCTTGATTATTCTGTCCTCCGCTACCCTTTGATAGTAAAACTACAACCACTTTCCAGTAGAAAGACGGAAAAAATATATAATAATAGTTATACTAATTTAAATAATTTCTTGTATATTTTGCTTACATCTTATATTACGGTATCTTCCATATGTATATAATATATACCGTATCGCACCGCAAAAACTCCCAAGGGTAGGCGCTCTATCCCAAAGTCTTTTATTTGTGTTCGGCACGTCAGTTCTACATTGAAAACGCAATCAAAAACCAGCGCTGGCGTGGTAGCAAAACCAAAATAAAAGCCGTCGGTTAGGCGGAATCTTCGTTCGCCTTCGCTACTGCTCGTGGTTCAGTTCAATACGACTCGATAAATTATCCCCCAGTGCGAATCAGTAGATGACAGATTATTCAGATGATCATTCATTATTTATGAAAGTTTAATCAAAATAAGGGATTTCAGCTGCATTAATTTTTGTTTTTGGATTGTTGCTTTTACTTCAGTTGGAAGACATTTTTCTTGCTTGAAGAGGATTAAAACGTAGAGTAGAAATTCAATGAAAAATGACCGTTTATCGTCGCTTGCCCTTATTTCAATTGAAAATGAATTGTTTTGCTCCGTACAAAAATCAGATGATTTTACGGAAACAATTATAACTAAATTTTCATTATTAAGAGATAGACACATTAATTTAATTTATAGAAAGTAACAAGGCACTAATACACTTTTCTGTTACACAAAATTTGATTTGTGAAAATTTAAGATATCAATTTTTTAAGAAAGTATCTTGGATTTTAGCATGTTTTTATATTTACTTTCATATTTGTTATCACCAGTAATTTCTGTGAGGTTAGGGCTAGGCTGTGAGGGGAGGAAGAGGCCTAGGTTGCGCTGTCGCCTACCTAAGCTGGGAGGGCACGAGCCGCCACTGACTCACGTCAATACAAAAAATAAACAAATTACACAAAGACATAACTGCGAAATCGGGAAGTTTATATTATGTTCCGTTACATTCTACCTTATATGTAAATCAAGATACTCGATCGACATTGGCGCGAGACGAAATGTTGAGAGACTTGAATCATTTATGTAAGGAGATAAATGTTATTGAATTAGTTATTATAAAAAATAATACTAATGAAAAATTTATTACATGGCTAGCTAAGGAAATAAAAAATAACTCCAATTGGACCGGTCCCCGTATATGTATAATAAAAGGAGTTCAAAGAATAACGGACAAAGATACAAAAAGAATAATTTTAAATGATTTTCACTTACTTCCCACTAGTGGCCACGCAGGTATTAATTGTATGGTTAATAATATTAAAAAATACTACTTTTGGCCAGGTCTTGATAGCGACGTTCGAAACTTTGTAGGAAAATGTGACAGTTGTCAAAAACAAAAACACACAAATAGATATGTCAAAGAACCCATGGTAATAACTTCAACCGCATCTTCGCCATTTCAAAAGTTATACTTAGATATAGTAGGGCCAATACCAAAAGATATAGATGGTTATTCTTATATTCTTACGCTTCAGTGCGAATTAACAAAATTTGTAGAGGCATATCCTCTTAATCAAAAAGACGCGATATCAGTTGCAAAAAGTTTTGTGGACAATTTTACCTTAAGATATGGGGTTCCGCAAGAAATTGCCACTGACAGAGGTGCAGAACTTATCTCAGCCGTAATGAGTCAAGTTTGCAAACTTTTGTCGATAAAGCGAACTCAATCAACGGCATATCATCACGAAAGCATAGGTGCTTTAGAAAACTCACATAAAGTCCTAGGTGCATATCTCAGAAGTCAAACACAAGAGCATGACGCGGCTTGGAGCACTTGGATTCCATACTGGTGCTGCAATTACAACACGACTGTACATACCGAGACTAAGCATACTCCTTTTGAACTTGTTTTTGGTAGAAGATGTCAAATGCCTAGTAATCTTAACGACACTTTAGAACCAATAAACAACTTTGATAGTTACCCCCTTGAACTAAAATACAGACTACAAAAAGCACACAATGACGCACGAACAAACCTAATACAATCAAAATTAAAAAGAAAACAAAGTTCGATAGAACTATGAACCCGATAAGTTATAAAAAGGGAGACATGATTTTATTAAAAAATGAAACTGGTAATAAAATATCTAGTCCTTGTTTTTTGGGTCCATATTTGGTGGTAGAGGAATTATCGCCAAATGTAAAAATCCTTAAGGAGAATAAGGAAATATTAGTGCATAAAAATAGAACTAAGTTATATAGATCTTAGGTATTTCATTAGTTTATATATCATTAGTTATAATAAGAAAAAAAAGGCCCTCTCTTTTACTTACTCTCTCCTTATCTTTTCATCTTACTATATTCTGTTAACTTTTCCTTGCTACAGTTCTTTTTCCTAGGTTAAATTATGTTAGATATAACTTTTACAGATAACTACAGGTATTTTTAACGTATTCCTCATGTTACGAAAAAGAAAAGAAATATTATAAGAATTTCCATTTTCCAAAGAAAAAGAAAATTCTTTAAAAATTTCCGGGGGAGGTGTAATATGGTAGGAATACCCTGTATAGTGTCTTCTAATATTAGATTGTTTAGTAATTAGGTAATAAGTAGGTTACTAATGTAAGCAAGCAACTGTTAAACAATATTCTGCTGATTGGACAAATCGCCGATTTGTCGAGATGGTGGTAACCTACTAGAGAGAGAATATACTGGGGATTGATAGCAACAACATGTTAATTTCATTAATTCCTATAACCCAGCGAACATAAAATTATTACATCTGCACAGTAGACCAAAATGCGTACCACGCGCAAACCTAGCATGCACACGGAATGCACACGGAATTTCAGGGGATGTACTTTGAAGTCTACATTCAAACCCATCACTTTTAAAAATATATCTCCAATTGTGAAGCTACAACTAAATATTTAACTTTTTCCTCAACTTTTCTTCCACTTTTATTTTCCGTTTTTTATATTCTTCGTTTTTTCACATCTGCTCAGTAGACCAAAATGCGTACCAGGCGAAAACCAAGCATGCTAGACGTGCGTACGAAATTTCAAGGGATGTACTTTGGTGTCTACATTAAAACCCATCCACTTTTAAGAATATATCTCCAAGAGTAAAGCTACAACTACGTATTTAACATTAGAGGCCGGATTTCAATATTACATGACTCAAAAATATGGGTCAAACTCAGGTAACTGATGGTGAATGGTAATTGTTATGGCAAATGAAATGAAATTAATTAATATTTTGCGAACAAGTCATAGGTGACAATCTGTTTAATAATATACTTGGTGCAAGTGAAAAGTTAACCTTTAAAATCTAATAGATACAAAAAATGTGAACTATTTAAAAGTTACATACTTCTTTTGTCCTGCCTTTCAGGATCCTTAAGGCATCGAGAAAATGAAATATTATACGATCACTAATATTACATCCATCGACACTACAATATCAAGGATGAGACGATATTAAAAAAATTAAATTTTATTTAGCGCACTAGGTACTTCCCTTTTAGCGACACGAATTTCACGTGCACGAACTACCCTGTGTAACCCTCGCCTGGTTTTGCCAGGAATCGAGCGCTACGGGCTTTGGCAAGAGGCGAGCAACGGCAGAGGAGGGATTTAAGCATCTGCCACACAGAGCGCGGTCTGACCGCCGCGGTCTGAAAAATCGCGGCCTACCGCACCGCTTGGCGATTACGAATGTCACACAGAGTGCGGCTACCGAGCTGCGCTAATGCCAAGATTTTTCCATTTTATTCAGAGCAATGACTGCCAAAAATCTGTATTCAAACACAACTGCAAACTCGCCGCTAGTCCGCGCTCTAAGAGGTGGGGTTAGTGGTCCGCCATGCGATACAGTTTGACGGGGAGCCGCTGCGATCTGGGACCGCTTACCGCGGCGCACAGTGTGGTAAATCGACCGTCTAGCGCGACATAATTATTTAAACATTGATTTAAAGTTTTTTAATTTCCGATGACATTTTTTAGGAGGGCCATGCATGTTTTTTTGCTATAAAATGTAAATAAGAAGTCAGTCATTAAAATGGCTTCAGTTATTATTAAAAAATGTAATGTTTTATGGAACTTAATTACACAATTATTGATTTCAAAATACATGAAACATTATTTTAAACTTATTATTAAGTAATAGCTATAAGAAGCATGAAAAAATAATAATGTTACTGTTTAGATGCAGATATGACAATATTAATGAGCAAGATATACACTATACAGGGTATTTGAATGTACGGCTTTCTGTTAGTTTTGTAGAATTGTAAATAATAAATATCATTGTGGGTTTTAAAAACAAATTAAAAAGTTACCAACAATGTTCAATTAATAATATCATATAATTTTATTTACCACCTAAACAATGAGAACACTTTCAGACTAACTGGATTATGTGCCGAATGATGTTTTATAAAAGCATACACCTGCACCCGGACACGTGTATTTCTTAACTTTTTAGTACTGGTATGGAAATAACACGTTTAAATAAAAACTAATGAGTTGGATAAATTATGAGGACTTTTAGTGCTTAATCAATTATTGTTTTTCTCATTTACCGTATACAGGGTGTGACATTGAATTGGATTTTTAACACCCTATATTTTTACATTTTTAAGAAATTATCTTTACAAAAATACTAGTTTTTAATGAATAAATTAACAATGTGTGAAACGTACTTAAATGTCTACGAGAGTACTATTGATGGACCCAGAATGTTTATTATTTTTGCACAATTCAAAAAGTCAGAATAATTTACCTAACTTATTGGTTTTTATTTGAAAATTTCGTTTCCCATATTAAAAGAATTAAGGTGGTTGCGTTTATAAAATTTTTATTTTTGTTTTTCTGAAAAATTGTAAATATTTCTAAGTATTTCATTGTAAGTGCTAAGAATTTCTCTACTGAGTTAAAATAGAGTAAATATTATAATTTAGGCCCGCAAATTTTGGGATTGATTCAGCAATGTCAAATATCACGCCAAGCGCTATAATACATTGTTATCAAAGCTTACTTAGTTACGAATTCTATACTGGGCAATGATGCATATAAAGCCTTTACTTACAACTTCTTTATCAAACTGAAAATGTTGCAAAAATTCTATAAATTTTAGCCACAACAGGACATACGGTAAGTTAAGGCTATGAAACAATGCTGGTATTTTATTTGGTGAGTTCTCCAAAAAAAACAAAAAAACGCACAGATTTCTTAGTTCTTTTCCGAATTCTAAAAACGAGACGTTAATTCGATTGTAAATAATTCTGAACCTTAGCCTTGGCAAAATGTTAAAGATATTTAAATTCGAAAAATTTTTACAAAGTTATGATCATCTACAAATTGTGTGGTTTTTTGTCAAGTCGATAGTAACTAAAGAACTATTCTTAAAGCCACATAAGTCTCGAATGGGCACCTATGACCAGAAAATTTTTTACTTTTCTATAAAAAGGGATCCTACTCTGTATTTTTTAGAGGGAAACTAAACTAAACTCCGACAAACTTTTTTGTATACTCTACGAGTTAAAAAAAATACATAAATATAATGATACATCGAAAAACCCCAAAATTTCTAGAACGGCATTAATATTTAAAATGTTTTTATACTCTAAAACAGTTTGATTATTAACAGTATTTATGTAAAAATTTGGTAAAAAATTTGCTAAGTTCTGTGTCATATTTTTTGTTTTGAAAATGATGTACAGAAATGCGTTGATTTTAATCTTAAAATAACACTAAGTTAAGCCCCCCACCCCCCCCCCTCCCCGAGAACTGTAAATATATTATATTTTTTGACTGCCTTTTTCTTAGTAGGACTGTTTTAAATATAGATTGCTGGACTATGTAAAGAATAATGCAAAATTACATTGGGGGCTTACGTCGTGCTAAATGGTCGATTTAACACACTGTGCGGCGGTAGCTAGCGTTCTGTGTGGCAGAGCCTTTACAACGCGATAAGCAAGTGACTATACTATTTACTTAGAACATCTTTCAACGATGCCATAGGTATTAAGAATTTTCGTTCTGTAAGAAATTCACAATATTAGATGTGGTACGGAACCCTCTATGCGCTAGTCGAACTCGCACTTGGCCGTTTTTATTATTTCACATAATCAGGGCAACGCCCATGAAATAAATTATTTTTGTCAAATACCCTATACGTACGTACTCAATTTTCGGCATCGACGCCTCTGGTAACAGACCAAACGTGGCAAAGTTTACTGATACGTTTGTATTAGAATTTTGATCTTGTGTTGCTCCTGCCTCCTGCACCCATTAAGATTTTCAAAAGTCGGCGCCTATGTACACTGCAATATGAAACTCATTGCTTAAATATACAAACAATCTTCAAGGAACTAATTAGTCAGTCAAACAGTATTGAGAATTTTTCCGCATTTCTATGAACATATTAGACTTTTTGTTGCGACATAAATTGTGCATAGTTTATGTTGGTTGGGTTTGCTTGGTCTCTGATGATTGCCGCGGGAAGAATTACCAGAGGGGAAATAATCATGACGCAGCAATGACGTCACTATTTTTGACGTTTAACATAAACCATCATAACCTGTTCTGAAGCAGGTTATCCTTAATCCTCTGTCGTAATGTATGTGGTTATTTTGTGTTGATGTGTTGAAACTTTTTCTTAAACTTTCGTTTTACCTTTAAATGGTAAATGAGCATACAAAAAATGGAAACGGACAAAGCATTTTACAAAACTAACTTCCAAGCAATTTCTTTTCTATACAAAATATAATCCCAGTAAATAAACTCCGATTCTGATAATTCGTGGAACAAGTTATAAATGGAAAGAAGTTTTATCGTTAGTGTATCTATTTAAAGAAAAAACTTGTGTTTTGGTCTATCAAAATAAACTGTCCTACAAATTAATTCCGCCAGAAAAACAAAAATATTCATCACACAGAAAAAATAAGTCAAACTAAAATTCTCATAATAAAAGAAATACGGGATGATACATTTGTTTACCTAACCTTAAATCAAAATTTCCATCATCTGGTGCGTTTCCACGACATAATCCGGTGTAACCAAAACTTAGGTGGGGATCGATATGACGTCTACAAAACCCATCATAAACCGGTATATGTTTCTCGCCAATCCTTAACCATCCCAAAACCCACCGTCGCATATTGTTTTTAGTTTATTCCCAATCCTTACCAGTAAATAATATTATAGCAGTGTCATGAGCGTGAGATATAATTGCACCTTCTATATTTTTTTGGCAAAAGAACATTAGGATATGTTATGAAGAGGATCGGACCCAAAACGGTTCCCTGTGGAACAGCAGTTTTGATCATCTGTCTCCATAGAGAAAATATATAATAGAGAAATAGTGTCATTTGCGAATGTGGCAAATTTACCAAGCTGAATCCGTAAACAAAGACGGTCTTCTACGGGCTTGCGCCTTGTCGAACGTTTGCCTTGTGATAGACAGGACCGTACTTCAAAATTTATTTCACATGACGTGAATCTTTTATCGAGTAATAAATGCTAAATATATTACTTGTAATTATTCTTTTTATTAATGATAAAAAAGTAACCATTAGTGAGATTTTAACAAAAAGTGTATAGTTTGTTGGCTTAAATCTGAGTTTTCTTGCTATACACAACCGTCGATAATTCCTCGAAAATAGCTCAGTTTATACATATACAGTGCGTCTCTTTAATGTCCCCCCTCTTAATTTTTTAAACGTTACATTTACAAAATTGAAAGTTGAAATAAAATATAAACATAGTATTCTAAACAATAGAAATGAAATATGCAACTGTTTTAAGAAGTAAAATAGTAAATCAAAAAAATTACATGTGTATATTTTATTGGATTGGCATCCCATCCTGTATAATTATTGAACAAACCAAGTTCTATGGTAAGATGTAAATATTTTTACACCTATTTACAGTGTGTGCACTTGATACTTTGCTGAAGGCGCTACTACTTACGGCCCCATGTCAATCTAATCCACTGATATCTTAGCGATCCTTTGGCGAAAGCGCTTTTTTCTTTTGCCATCCCTTTTAAAATACTCCCCTCTACCCTAATCCACTAGTATTTTTGGTGCCCCTTTGACGAAAGCGCAAATATGCCTTTTGGACACTCACCCTTCTAATCCACTGATATCTTAGCGATCCTTTGGCGAAAGCGCTTTTTTCTTTCGCCATCCCGTTTAAAATACTCCCCTCTACCCCAATCCACTAGTATTTTTAGTGCCCCTTTGGCGAAAGCGCAAATATGCCTTTTGGACACACCCTTCTAATCCACTGATATCTTAGCGATCCTTTGTCGAAAGCACTTTTTTCTTTCGCCATCCCTTTTAAAATACTCCCCTCTACCCTAATCCACTAGTATTTTTAGTGCCCCTTTGGCGAAAGCGCAAATATGCCTTTTGGTCACACTCACCCTTATGCAATATAGGGGAAGGAGGCATTGACACTATATATGACCTTCTTACACCATCTTACCCCTTATACAATGCCCCTAATACACACACACCCCATCAGTGCCTTTCTGACACCTTGACCACACTCAATATACGTCACTGACAAATATTTCTACTTCTCCGTGTGTGTATTCACTTCAACACCGGAGTGCATTTAAGATAAATTATATTTTTTACCTACTATTCTTTCACATATTGATATAATTTACATTTGGAATTAAACTATTTGTATTTATGCACTAATTGTAAGAAATAGACTACGAAATAATTCCTTATATTTAAAAGTTGGATACATGATTGGCGAAACATATGAAATGTCTGTAACACTTTGTAAAGACTATTTTTGTATCGAAATAACAAGCTTCAGAGGTTCGCTATATTCGCCACCCCAACCAAAAATACCATAACATACAAATGACTGAGATTTTTTCGGCCCGGTTCTGATCGCCGCGTTGCGTCATTGAGTTCAACAACCACTTTTACGAGACGTCCCGAGTGCGCATGCCTCGAGAGGACCGTCGTTTAAAAATCTGACTGGCGCCCAATGCGTACAAACGCACTTTTTCGCCCATACATTGGACGGATTCAGCGGTGTCGCGAATACGTTGTGATGGTCTAAATATAATATGTTGTCTATGTCTGTCTCTCACTTAATGTATTATTGATTTTAACCGTAGTGCGACAATGTAGTTATAACGTTTTTTGTGGGCACCATATTAAAGGTATAAGCAAGATCAATAAGTATTCCCAGCCCCAGGCACTTTGTACCTAAGTTTAGATTTTTTGTTATCTCCGAAGTGAATGCATACAAAGCATCTCCAGTACTAGATTTCTCCAAAAAGTCGAATTGGTACGTTGATAAAATTTTATTTCTTGTAAAGGATGTTATGAGGCGATGTTTCATGTATTTTCAAATATCTTTGCAAAGTGAGTTATTAGGCTAATATAATCGGATAATTCCTTATTTTTGAGAGTTCACAGCTTTTATAGATTGGACAAACTATAGATGTTTTAAAGCTTTGAGGGACAATTCCTGTTTTAAAGATGGTGTTTATGAGAGTGGGATTAAAATGTGTTGGTGTGATCCGATCAAAACCAGGAGAACTTTTATTTTTCAATGATGAGATGTGGTAGATTATTTCATTATCACTGACTGGGCATAGATACATAGATTGTGGTAGCGAGTTCTTCGGTTCACATGGCTTGCTGAGTATAGTAATTTTTTCTTCCATTTCAATTCCAATAATAATAGAGTATTTATTGATAGTTGCTCATTTCACGATCATCAGCAAAAGCTTGCTCATTGTCGTTTAGTATGTCAATTTTATTATTTTTCTTTGTTATACTTTCGCACGTGGCGTCTTTTACGATTTCATACATTTTTTTAATGTTGTTTTTATTTTTTGTGATTTCACCTCTATAAGAGTCATTCTTTTGTTTGGCTATTAGTTTTTTTCAAATTGTTTCTATGCTCTTTGTACTTATTTTCCAGGGCCACACTATAATTTTTTATTAATTTTCTTTTTAATCTGTCCCTTTGTTGAATTGAGATGATAAGACCATTAGTAATCCATCTTTTAATTTTTGTATTGTTAGAAAGCACTAAATGTTATTGTTTTTGGATTTATTTTCACTTGTTTAACGAAGGTAATAAAACAACCGTATATCGTTCTGACCGATTGTACATAAATATTTTATTATTATTAAGGTACGGAATACACAATAATTAACAAATAGCACAAACAAATTAAATAAAGAAAAGGCAATTGAGGGTTATCGAGAAGCCGTGCCTGGTTCGCTTCATTCTAGGTCGCGAGCTCGAGTGTCCCCGCGTCTTCCGCGGTCTTCCCCTTTACCAACGCCATCCATTCATGTCTCGGTACCGGCAGTGGTGCCGATCTGGGAGTCTGACTCTAACACGGCCTGACTGACCAATGTTACGTTCTCGGAACATCCGTCTGCTGCTGGACCATCTGTTTCTGTAAGATCGTGAAAAGAAAAACTTTAGTGCTCTGAAAATATATGAGTGCTTAGAATGTAAACAGTCAAAGCGCACAATCACTAGCGCTTATTAGCGATACCAACAAATGTACATTAATCATGGGGGTATGCTGACCCCAAGCTTCACAAAAGTATAAAGAAGACATGGGAGTATGCTGACCCCAAGCTTCACAAAAATATAAATAAGACATGGGAGTATGCTGACCCCGAGCTTCACAAAAATGTAAAGAAGACATGGGAGTATGCTGACCCCAAGCTTCACAAAAATATAAAGAAGACATGGGAGTATGCTAACCCCAAGCTTCACAAAAATATAAAGAAGACATGGGAGTATGCTGACCCCAAGCTTCACAAAAATATAAAGAAGACATGGGAGTATGCTGACCCCAAGCTTCACAATAATATAAAGAAGACATGGGAGTATGCTGACCCCAAGCTTCACAAAAATATAAAAATTTCTTGTACTTTACCTTCACATTCAAAAATCTCTAATATATCATTCATGTCTGTGGCCATTGACCAATCACTCGGCCAGATCCTCAATTGCTCCTTGGCTGCTTTTATAATTTTGTGTTTACCAACATCAACTCTCTTTAATTCATACCGCCCTTCTTCAGTGATACTAACAACTTCATACGGTCCCATAAATTCAAAATCGGTCTTACTGGCATGTAACTTGCTCGCCCGATGCAACAAAACAAAACTGCCAATATTGACCTGCACATTGTCACGCCTTTTTTTATTTATGTCATTTGTATTTAAAAGCGGAAATTGCGATAAAGAAACGTAAGTTGAAGATGTACTTACCAACTACGTTCTTCGACTGTGGACTGTATCTGCGGGTTCGGAAGTGTTCTTGGCGGCACACTATTGAATTTGTTCTGGACTATTTTACTAGCGGGATAGCGGGATTCCATAGTGAATTTCAGCGAAGAGAACGAAATAAAATAAAATGTGTCGCGTTTTTTCCTTAATTTATCAGATTCTTTAAAACAGTGTCAATGTCACCCAGTTTCCGCGGTAACCTGATCAAGATGGTTTTCTGCTCTCGGGTTTAGCCGCCTGCGACGTTATGGTACAAATTCAACTTATTGCGCGGTAAAATAAAGATTTAAAAACGCGAAAAAGGAATAAGGATATCTTCTTAAAATAGAAGTGATTAAGAGTAAACATCAATTATACCATAAATATAATAAAATGTTACCCGTTTAACAAAATAAAGAGACGTATTTCATGCAAATAAAACTAAGAAAAATGAGCGAATCGTATACATTCTGCCCACCAAAAAATATGTATATTTTTTTATTCTGAGTAAGGAAGAGGACATAACTTCTCAAGGGGCCTTCTAAAAGTACCTTGCTGAGTCAGCACCGTGGCTACCCGTGCCGTGCCATCTTCGCCTGGATGTAATTTAACTATCCGACCAAGATGCCATTTTGAAGGGGGACAAATATCGTTTTTGATGAGAATCATAGTTCCTACAGAAATTGGAGGAGAAGTTGGTTCCAGCCACTTCCCTCGTTGCTGCAAAGTGTGCAGGTATTCCTGACGCCATCGTACCCAAAAATCTTGGTGTAACCGTTACAACAACTGCCAACGGTCCAGATGATTCAACTTGAGGTGTGATAAGTCAGGGTCCGGTAATGCCGAAAGTGGTTCTAGTGTAAGAAAATGGCCAGGTGTCAAGACAGAAAGATCGTTGGGATCAGAACTTAAAGGATATAGCGGCCTAGAATTTAGCAATGCCTCAATTTGTACCAGTAGCGTGTAAAACTCTTCAAATGTCAAAATTTGATATCCGATTACGCGGCGAATATGCGTTTTAACGGATTTTACCCCTGCCTCTGCGAGGCCTGAAAAATGGGGCCCGGTAGGTGGATTAAATTGCCATTCGATATGTTCCGTTTCCGTGGCTTGTTTAAATATTTGCAGTAATTGTTTATTTGCTCCCTGAAAACAAATTGCTCCGTCCGAAACAACCTTTGAACAACGGCCTCTTCGCGAAATAAATCTACGAAGTGCGCACAAAAATGACTCGGTCGATAAGTAGGAAACTAATTCTAAATGCAGGGCTTTAGTCGCCAGACAGATAAATAAACAAACATAGGATTTAAAGGTTTTAGCACCACGAGTTTTAGCTTCAGTGGTAGTAAAGTAATCTGCATAATCGAGACCTACGCACGAAAATGGTTTAACCTGCGATACGCGTAAATAGGGTAAGTCACCCATTGGAGGTTGACTTGGTTTGGGATTTAAGCGCCAGCAATTTTTACAAACAGAAATTACTTTATTTATGGCGCGTTTTGGTGATTGAATCCAGAACGTTTGCGCTAATAAGTATTTGAGAGTCTGCGCGCCAGGGTGTAAATATGTTTTGTGAAAATGTTCAATAATGAGCGTAGTTAAGCGGTGATTTCGCGGTAAAATCATGGGGTGTTTTTTATCGTATGACAGATCTGACTTGACCAGTCTACCGCCGACGCGTAAAATATCGTCTTTATCCAAAAATACGTTTAATTTTCTTAAATACTTAGAAGGCAGTTTGTTTTTCTTTAGATTTGTTAGGTCTTCCGAAAAATGTAAGCATTGAACATACTTTATTAATATAAGAAGCGAGTAGTTTAAGTCGAACAGCGTAAAATTACCACATTTACGTTGACGCGGATTTTTACTATTATGAATAAAGCGAATTATATAACACAAAATATTCTGTATTTTTAAAAGAGAAGAAAAGTTGTTAATAAGCGTTTCCAAAAAATGACGATCAACAGTAAAGGCGACTAACGTCAATTTCCTTTCTTCCTCCAAAACCAGATCAGACAGTTCAGTATTAAAATTAGTTTTGGGCCAGAACTCCTGGGAGTATTTTAACCAAATTGGGGCATTCCACCAAAGAGAATAATTTAAAAGTTCTGACGGAAGTAGACCGCGTGAAGCACAGTCAGCGGGATTATCTTCGGACGAGACATGACGCCAACACGAGGGAGGAATTTTTTCTTGGATGCGTGCAACTCGGTTACTTACAAAAAATGTCTTCCATTTATAAGAAGGCGATTTTATCCAGCTTAAAACAATTGTGGAATCTGACCACGCGACGATTCGAGAGAAATTAATTTTATCTTTGAAAACATCAATTACGTAAGCTAACAATTCGGATAACAATAGGGCCGCACACAGCTCCAATCGTGGTATGGAAATTTGTTTTAAAGGGGCTACTTTTGACTTAGCCGTTACAAAAAAGGTATGGTATAAACCGTCTTTAAAAATTCGAAAGTATATAGCACAAGCGTAAGCCTTCTGCGAGGCGTCGCAAAATCCATGAATTTCGCAAAAGGAAAAATCGTCTAATATTATACGTCGTGGTAACTGTAGATTTTCTAAAAGTATTAACTCGGACTTATACTGAAGCCAGCGTTGAGAAATATTTTGAGGTGGAAGCTCGTCCCATTCTAGCCCCAGACTGAACAAAGCGGGTCAAATAAACGCGCAATCTATGACAAAATATTTCTTTTTGTACATTCCTTATTTAGGTGTCCTACCTGGTAGGAAAATATATCAGAAGATGGCTGCCAGCGTAAGCCAAGAATTTTAATAACAGCGGATTCCGAATCAAAATCTAATGGATTCGATTGAACATTTGTAGCGGGTAAATCGGATAAAAATTCTGGACTGTTACTACTCCATTTGTGGAGGTCGAAACCACCTGATTTAAGACAACTTATTAATTCGTCACGAATTAACATTGCTTGCTCGATGGAAAATGTCCCAAGCACGCAATCGTCAATATAAAAATCATTTGGTAAAGCATTAGCGGCCAATGGGTATTTTGAATTTTCGTCTTCTGCGAGTTGAATTAAAGTGCGGTTGGCTAAAAAGGGTGAGCTCGATAAACCGAAAGTTACTCTTTTTAATCTGTAGTCCTCAACGGGTTCGTTGGGGGAAAATCTCCATAGAATTCTCTGAAAATCGCGGTGTTTTTCTGAGACCAATATTTGCGTAAACATAGACTTGATATCACACGTAAAAACTACGGAATGAAAACGAAAATTTAACAAAAGCGTAACAATATTTTTTTGTAATTCTGGACCGGCTAGCAAATGATCATTTAAAGAAAAACGGTCGGAAGTTTTCGCGGACGCGTCGTAAACAATGCGTATTTTTTCTGACTTCGCAACGCAGTGATGCGGAATATAATATCCGTTTGTTGCAGGAGAATTTTGCGGTACCCTTTCAAGGTAATCTAAATCGAGATATTCTTTAATAATATCGGAATATCGTTCACGTAATTCAGGGTTAATAATTAAGCGCTTTTCAAGCGAGTGAAAGCGGCGTAAAGCGATAGAACGCGAGTTTTCGATATTGAAAACGGATTCCAAATCTTCTTTGAAAGGTAAGTTGACTTCATAGCGGCCAGAATCGGTTCTGGAATGCGTCTTTCGAAATATATTTTCACATAGTTCGTCTTCTGGGGACGATCTAAAAATCTACGGTATTTCCTCAACTTCCCAAAAACTCTTGAGAGTAGAACCAAGCGAGAAAAGATCATTATCAGATAGGGCGAATAAAGAGGTAGTTTTAATTTGCGGAGAAATTTCACGAATTTTCCCCATCAACACCCAACCAAAAATGGTATTAATGGCTACGGGTTCGTTAACATTTCCATGAACCTGCTCCTTTAGTAAAATATGAGGATAAATATCAGCGCCGAGTATCGTGTCGATAGGTCCGGGTTTATGAAAACTGTCATCTGCCAGAGTAAGACTTGAAAGATGTGGCCAAAATGTTTTATTTTGGATATTATAGGCAGGCATATCCGGACATAGTTTAGGCAAGATTATTGCATCTACTTGTAAGCATGGTCGTATCTTGCCTGCGGGTTTTATTGTACAAGTTACACCACCTTTAGGCTATGTCCTAATTGGACAAAAATTTTTGATCGCGCCAGCGTGCGAGCGACGCGATAAACGTGTGATCGGGCGATGAAGCGCGCGATCATCGCTGCTTTGTCCTAATTGGTTCAGTCACAAAATGTCTCGCGAACAACAGGGACGTACATTGTTAAGTGGTAATATTTATCTAAGATATCAATTTATTTCAAGAAAAAGAAAAGTTAGACGTTCCCAAGTCAATGCAATATATTACGACAGGCTAAAATTTGGAGAATTTCATCATCTATACTTAAAACTGAGAGATGATCCACGCTTATTTGTTCAATACACAAGGATGCAAGTTGAAACTTTTAATTACATTGTTCGGCACATAAAACAAGATTGCTATCATTCCACAACAAATTTTAAAAAACCTATTTCTGCTGAAGAAAGACTATTATTAACATTAAGGTAAGAAAAACACAGTTTTCCTTAAGAATAAAAATGTTTAATGTTAAGTTGGTGTTGCCTACAAAAAAAACCTATACCTGATTAACGTAGCTGACAATTTAAAGGTCTGTATAGGTTACACTACCTGGCGATGATGATTCATATGAGGCATGCACAGGTGATGGCGTATACATCGGCACGCTATTTGGTGAGAGTGCTTGTGCTAAAACTTCCTGTATTTGACTCCGTACCAGTAACTTTGTATATGGATTTAATAGTTTAAAAAAGGCAGTAGAGATTTCAGGAAATCTATATCTGGATCATCTGCAGTATCCCTCCTACTGAAGGCTTCAATTTTTTTTTCTTCCACCAACAGCATGGCTCTTTGGAAGGGGGTAATTTCGATCTCTCTCTTTCTTTTTTTCTTTGGTAGTGTTGGGGTCTGAAATTTAGTGACAGCAGAAGAAGTTGATGGCAGTATATCTTCATTCAGTGGGGAACCGATATTTGTGTTAGGCTGGGTAATATGTTCATTTTCATTCTCAGTTTCTGGAGACAGTATATCTGTATCTTCTAGTTCTGCAACACTTAAGACTTCAGAATCCTGCGTCTGGTTTTTCTCTATACGTTCAAAATTCTGCGAAACATTACTTGCGGTAGTTCTAGGTAGGAGGGTATCTTTAAGAAAAAACATTGCATAAAAATAGCTCCACTTTCCAGTGTAACTATCAACACTGGAGCTGCCAGGGTCACCTGAACGTGGTTTTTTAATTTTTTTTAATTCTTTTTGAAACACATCTCTTAAATTTTTCCATCTTGCCTTCAAAACATCTTCTAAAAACAAAAAAAAAACAATATAAATTTTAACTGTGTTTTCAAAAACCTGTATATTAAATTATCTTTTTCAGATATTTGGCAACAGGATTAGCTTTCAGACAGCTAGCATTTTCTTTCCGTATATCAAAAACGGCAGTCCGTACCATTGTTATTGAAGTTTGTGTGGCCATTTGGAAAACTTTACACAATATACATATGAAATTCCCCAACGAGTCCGACTTTGACACCATCGCTTCAGAATTCTATAAAAAATGGTCGTTTCCGCACTGCTTAGGTTGCATTGATGGCAAGCATATTAGAATTAGGTGTCCAGTCTCTTCTGGAAGCATGTACTATAATTACAAACAGTTCTATTCTATAGTTTTGATGGCTGTAAGTGACGCAAACTATAAATTCATTATGATCGATGTTGGAGCATATGGAAAAGATAGTGATGGAGGCGTTTTTAGTAATACTGAATTTCACCGTCGATTAGAAAACGGTTCATTGATATTGCCACCCGAAACACAGTTGCCAAACTCCACTATTGAGGCTCCATACGTTTTTTTGGGAGACGAGGCCTTTCCACTCCGATCTTATCTACTGAGACCTTTTCCAAGAAGACAACTACAGGATAATAATAAATCTTTGTTCAATTACAAACTATCCAGTGCTAGAATGGTGGTGGAGTGCTCATTTGGTTTAATGGCATCAAAATTTCGTATATTACAAAAGGCCATTGAAACAAACGTAAAAAATGCCGTACATATTGTACAGGCCACGTGTATATTACACAATTTAATAATTGACTTAGAAAAAGATTATAGGAATATGAATGACCAACATTGTTTACCACAGGCGACTATAGTATCGAGAACAGCAAATCGCGCATCACGAAATGCGATTGATATTAGGAAAAAGTTTGTTGATTATTTTGTACAACATAGACAATAAATGCATACTAAATGCTATTAAAATACTTACTATTTTCATTTAACTTGTTTGCAACACTATCCCACTCTTTATCCACGGATAATCTATTCTTGTATTGCGGGGCCCATTTATTCCATAGTACAGGCCGTTTCTGTACTTCCGAAATTAATACTTCAGTCCCAGGATTCGCCATAATAACATACACCAACCATGCGAACGAGCGATGAAAAACAAACTGGTTTGAAAATCAAAACACATCAGCGACGCGTAATAACGGCCAATTTGGACAGCCGCATAAGTTTATTAAGTTTAATTTTTTATCGCGTCGCTCGCACGCTCGCGCGATCGAAATTTTTGTGCAATTAGGACATAGCCTTAGATGTTAATTCGCGCATTTCCCCTAAGCCATAAATTGAAAGGGAACATTCAAAACGTCTTAAACCTAATTTATTAAAACATTTTTCTGAAATATAAGAAGTCTGCGATCCAGAATCCAACAAAACGCGAATCTGTAGATATCTACCGCGCGCGTCCAAAATTTCAACTACAGCCGTAGAGAGCAATACGGTATTTTGAATTGTACTTGGCAATCCTTGTGACGTCAGCGAGGCAACACACGAATTCTGCTGAGCGGTAGAGGTATCCAGTGCAGCTGACCACGATGACGTACGAACTATACCGTGCGAATTGGAATTAGCGTAGAGTTATCATTTATGTTAGCGGTACTGCCCAGCGTGGCAATACGAGGTAAGCCACTACTGCTACTACAGCCTCCTTCATTCGGGTTTTGACGATTGTCTCTATGTTGGCTACTGTCCGTATATCGTGTATTGAAACTTTGATTTAGATGCAAAAGATGTAGAAATAATACACGTTTCTTGAGTATTCTGGCAAGACTGACGATTTTATTTATTAAAACAAAAGTAAACGTTTCCATATCAACAAACAGTTGATAACATACATTTTTAACATATGACATGACAAAACAAGGTTAATTGTTTAAATATAAACACCCCCACTATTTAAAAATTAACCAATCCTAACTTATTCACAAAGTAAAAATGTTTAGTACTAGACAACCCTTTTGTTAATACATCTGCTGTCATTTGATCTGTCTGCAAATATTTAATTTCTACAAACTTATTAGCAACAGTCTCCCTAACAAAATGATGTCTGACATCTATATGTTTAGATCTCTTATGTAAAATAGGATTTAAAGTTAATCTTTGCGCACTCTGATTATCATTATATATTGTGACAGTTTTGTCATAATCTATTAATTCATTTAATAAATTTCGCAAATAAATGGCTTCTTTTTAAACTTCACTAAGCGCCATGTATTCAGCTTCAGTGCTTGACAAAGCCACCGTCTCTTGTTTATTACTTTTTTTTTACTGTTTATAGGCACACGGGATCAATCCAAATCCAAAATCCAAATCCCCCCACTCTTCACCCCACCAAAATCCCCCCACTCTTTACCCCACCAAAATCCCCCCACTCTTCACCCCACCAAAATCCCCCCACTCTTCACCCTACCAAAATCCCCCCACTCTTCACACCACTCCTCTCCCCTCTCCGCTCCCCTCGGGATAGGAGAGAAGGGGTTGTAGCATAAAAGGTTGAAAATTTCAGTTAAACGATATTAGTTCTGAAGTAATACAGTGTCATACTAAAGTCAGAATAAAGTAAACAATGGATTTACAATCGAAATTGTATATTTATAATGGTGCTCCATTAAATGCGCAACGGGGAGAAATGGAATCCATTCATAAGGAAGAAAAATTTTATTTTCAAAAAACTACTGGTTGTATAGCCGAGGATAGACTTAATACTCTTGTGGATGTTGACCGCTACAATTACGATGATGAGGATGAAAATGAAGATGAAGATGACTCCGGCACCGAGGAAGAAGTTCTGGGAAGTGGTTGTGGAGAAGAAGGGTTAGTGAAAATTAAAAAAATTAACGCTTCAGAAGCTATGAAAGAGAAATATTTAAAACGTGAAGTGTGCGTAATGCAATCATATATATTAATCACATCCATGGCAGGTGGCATGTACAGTCTGTGTCACGAGTGTTACTTTTTATTAGCCATAGAACAACAACGTGGTAAACACATACATGTGAACACCCATTATAAGCGTGCCATGGCTTGTTGTAAAGATGAAATTAAATGTAAAGTGTGTGAGCAAGTTCTACATATGATTATTTTATCAGACGTCTGTGTAATGTGTAACAAACCGGATGTGCAGAAAATCACAAACCATAAAATTGAAAAAACAACTTTAGAACAATTCTTATAATTGTATAATAGTTTTACATTGCTGGAGCACACACTTCGATGCTGCGATATAAAAGGAGGGAATAAAGCTTGTGATTTTAGAGAAACACTATGAAGAAGGTTACATTTAACGAAAATATGAATAAAATCCATGTATTGTTTGCATGGAAGTTTGCTTACAAAGCAGCACGCCAGAATGATTATGAGCAGTATGTGTTGGATCGCTACCGCTTTCAAAATAGACTTCAATATGCTGAGAATCTTTTGAAGGATGTTTTGGATGAAAATTTTAGGAACAAAATATACAATGAACGTTTTAAATAATTTTTGAGTACGACCAATTCAAGCTCATATCCTCCCACCTCACCCCTGTGAGCTTGACTTGCAGTACTGGGTGGGGGAATATCTATAAATTTATACGCACGCGGTTTCTGTAACATTAGTTGCTGGAAATATGATTCAAAAACGAAAGCTGGTGGGTTGCAGAAAATCGGTGAAAAAGCTTAAACAAGAAGACAGAAGCAGATGCGCTGTTTGTTTATATTCCATGAGAAGAGAAGAAATTTGCACACCCAATTCGTGCACACAAATTTTGTATAAAGTGTTTAACAGAGTGGACGAAAACCAACGCACATTGTCCTCTTTGCAGAAGATTCTATTTCTCAATTGTTTTAAAAGAGACTAAGGAAAAGATTCTTGTGAAGAAAAATGACAGTACTGATCAAGCTCTAGTGATATTGTTGTACATAAGTGACATGATGAGAAGTAAATAAAACCATGTTGTTAAATATAAAGTTTTTTATTTTATTATATTACATCTTTTTTTAATATCCAAGAATTGTGTGATTTGTCCATTCCCAACCATTTGACATACACTTTATTTCCTTTTCTTCTTAGCACCTTTTCCACGAGATACACGTTTGAATGTTTGACTTTCTGCAACTCCGGTTCATAAAAACTACCTAAAATTAGTTCATTTTTGTCATCTGTCAGCAGATATGTTCTTGGGTTGGTTAATTTAATTTCTTTAATTTGAAAAATTTCATTGGACCAGTTTGGTGTATATCCCTTTTGGAAAGCCTCCCTGTATTTACTAACTCTAACATAATCCCCTTGTTTAAATTTTGATTTTCTGGGGTCAATTGTTTTTATATTATTATAAGTTGATTTTAGAACATCTTTTTCATTTTCTTCATTTATATCAATAGGTTTTAATCCTGTTGGTCTATGTTTAGTTGTATTATACTTAAAAACAATATTATTTAGGATATCCAACCATTTATAATTGCCTTGCAGCTAAATTGTTTCCACATGAGAGTTTTTAAAGTTCTGTTGACCCTTTCAACAATACTTGCTTTGACTGTGGAAAATGTACTGTAGTGATTAATGTTATATTTTTCCATTAATTTATTAAAGTTTTTGTTGAAAAATTCTCTTCCTTGATCTGTATGTATGTTAGTTGGAGGCGTTTTCGCAAGCTTTAAAATTTTTTCCATAGCTAAAGTTACTTCCTCAGCAGTTATTCTTTTAACAGGTTGAACCCAAACATATTTGGAAAATGTGTTTATAACAACTAAAATATATCTATATCCTTTATTTAGTTTTGCATAAGGTATCATTTCCACCAAATCTGCTTGCCATAAATCGTTTAAATTTTTAATAATAACCCGTCGTCGTCTAAAATTTTTTCTAGCAGGTTTATGTAACTCGTTGACTAGATCTTCCTTGATGTTGGTTTGTTTACTCATGACTTCTAAATGTTTAGTTTGTTAGTTCTACAGGGCATTTTATTAACAATTCACCATAAAAATCTTCTAAATGACCGTCTTCAGGACGATGAAAAGAAAGAACATCCCCTTTCTTTAACCGAATACCTACAGGGTCAGTGATCTTTTTTCCATTAATTTTTAAGAAAACATATTTTTTCGGGTATTCTCCAGAAATTATTGTAGCAGATTCCATAGGAAAAATATATTGTAACCGTCTATCTTGCAACAATTGAAAAGCGTTGTCTGCATGTTCATATATGTTATATTTGCCAATAAATGGTAACACCAAATTATACCAAAGTTTAACTGCACTAAGGTCAACAACTTTTATAATGTTATGTTCTTCAGATGAAAATTTATTATCCTTGCCAAAGATGTGGGAACCAAACTTGTCAATAGACATGGTTGTTGCCAGCGGTAGAATAAGGAATAAACATGTGAGAATTAGTATTTATTTAATTATTTTTGCTTCTCTTAGTTCTTCTAAAATCGATATTATTTCATTTTGATGACCAGTATGTCCAGCCATTTGCGATGACATCAACAATTTCAATCTATCTATGATTTCGTTTGGATCGTCATAATAAACGTAATCCATTTTTTGTCTTGATAGATTTAACATAGCTCCCCCCTTTCCACTTTTTGTAGACAGATTTCTTGTAGAACGCGGTCTTTGTGGAGGTAACAAACGCGAAGTACTTGGTAGTATTGCACGATAACCTGTCTCTGTTGTGCTTCCACGCTTTAATATACCTTTTTGTAATAAGTAAGGTTTAACTATTGTCAAGTATTTAATGTCGGTTGAACCTTGAATTTGACTATAAGGATCAAAATTTCGTCTATATGCATTTGTCCTATTCAAAACATCCATATAATTTTCCATATCATTTGATGTATAACCAACAGGTTCTTTTTTAAAAAGAAGCTCATACAATCCAGGTGTTCCCTCATACCTAACTCCTTCAACTTTAAAATCTTTTCCTATGAAATCCACCACAGAATTAGCAATCTTATATTTATCTGCATCAACATCATGTCTAAAACCATATTTGTTATCAAATTTGCCTTCCGTGTCTTTTATTAGCCCATCCACGAAAGGTCTTAGAAGTGAATGATATGCTTCCAAATATTCTTCATAAGCAGGTGTTCTTGTTAATTCAAAAACATCTTGTCGCAACTCACCTATAGTGGGTTCAATTGTTGTTTCAGGGCTTGATTCTCCTAACTGTTGCGAATCTTCAAAAAATACTTCTTCATCTCCTAAAAGTGAGGGCATGTGTGTTGGAAGATATTTACTATATGCATTTGATTTCCTCTGATTGATCTCTGGCGTAGGAAATTGAAATTTTGGGGTCGAAACTAATTGTGGTGAATATACTTCTTTTTAATGAACGGTTCTGTTTTAATTGTCTGAATTAACTCATGCAAAGGTTGAGTTATTGGTTTAAATTCTTTTTCCATACGAATTTCTTTATCAGATAAATCTGATTTTAAAGCTTTATACTTTTGTCTAACGGCTTGTCTAGTTTTTACCAACTCTTTCGCTGTTTTTTCGTCCATCTTTACAAAAGGTAGGTTGTATACTAGAAAATTATCGTTTTGTCAGAGAGTTATATAGTGGAAATAAAATTATCAAATCCTTTTCTATAGCGGCCACCATTAAATTCACAGTCTTTATCAATAACGACAAAATCATATTTATGTTTCCAACACATTGAACACAAGTTTTTAAACTCTTGAAAGCTCATGTCACCATTTACATGGTCATCATATATATGTTTCAAGTTTGTAGCATCCTGTTGAAAAATTACCAAGAGGTTGGCATTATCACGTATAAGTTGTTTAGGGATTGATGAATATGTTTGACACAAATAAAAACAATCTGTATTTTTATGACGTCCGAAACAAAAATAATCCCTCATAAGACTTTGATCAGTGCATACTATATCATCAAATACAATCAATGAATTTGGTTTTCTTTCAGTGGGTGAAACAATATCCTCAGCGTTCGATGATTCAAAATAACCAATAAACTTTAGTGGAGCAAAAAGCCTTTTTAGATATTCATATTTTGATTGTTATAAGGATTTTGAGTACACATATATGTTTTCAAATCTTAATCCATTAGGGTGTGTTATAAGAGAAATCATAACATTTGTCTTCCCACAACCCGATGGTCCTACTATTAAACATCTTTTACAGTTTCCACCAAATAATTGTCCATGTTTTCGATAATTATCATGACATAAATCAAAATTTTTTATCGGTAAAGAAAAATCTTGTTTTTTGATCTTCATTGTTCGAACATCGCTATTTAAGTAAGGTTATTTGCGTTTTTAAATCATTTATATATAATGATTAGACATAATAATGTCATTCACTGCGTGGAAGGACAGAGAACAGGTAGTGGTTTATTAAATACTCTTATTAATAAATTACCAGTAGAGCTCCATATTCCTTCTTATAACTTTTGTGGGCCTGGTACAAAGTTAAATAAAAGGCTTGCCCGAGGTGATAAGGGAATTAATTTATTAGACGAAGCTTGCAAAGAGCACGATATAGCATATTCGGAATATTCCGATTTAAAAAACAGAAACGAGGCAGATAAAGTATTAGCTAAAAAGGCATTTAATAGATTTAAAGCTTCAGATTCAAATCTAGGCGAAAAACTGTCATCCTTGGCTGTGGCCGGAATCATGAAAGCAAAAACAAAACTCGGTATGGGAATAAGAAAAAGAAGTCATAAACGCAAGAAAGGAGGTCAAATATCCTTTAACCAAGGTGTAAGAAAAGCACGTGAAGAGCTGGTTGGAAAAAAGTTTGCTAATATAAGAAATGCTGCCAGCACAGCTTTATCATCGATTAAAAAATTAAAAATAAAAGAACCTAAACAAAGAATTATTCCAATTCAAAAAACTGGTGGAATTTTACCTTTAATACCTATTTTTGCTGGTTTATCTACTCTAGGAGCCCTAAGCGGGGGCGCTGCTGACATTGCGCAAGCAGTAAATTCTACCAAAAATGCACAGAAGAAGTTAGAAGAACAAACAAGACACAACAAAGAAATGGAAAAAATATCAATTGGAAAAGGTCTTTATTTAAAACCGTATAAGAAAGGGTGTGGTCTATATTTAAAACCATATTCAAAAAACTGTTAAATTTGTTACCTCGCCGACCTTTGACAAATATAGATTTATTAAAGTATGTCAAATTATTAAAGTTGTCACATTTTAGAGGCGTCTTTATGAGAAATAAGTTACCCAAAAAAATAAAAAAATATGAGACAGGTATTATAAATTTAGATGATGATATGGGGGAAGGCACTCACTGGACAGCGTATGTTAAAAATAATAATAACATAATATACTTTGATAGTTTTGGAAATTTACGACCACCAAATGAAGTTATAACTTATTTCTATAGCGATGGTAGCAACAAGAATATTAAATATAACTATGATAAATATCAATCTTTTAATACCTCAACTTGTGGACAGTTATCATTACAGATTATTTATAATAATACGTAACTGTGTTTCCATTTTATTCTTATTACGACCATCATTTCGTTTACTATAGCTCTTTCCGCAAATTCAGCTATACTTCAAGCAGATTTCCATCTACCTATTTACTTAGATCCTAACACTTCCTACGTTGTCGGACTTACCAACTTTGAAACTTTTAATGCAATACCAAATATTGATAAAAGTAATAATAAAGTATATTTTGGAAAAAATAATGAATTTTTAACAATTCCTACGGGAAGTTATGAAATGGACGATGTTAATAAATATTTACACACTGAATTCCAAAAAAGAAACATTTCATTTCACCTCTATGCAAATAACAACACATTAAAATCAACAATAAAGTCTACTACAGATATTATTTTTAAAGATGGTACAATAGGAAAACTTTTGGGTTTTAATAAGGGTATTGTATCTGGTGATGGAGTTCCAAGAACATCGCAAAATCCAGCAGAGATTATAAAAGTTAATTCTTTATGCATAGACTGCAGTATCGCAGAAGGTTCCTATCTGAACGGAAAGCCAGTACACATTATTCATCAATTTTTCCCTAATGTTAGCCCTGGATTTAAAATAATAGAAAGTCCTCAAAATATTATTTATTTTCCTGTTACAGTAAAAGTAATAGCTGAAATAACAATAAAGGTAATAGACCAAGATTTAAATCTTGTTGATTTTCGAAATGAAACTGTAACAATAAGGTTGCATATAAAAGAAGTATAATGGTTATCCTTTATTATGAAAAACCTCCAATTTACCCACAAAAATTAATAAAAACTATAAGAAGACTAAACATCGTAAACCAAAGGTTAGTAGAAAGAGAAACACACAAGGGATAACACCTGAAAATATAAGCTTTCTGAAATGTCTAGGTTTAAAGGTTTTAGCATAATGGATATCCTTAACGTAGCAGAAGGTCTTTTCATAGATAATTCAATTGTGCATTCCGAAGTTCATGGTTATGAACCATACCTACCTACAAAATTGGGAAATAATGATGAAATTATAATACCCGTTCATGAAGTAGACAAGTATACTCTTCCTTCCGAAAGCTTTCTTTACATAGAGGGTAAACTAACAAAAGATAATAATGCTATCTCAAATACATTAAAAATGATAAACAATGGGATTGCATTCCTTTTTAAAGAAAAGCGTTATCAACTAAACGGTGTTACAATAGATTCAGCTAGAGACGTTGGGTTAACTTCGACAATAAAGGGATACATGTCGTATAACAAAAATGAATGTAATAGACTTAAAAACGCAGGTTGGTTTCCTATGGAATCTTCACAAGTTGTTGATGCAACGACAGGATTATTTAATGTTAGCATTCCGCTTAAATTCTTAATGGGGTTTTTTGAAGACTACAAAAAAATTATTTTAAATGCCAAACAAGAACTTATTTTAGTACGAGACAATTCAGATAAAAATGCAACAATTAATACTGCAGATGAAAATCCAAAAATTGAGCTTACGAAGCTAACTTGGAATATACCTCACATTTCAGTAGCTATTCCTCAAGAATTGGCATTATCTAAAATAATTAATAAGAATACTGATATAATAATTGCTTTCCGGAGTTGGGAACTGATTGAATACCCAGAATTATTAAAAACTAATCGTCATAACTGGCCTGTCAAAACATCTACGAAAGTTAATACCCCACGTCATGTAGCAATTGCTTTTCAAAAAGACTTAAGGAATAAATCAACAACTGATATGTCTCTATTTTCCAACGTTAAATTACGAAATATCAAAGTATTTTTAAACTCTGAGAGATATCCCTACAACGATCTATTTTTAGACTTTGCTAAAAATAAATTTGCATCATTATATGAAATGTTTTCACAATTTCAAAAATCTTACTATGGATTAACACCTGAACCCATTTTTTCTCCAAAGGAATTTAATACTTATGCTCCTATCGTATATATCGATTGTTCACATCAGAAAGAAACAATTGAATCCGGACCTATTGTTATGAGAGTTGAGTTTGAATTACATGATGATCTTAAAGACAAAATATCTGCCTATTGTCTCATTATGCATGACAAAGTATTTAGCTACAATCCATTAACCAAAAATGTTAGACAACTTTAAAGCGCATGTCTAACTATATAAAATCAATGCTCTACTATTCTTTCCTACCATTATGGGTGAAGATCTATAACTTCGAGTATCCTACTTTTTAGAAGAGCTGAAAAAATTAAAACAACAACTACAAGAATATTCTGACAAGAAATCTATGATTAAACAATTCTCACTTTTGAAATTATGAGGTTATTAATTGTCGATGTACAAGGATTTAACATAGAAAATAAGAAGTTTATTCCCAAAGAGTTGGCTGCCTATGATGGACACAAAATATGTCACTATATCTTTAAATCACCATTTGATATAAAATACCTACCACCTGACTTACATAAGCAAGCTGTATTGTTAATGAAAAATCATTACTGTATTCCTTGGAATGAAGGATATACACCAATTCACAAATTTTCTGAAATAATCAAGAATCTAACAGAAAAGGCGGATCAAGTTTATGTGAAAGGGAGAGAGAAATCCGAATACATTCGAAAATATTCATTAAAACCAGTCATGGAACTTGATGAACATCCATCGTTACAAGAAGGAGAAGCTCATTGTTTTTATCATTCTAAATCACCTTGTATATGCGCCCTTACTAATGTATACAATTTATATAATAATTATTTAATGATTGAATAAAACAAATAAATATATTAAAGTTTTTTATTTCTTATAAATTAGGTTTCAAACACTTCTTGAATAATTTCAGGTGACATACACTTCTTTACTTCATCCAAATGCTCCTCAAATCCCATTTCTTTCATCGTGTACAGAAAAGACTTTAAATCAGAAGTATGTAAATATATGTTACAGGCTTCTGCTGCTTTTTCATATTTTCTAGCCATATCCATACATTCCTCATACGTATAGAATCTTTCGAATCCATACTCGGCTTCATGGGCAGCATCAAATTCTAAATTACTAAAGTGTTGTGATAGATTCTCTATAGCACTTGTTAGGTTATATGCTATTCGTTCACGAACATATGCTAACCACATCTTGTTGGAGAATGTACAGACTTAAAGTAAGTTCAGAGCTTTAAATATTAATTTAGGAGGTGGGAGGAATAAAAAGAAATATATATTTTAAAATTTTATTTTTCAATACAACTCTTTACAAATTCATTACATGCGAATGATTCTACATCCTCCACAACACAATCTGAGGAAAAGTTTAATAATTCTAAAACACAACAAACATTTAAACTATTTTCCATAGGTGTAATAACATCATATACATTTTTTAACAAATCGCCATTTTTCATAGAGATTCCACTAACCAAAATATTGTAATATTTGGAAAATTCCTGGTTTTTTAAGATATCAAAACGATATTTGATTAAATTTGCCAAGTTCACTAATTCATTTATGGTATCACCAGCTAGGAATACTTCATTACCACCATCTTGTGTAATCTTGATAATTCTTGCATCCCCAATAAACACAAAGTGAATCTCATAACCATTTCCCTTCATGGGTTGCCACCCGGTGTTGTTGGAATAAATAAAGCTCATCATAATTCCTTGATTATTTAGGAAGGAGATCCATTGATCTTCATTAAAAGTCACATTTTGATTATATTTGTAGCCACAGATTTTAACAACAGGAATATATTTTCTCTCTAAGGAAAATCCAATGCTGACCCATTTGGATTTGGATTTGTTTATGTAGTAGATGGTTTCATTGATGAGAGCTGCATTGCGCTTCTTACTAAACTCTTGTTGGTTTGTTGGTTGATACATTTTCAGATGCTTGCTTGAAATAATGGTTGTAGAACTGTGGGTGAGTGCTTAAATAAGCAAGCGTGGTAGTGGGGATAATAAGCGTGGTAGTGGGGAGTAGTAAGAGTGGTGGGGGGATTTAAACACTAATCTTATAGATTTAAACATCATTTAGCGACTAACCATGAATGAGTGTAAGACAGAACTTTTTATCGACATTCAAGGATATAACAGTTCCTTTGGATACATTCCAAAAGAATTAGCGATTTATGATGGGACTCGTTGCTCAAATTATCTGTTTAAATCACCATTTCAAAAAAATATGTTATCTGCTCTCGATCTCAAAATGGTTAAATGGGCCGAAGAGTATCATGGAATGGAATGGAATTTTGGAAATATAGAACTTAATGAAATTGATGATATTTTAAAGCATGTGTTAGAAGTTTACCAATCACCCAAAATTTACGTGAAAGGGAATGAAAAAATAAACTTCTTAAAAAGGTTTTGGATGAAGATTTCATATACGCTATTCCCATTGGACAAGAACCAAAATTAAGTAAATTTAAGAAAATCCCAGAATGATATTTTCACAAAAATGTGAATCCATAGCATTGTGCATTAGCAAACGTAAAATTGTTATATAATTATAGGCATTGTTATATGCGCGCGCATCTAGCGGCGCGCGCATCTGTCATATGTCATCTGTCATACGTCATCTGTCATATGTCAGCTGTCATCTGTCATACGTCATCTGTCGACTGTCAAACGTCAACTGTCATACGTCATCTGTCAACTGTCACACTCATGGGCGTTAACTACTTTGGCCTTAACTACTTGGGGCTTTAACTACTTGGAGCTTTAACTACTTGGGCATCAACTACTTGGGCACTATCTATTTGTGGCCTAACCGCGTCGGACTTTAGTACTATTCCTAAAAATATTATTATTTCACGAATATGACGTCAAAAACTTTTTTCTTTATTTTTGCACATGCTAGGATTCGAACCCGGACACAGACGTTGGAATATCAGCGCTCTAACCAACCTGGCTATCGGCTTCACATAAAATATTGTGCTGATGGGATATAGACTTGCAGCTAGAAGAGACATCGTTGCAATTAGAAATTTAATATACGAAACGTGTTCAAAATGGTCTTATAAGCCACGTATAAAAGTATGGCAACAGTCACCCATCATTTAAGATATGTCAACCACCACCAGGCTCTTGTTAAACACCAAAATAAAAATTTAGCATACGCAACGTGTTCAAAATGACCTTATAAGGCATGCGTAAAAGCATGTCAACTGACACCAGTCATTTAAGATACGTCAACCGCCTTTTGTCACTTGTTAAACGCCAAAATTGATATTTGACATACATCATGTGTTCAACGTGACGTAACAAATCGTTTGGAAAAAACCCGAAGTCAATCGACCAACTCGTTTGTGAGTTATCGATTATTAAGTCCAGCGCCTTAATGGCTGAAACGAATCAGTCTTTCTATTAGTTAAACTGTTTTAACCACCACTTAGAATACTGCTAAAGCCCCAAAACACTGCAATGCAGTGTCCATTGTCAATGATCTTTGCGTAGTATATATAATAAAACCAACAAGTAGAAAAATTATTTATTTAACCACAATATATAACGATATTTAACAACTTTATATACGAAATTAGTTAATAATATTAAACAGGTTACTGCTAGGAATACAAGGAGACTAGAAATACTGTTCATATTTTCGGATAAAGATGGGGCTAGTGTAGAATTAGTAGTAGGAGTAATAGCAGGAGAGGCGATCTCATTCTTGCACTTGCTAAGGAACGTCATCCAACCTGTTTCGCCAATCGTCGAGTCTTGAAAGAGAAAATGAACCTTGTAGCGAAAAGAGCTGTTGTTTGACAGAGGCATCGCTGCGGAGAATACAGGCAGATGGTCAGTAATCTGAGGGTTGAAAACCATCGGAATCCATGGGATGTTAGCGTTAGAATCGCCAAAATCGAACAAAACAGAGGCGTTTTTAACATTAAAAGGTCGACATACGTAGAAGACGTTGTGTACTACTGCAACTAGCAGAATAAAGGATGAACTTAACAGAGCCATGACTGGCGCCAAAATGATTTAAAACTTAGAATGATAGAGATTTATAAGGTTGTATAGGTGTATAATTCCGCCGAATGATAGTGCGAAAAGCGGTATTAAGAACAGAGAACTAACATGAAGGGTTCGGAGCGGTTCTGGTTTTATCTTTTTCAAGCTTCGGGGTGTGACTACCTTTTTCATTTGTCGGCACTTCCACAATACTTTAGCTAACCGACAATGTTTAGAGTATTTATAGTGATCGGCTAACGGATCGTCTCCTTCCTTCCAGTCAGCAAACTCACAATGACAAAATGCACATTTAACTATATCCAATCGCTGAGTGTAATAAAAACCAGCCTGTGCTAAGTCTTTAGGACAAACTTTATTGATCCAATTTGCAAACGTAATCAGTCTTTCTTCAAAAGTGCGAATAACGATAAAACCAGCATCTGAGCAATCAGTACAATCTACACTGTGGCTAATCATTTCTCGTCTTTCTACTTAGACTAATCGAACTATACTAATAAAGAAAACTAAGAGAAATATGTTATATACTTTATTCCAAGTCATTTAAAAAACAATGTCGGAAATTATACAATAACTTAACATTATTACAGGCACAATGCCAAACATTAAAGTCTTTATGAGGAAAACATTCAACACCTTTCTTATATTTACTTAATTTAGGTTCAGTCTTTAAAGGAATACTAAATATAAGACAAGAATCAAACATCTGTTTTAAACAAGTTGCCTTTAAATCTCCCTTAACCAGAAATTTAGGAGAATCATACTGAAGACGGACGTCACGTAAAACACTTTCAAATTGGTTCAAGTCCAAATAACCAGACTCCCACATTAGGCCATGGTATTTCTCCTCCAAATGTTCTACTATTTTGAGGTCTTCAGGCTTTAAAAATTTCCTACCATACGGAGGCTTGAAGAGAAAGCTGCAAAATCGGGCACCATCATACACAGCCAACTCCTTTGGTATAAACCCACTGGCTAAAGGATAACCTTGAAGATCGATGCAAACTTCCTGACGTTGTTTAGACATCTTGTACACTGGCCAAACTCAAAGATAACAACGGTAGTGTTGAACCAACTTCTAAACAGCCTACAGACAAGTCACGACAGGTCTCGATAGGTTAGAACTGTATGTAACGATTGTTGAAACAACTATGAAATCTCTGCTAGAATCGAGTTGTATTTATTAGTAACAGCAGAAATATTTACTATCTTAGGGAAAGGAGAGGGAAGGGTGAAAGAAAAGAACCTAAAGCTTAAAAATATTTATTATTATCAATCATCAGCATACATGCACAGTTTATTAAAGTCATCGAACAATTTTTGCGGATTATAATGCAATAATTCCAACATGTAATAACTTTGTTCAAACAGGTTTCAATTACAGAGATTGGTAATAATTTCAAAAAAGTTTTCCTTAATATCAGCAAAACATTGGGCATACTATAAAGTATCATCATAATAGGTTCTAAATTGTAAACGATTCACTAATTCTAATCTAAAGTTAATTAAACTCTTAATGCTAACAATAGAATTTATATCATTACAAGAAAACGTTAAAGTTATATCATTGCTTCCAAGTCGAAATATTCGGTCGTTTAAAAGAATAGCACTTGACACGGTTAAATTTTCCGATAACGACTTCGGCGTTGTTGTCACACTTCCATCAATATCTTCAAACATCTTGTCAATAATCTCCAAAAACTCAATCCAATCAGAATGGCTAAGAGAGACTGGCTCATGCTCAGGCGTTGTGGGGACTAGTTTAACACTTGGTATCATCCCCCTTGCAACACTGAGACCCACAATTACTGTAAAATTACCAGCAGGATAGCAAAATTCGCTCAAGAGTTTATTCTCCTTGCGAATTTCTCTATTACTTCGGAGAATCATACTGTCTAAATAAGTCCAATAGGGTGATGAGCTATGGGAACTATCGTCTTCTTCTAGCAACTCGGGAGCAGCGGCACAACTTTTACTTGCCATGGTTCACACTAAAATAGTGACGACTGCTAACGTAGTAATGTTATTATAGAGAGAACTCTACCCCCACTCCACATTTGTTGATGTTAAGTTCGAGAAACAGCAGTCTGGATAACGCCCATCCGCTTCCCATCTAGGTGAATTCAGAAGCTTTTTTCACTAAAGACATCTGATATTCGCTGTAAAAGTCTTCCAAATTAGTGCTGGGAGAAATAACACTAAATTTTGTATTAAAAGATTTAATGGCTTGTTCTTGTGTTGCTGCCAACAGATAACAACCATACAGCTCCATATTAACTTTAAGCTGAGGATAAGTCTTTAAAGGATCAGCGAGTAGAGTAAGAACCGTATCTTTTAGATCTCCTACATATTGCTTAACATCAGTTAAATGCAAGTCACTTGTCAGATGGTAAGTTAGTATCCGTTGTTTAAAAGCAGTTCGAACTAGTTTTACATGAGAGTACAAGTTCTCACTACATTGCTGCTTATGTTTTGTGGTACGGTTATGAGCACTAGTAGAAGGGAAAGAGGAAAACTAAATCAAGGAAGCTCCCAAAATCCTACCACTCTTCACCATTCCAAATCCCACCACTCTTCACCATTCCAAAACCCCCCACTCTTCTCCCTACCAAATCCCCCCACTCCCTACCAAAATCCACCCACTCTTAACACTACTCTATATAAACTCCTTAAAGTTATAATAAAACAAAATTCACAACAATGCCTTTGCCAGTACCTGTCGATCTCTCCTGGGACGCAGAGCCTTGTGAAACTTACGATCCTTTGCCAGTACCTGCGGATCTCTCCTGGGACACAGAAACTTGTGGAACTTACGATCCACAAGAGTACATAGAAAACAATTTAATCTTAAGAAAACCTCCACCTAATCTCTCCAAGAGTGCTAAAAAGAAATTTCGAGAAGCCGAGCGTAGAAGAATTCAAGAACTGGAAGCAGACTTAAACCAGAAAAAATGACATGTGCAGCCGTCAATTTATTAATGGATCTTATGAATGACAAACGACAACTTATTGAATTGAGCTTTGAAGAACTGAAACTAATACCTTTGGAGTACCTGATTAGATATGCAAAACCTTTAGAATTACTTGAAATTTGGTCAAATTTACCTGAAGAATATAAGATCAGCTTCAATTTACAAATTAATTTACCATGCTACCTACATTATAATAGGCCAGACTGGAAAACCCATGTAGATGGACCACCGTCATCCCAAAGACAATGCTATTTTTGTAACTTCTCAACTCAGCCTGTAAATATTTAATTTATAATAAAAATATTTATTTCAATAGATCCTGTATTATTTATATCTAGGTAGAACAACATCAGGAAATACAAGAATCCCTAAGAAATGGCATTCATGAAAAAGCGTCGCATTTGTAAAAAATCATCAAGCTCAATAATATTCAGTATATTCTATTTTCTGTTTTATTTTCTATGCGAAAACACGAAGCTAATTTTTATAGTGCATCCCAGTTCCCACATTCTGTTGTTCAACGAACGCATTTTACCTTGGCAATGCAAAGCCAATGACTTTAATTTTTATGTTGCATCTCCATTCCCACATTCGCTTCTATTTTTTATTTTATCCCATCCTGTATAATTTAAACCGTCTTTATCATAGCAGAATCTCATTAAAATAAATGGACAATTTAAACGTACTACTTTAAAGTAATATTCTGCTCTGCAATTTACTAAGATCGAAACAACATACTGGAATATAATTACTTAGAAGACTTCGACCGGCATTCGCAGGTACTTGTTTTAAAAAATCTACTTTCCACAGAGACGAACTAGGGAAAATATTTCTTAGTGAATAATGCAGTCATAACGGAGTATGTAGATAATTTTAATCAATTAGTAAAAATTGTTTTTTACATTTAAATCAATTATTAAAATTGTTTTTGTACAATGTTGCCAATGCCATTAAAGATATTATGCACCCATGCATTGATATTTTAAATTCGCAAATACTCTCCTGTCCTAGCTTCATTTTTACAATCTTAGTTCACTGCCCGGTCAATGTCTAGTTGGATTCATTTTTACAAAATCTAGGCGCCTTCGCCGGGCAACGAGATGCATTTTTACAATCCAAGATGCTAGTTATTCGCTCATGTTAGGCCGACGGGATACATTTTTACAATCCTAGATGCTAGATAATTATGTGAACAAGTATATTTTTTCGACTTTGGTTTAATATAAATGAAACCAAGGGCTAGGCTGAGACCATTCGCAATCTCTAGCTTGTATAGAGACGTACATATATTTATATATATTTACAAGATTTTAAAAATGTCGGGCAAACCATCAATTAAAATTCTACAAAATATATTAATCAAACAAGAACCAATACAATTTGAAGGTGATGTGCCGAATCCACTAATGGATTTTTTTTTTGATAAACCAACTTCTCCACAAGAATTCCAAACACCGCCATCTTCGCCAACAGAGACCTATTTAGCTGCGAAAAACATTGAAGAATACATCAATGGAAACCTTCCTCAGTGGGATGAAGCAATAGCTCAACCAGAGTTTCAACAGCCAGAAGGAATGGGCAACCAAGAAATTTTTCCAAGCGCTCAACCAGAGTTTCAACAGCCAGAAGGAATGGGCAACCAAGAACTTTTTCCAAGCGCTCAACCAGAGTTTCAACAGCCAGAAGGAATGGGCAACCAAGAACTTTTTCCAAGCGCTCAACCAGAGTTTCAACAGCCAGAAGGAATGGACAACCAAGAAATTTTTCCAAGCGCTCAACCAGAGTTTCAACAGCCAGAAGGAATGGGCAACCAAGAACTTTTTCCAAGCGCTCAACCAGAGTTTCAACAGCCAGAAGGAATGGACAACCAAGAAATTTTTCCAAGCGCTCAACCAGAGTTTCAACAGCCAGAAGGAATGGGCAACCAAGAAGTTTTTCCAAACGCACAACCAGAGTTTCAACAGCCAGAAGGAATGGCCAACCAAGAAGTTTTTCCAAACGCACAACCAGAGTTTCAACAGCCAGAAGGAATGGGCAGCCAAGAAGAACATTACCACCCAGAGAACCGCCAGCAGAGATGGATTAACCACTTGAAACGAATCAAAGACATCAACACCTCAATTAAAGAAACAAAAATTAAGAAACTCAGTGCTGAACAACAAATAGAAGATTTCAAAGAACTTTTGTTAGTGCTTGAGGAGAAAAAAAGAAATCTTGTTGTGATGTTCGCTAATTCAAACAAAGAAGAAAAATTAAACGACCAGATTGCCAAGAGAAAGAAATTATTTTAAAAAATGTTTTAAACCTAGTAAATATATATAAATAAATATACCTACGTCTCTATATAACCCTAGAGATTACGAAACATTTTATTTTGTTTTATTTACTTAGGCTAGTAAAACCCCAATTATAGCTGCATTAGTACTTGCATAGAACTTAGAATAATTTGTAGGGAAATAATAGAATTAGTACTTAAATCCAAGCTTTATCTCAAGTAAAAAACTGACAGTCATATTCTCCAGTCTAATTTGACAAGCAAAACTTTTAACTGATAAGTGTAAGAATAAGACACCTAAGGTTTATACTATTAATGTATTTCTGAGCTTTTTCGCAAATTTATAAAGAACAGAGCAATTTTAGTACGTACAATAATAAAACTAAATTCACTCTAGCAACTCATTCCAAGACGAAAATCATTTGGAAACCAAGAAAATCGTTGAAATATCACAATAATTCATAAGTTTTTAATGACGACTTATTAACAATAACAAAACATAGCTGATCAACTATAAGATCTTAATTTAAGCCAGTACTAAATTATCTTCCTAGTGGACCTAAGCGTAAAAATCTTTAAAATTAAATTAAAACAGGCTTACCCTCGAATTTTATTGCCACTGCACTTTACACAGTTTACAAAACTAATTACCACATAAATCACATCGAAAAGAAACTTATTTAGTACCGCTGCATTAGTACTTGCATAGAACTTAGAATAATTTGTAGGGAAATAATAGAATTAGTACTTAAATCCAAGCTTTATCTCAAGTAAAAAACTGACAGTCATATTCTCCAGTCTAATTTGACAAGCAAAACTTTTAACTGATAAGTGTAAGAATAAGACACCTAAGGTTTATACTATTAATGCATTTCTGAGCTTTTTCGCAAATTTATAAAGAACAGAGCAATTTTAGTACGTACAATAATAAAACTAAATTCACTCTAGCAACTCATTCCAAGACGAAAATCATTTGGAAACCAAGAAAATCGTTGAAATATCACAATAATTCATAAGTTTTTAATGACGACTTATTAACAATAACAAAACATAGCTGATCAACTATAAGATCTTAATTTAAGCCAGTACTAAATTACCTTCCTAGTGGACCTAAGCGTAAAAATCTTTAAAATTAAATTAAAACAGGCTTACCCTCGAATTTTATTGCCACTGCACTTTACACAGTTTACAAAACTAATTACCACATAAATCACATCGAAAAGAAACTTATTTAGTACTCGTAAATAAATAAATAATAATCACTTAATCGCATAACAAATAAACTATGTAGGTAGGTTAGTAAATACCTAGATACAACGTACACGCGTTTCACTTTCGAACTTGCTTTATTCTTCGTTTCGATATAACAGTACCGGTGGACTTGTCGTACAAGAGCACTGACCATCGAGGTCAGCTGGTCGAAGCCGCGAAAAAGCAGATGTTGTCAAGTTTATATTTAAAATTTCCTAAGTTTTGTGTCGATAAACACACAAAATTCAGTGTCCATCTGTCACAGGCGATTTTCTTTGAATTCGACGTAAAAAGTTGGCATAGAGATATAGTGTGCTGCTAAAATGCAACTTAAAGTATAAAATCGGAATTTTAATTCTGCGGGAATGGAAAAAAATTTAAGGGTATGGTATCAAATGAAAGCCTATTGAAGCACGAATTTAACAATATATGATTTATTTTTTTATGCGTTATTTTGGGAAAATCCCTTAAATTATAATATCACCAGAAGGATTACTCAGAAAAATCTGAAAAAATTCACGAACATTAACAATTAGCTGTAGATTGAGCCAAAATTATCAGGATTGAAAAATTCTAGCGCGATCAATTGTTATAAACAATTAAATTGTTTATTTTCCTATAACTGTTAAAACATTGGTTTTAGAGAAAAAGTTTCTTAACAAAAAGTATTTCATACGGCATAAGAAACAACTTTTGTCCTTTCACATTTTTTAAAAAATTTTAATTTAGCTCAACACATATGCGTTAGTAGAGATAGATGATATGTTCTGCGCCCGCCGTCCACCGGTGGGATTTTATCTTGTGATATATGACGTCAGTATCAAACCCAGCCATACCACATGCGTCAGTATCAAACCAAACCTGCGCGCACATACGTCACCTGTCATACATCATCTGTCAACTGTCATCTGTCACCTGTGATACGTCATCTGTCATCTGTCATACGTCATACGTCATCTGTCAACTGCCATCTGTCAACTGTCATCTGTCAACTGTCATATGACAACTATCATACGTCATCTGTCACACATTACTTGAGGTGGCATCAACTACTTGGGGGACACTATCTATTTGGGGCCTAACTGCATCGAAATTGGAATGGAATTGGAATTACCAGCGCGTTAGCCGATCTCACCATCGACTTCTCATAAAATATTTAGCTCATAACATATAGGCTTGCGACAGCTAGGCAAGCAAGTTGGTGTTTTTAGCGAAGTCACTATGAGAACGATATGTAATGAAGGTATTGAAGGAAGAAAACGCTGAGTAGTAGGAAAATTATTTATTTAACCACAAGATATATCGATATTTAACAACTTTATAGACAAAATTAGTTAATAATATTTAGACAGGTTACTGTTACGAATACAAGTAAACTAGAAATACTGTTCATAGTTTCGGAGAAGAAAGTTTTTTGTTGATTTGAACTGGTTTAAGCTACAAGAATGAGTATATATACATTGCAACAATTTGACAACTACAGTTCCGATTAAAATATGAAAGCTGTAACATTTAACGAAAATATGAATCAAATCCATGTATTGTTTGCATGGAATTTTGCATATAGAGAATCTCGCAAAAGTGATTACGAACAGTATGTGTTGGATCGCTACCGCTTTCAAAATAGACTTCAATATGCTGAGAAGCTCCTAAGGGATGTTTTGGATGAAAATTTTAGGAACAAAATATACAATGAACGTTTTAAATAATTTTTGAGTACGACCAATTCAACGTCATATCCTCCCACCTCCTCCTTAACTGGCAGTACTAAGTGGGGAATATTTTCCCACCCATGCGAGTTTGACTTGCAGTACTAAGTGGGGGAATATCTATAAATTTATACGCACACATTTTCTAAAGCATTATTTGCTAGAAATAATACATAAATATGATTCAAAAACGAAAGCTGGTTGGTTGCAGAAAATCGGTGAAAAAACTTAAACAAGAAGACAGAAGCAGATGCCCTGTTTGTTTATATTCCATGAGAAGAGAAGAAATTTGCACACCCAATTCGTGCACACACAAATTTTGTATAAAGTGCTTAACAGAGTGGTCAAAAACCAACGCACATTGTCCTCTTTGCAGAAGATTCTATTTCTCAATTGTTTTAAAAGAGACTAAGGAAAAGATTCTTGTGAAGAAAAATGACAGTACTGATCAAGCTCTAGTGATATTGTTGTACATAAGTGACATGATGAGAAGTAAATAAAACCATGTTGTTAAATATAAAGTTTTTTATTTTGCTATATTACATCTTTTTTTAATATCCAAGAATTGTGTGATTTGTCCATTCCCAACCATTTGACATAAACCTTATTTCCTTTTCTTCTTAGCACCTTTTCCACGAGATACACGTTTGAATGTTTGACTTTCTGCAACTCCGGTTCATAAAAACTACCTAAAATTAGTTGATTTTTGTCATCTGTCAGCAGATATGTTCTTGGGTTGGTTAATTTAATTTCTTTAATTTGAAAAATTTCATTTGACCAGTTTGGTGTATATCCCTTTTGAAAAGCCTCCCTGTATTTACTAACTCTAACATAATCCCCTCGGTAAAGAAAAATCTTGTTTTTTAATCTTCATTGTTTGAACATCACTATTTAAGTAAGGTTATTTGCGTTTTCAAATCATTTATATATAATGATTAGACATAATAATGTCATTCACTGCGTGGAAGGACAAAGAAAAGGTAGTGGTTTATTAAATACTCTTATTAATAAATTGCCAGTAGAGCTCCATATTCCTTCTTATAACTTTTGCGGACCTGGTACAAAGTTAAACAAAAGGCTTGCCCGAGGTGATAAGGGAATTAATTTATTAGACGAAGCTTGCAAAGAGCACGATATAGCATATTCGGAATATTCCGATTTAAAAAACAGAAACGAGGCAGATAAAGTATTAGCTAAAAAGGCATTTAATAGATTCAAAGCTTCAGATTCAAATCTAGGTGAAAAACTGTCATCCTTGGCTGTGGCCGGAATCATGAAATCAAAAACAAAACTCGGTATGGGAATAAGAAAAAGAAGTCATAAACGCAAGAAAGGAGGTCAAATATCCTTTAACCAAGGTGTAAGAAAAGCACGTAAAGAGCTAGCTGGGAAAAAATTTGCTAATATAAGAAACGCTGCCGGCACTGCTTTGTCATCAATTAAAAAATTAAAAATAAAAGAACCTAAACAAAGAATTATTCCAATTCCAAAAACTGGTGGAATTTTACCTTTAATACCTATTTTCGCTGGTTCATCTGCTCTCGGAGCCCTAAGCGGGGGCGCTGCTGGCATTGCCCAAGCAGTAAATTCTGCCAAAAATGCACAAAAGAAGTTAGAAGAACAAACAAGACACAACAAAGGAATGGAAAAAATATCAATTGGAAAAGGTCTTTATTTAAAACCATATAAGAAAGGGTGTGGTCTATATTTAAAACCATATTCAAAAAACTGTTAAATTTGCTACCTCGCCGACCTTTGACAAATATAGATTTATTAAAGTATGCGAAAATATTAAAGTTGTCACATTTTAGAGGTGTATTTATGAGAAATAAGTTACCCAAAAAAATAAAAAAATATGAAACAGGTATTATAAATTTAGATGACGATATGGGGGAAGGCCCTCACTGGACGGCGTATGTTAAAAATAATAATAACATAACTTACTTTGATAGTTTTGGAAATCTACGACCACCAAATGAAGTTATAACTTATTTCTATAGCGATGGTAGCAAAAACAATATTAAATATAATTATGATAAATATCAATCTTTTAATACCTCAACTTGTGGACAGTTATGCTTACAGTTTATTTATAATAATACGTAATTGTGTTTCCATTTTATTCTTATTACGACCATCATGTCGTTTACTATAGCTCTTTCCGCAAATTCAGCTATACTTCAAGCAGATTTCCATCCACCTATTTACTTAGATCCTAACACTTCCTACGTTGTCGGACTTACCAACTTTGAAACTTTTAATGCAATACCAAATATTGATAAAAGTAATAATAAAGTATATTTTGGAAAAAATAATGAATTTTTAACAATTCCTACGGGAAGTTATGAAATGGACGATGTTAATAAATATTTACAGGCTGAATTCCAAAAAAGAAATATTTCATTTCACCTCTATGCAAATAACAACACATTAAAATCAACAATAAAGTCTACTACGGATATTATTTTTAAAGACGGTACAATGGGAAAGCTTTTGGGTTTTAATAATGGGATTATATCTGGTGATGGAGTTCCAAAAACATCGGAAAATCCAGCAGAGATTATAAAAGTTAATTCTTTATGCATAGACTGCAGTATCGCAGAAGGTTCCTATCTGAACGGAAAGCCAGTACACATTATTCATCAGTTTTTCCCTAATGTTAGCCCTGGATTTAAAATAATAGAAAGTCCCCAAAATATTATTTATTTTCCTGTTACAGTAAAAGTAATAGATAAAATAACAGTAAAGGTAATAGACCAAGATTTAAATTTTGTTGATTTTCGAAACGAGACTGTAACAATACGGTTGCATATAAAAGAAGTATAATGGTTATCCTTTATAATAGAAAAACCTTCAATTTACCCGCAAAAATTACTAAAAACTATAAGAAGGCTAAACATCGTAAACCAAAGATTAGTAGAAGGAGAAAGACACAAGGGATAACACCTGAAAATATAAGCTTTTTGAAATCTCTAGGCTTAAAGGTTTTAGTATAATGGATATCCTTAACGTAACAGAAGGTCTTTTCATAGATAATTCAATTGTGCATTCCGAAGTTCATGGTTATGAACCATACCTACCTACTAAATTGGGAAATAATGATGAAATTATAATACCTGTTCATGAAGTAGACAAGTATACTCTTCCTTCTGAAAGCTTTCTTTACATAGAGGGCAAACTAACAAAAGACAATAATGCTATCTCAAATACATTAAAATTGATAAACAATGGGATTGCGTTCCTTTTTAAAGAAATGCGTTATCAATTAAACGGTGTTACAATAGATTCAGTTAGAGATGTTGGGTTAACTTCGACAATAAAGGGATATTTGTCATATAATAAAAATGAGTGTAATAAACTTAAAAACGCAGGCTGGTTTCCTATGGAATCTTCACAAGTTGTTGATGCAACAACAGGATTATTTAATGTTTGCATTCCACTTAAATTCTTAATGGGATTTTTTGAAGACTACAAAAAAATTATTTTAAATGCCAAACAAGAACTTATTTTAGTACGCGATAATTCAGAAAAAATGCTACAATTAATACTGCAGACGAAAATCCAAAAATTGAGCTTACAAAGCTAACTTGGAATATACCTCACATTTCAGTAGCTATTCCTCAAGAATTGGCATTATCTAAAATAATTAATAAGAATACTGATATAATAATCGCTTTCCGGAGTTGGGAACTGATTGAATACCCGGAATTATTAAAAACTAATCGTCATAACTGGCCTGTCAAAACATCTACAAAAGTTAATACCCCACGTCATGTAGCAATTGCTTTTCAAAAAGACTTAAGGGATAAATCGACAACTGATATGTCTCTATTTTCCAACGTTAAATTACGAAACATCAAAGTATTTTTAAACTCTGAGAGATATCCCTACAACGACCTATATTTAGACTTTGCTAAAAATAAATTTGCATCATTATACGAAATGTTTTCACAATTTCAAAAATCTTACTATGGATTAACACCTGAGCCCATTTTTTCTCCAAAGGAATTTAATACTTATGCTCCTATCGTATATATCGATTGTTCACATCAGAAAGAAACAATTGAATCCGGGCCTATTGTTATGAGAGTTGAGTTTGAATTACATGATGATCTTATAGACAAAATATCTGCCTATTGTCTTATTATGCATGACAAAGTATTTAGCTACAATCCATTAACCAAAAATGTTAGACAACTTTAAAGCGCATGTCTAATATTTTACATAAAATCAATGCTCTACTATTCTTTCCTACCATTATGGGTCAAGATCTACAACTTCAAGTGTCCTACTTTTTAGAAGAGCTGAAAAAATTAAAACAACTACAAGAATATTCTGACAAGAAATCTATGATTAAATAATTTTCGCTTATTAAGTTATGAGGTTATTATTGGCAAGATGACATCAAGTTCGGATAGTGGTTATTCCAGTGACGACGAGCAGGTAGTTGCACCAAATGCGCAACATAGGAGTGTACGCAGACTGCGTAGGTTGAGATATTGCATCGTGCAATCCTACGTAAAATGTTGGACGTTCAGCTTGTGTATGCACTGCTATTGTCTTATTATTCATGAGAGAGTATTTAGCTACAATCCATTAACCAAAAATGTTAGACAACTTTAAAGCGCATGTCTAATATTTTATATAAAGTCAATGCTCTACTATTCTTTCGTACCATTATGGGTGAAGAACTGGAACTTCGAGTATCCTACTTTTTAGAAGAGCTGAAAAAATTAAAACAACAACTACAAGAATATTCTGACAAGAAATCTATGATTAAACAATTCTCATTTTTGAAATTATGAGGTTATTAATTGTCGATGTGCAAGGATTTAATATAAAAAATAAGAAGTTTATTCCCAAAGAGTTGGCTGCCTATGATGGAAGCAAGACTTGTCACTATGTTTTTAAAGCACCATTTGATCTAAAATACCTGCCACCTGACTTACACAAACAAGCTGTGTGGTTAATGAAAAATCATCACTGTATCCCATGGAATGAAGGATATACACCAATTCACAAGTTTTCTGAAATAATCAAGAATTTAACAGAGAAAGTAGATCATGTTTATGTGAAAGGGAGAGAGAAATCCGAATACATTCGAAAATATTCATTAAAACCAGTCATAGAACTTGATGAAAATCCAAAATTACAAGAAGAAGAAGCTCATTGTTTTTATCATGTATATGTGCACTTACTAATGTATACAATTTATATAATAATAATTATTTAATGATTGAATAAAACACATAAATGAAATAAAGTTTTTTATTTTAAAAAATTAGGTTGAATTCTTGAATAATTTCAGGTGATAAGAACTTCTTTACTTCATCCAAATGCTCCTCAAATCCCATTTCCTTTATGGTTTGCAGAAAAGTTCTTATATCAGAAGTATGTAAATATATGTTACAGGCTTCTGCAGCTTTTTCATACTTTCTTGCCATATCGATACATTCCTCATACGTATAGAATCTTTCGAATCCATACTCGGCTTCATGCTCAGCATCAAATTCTAAATTACTAAAGTGTTGTGCTAGATTCTCTATAGCACTTGTTAGGTTATATGCTACCCGTTCACGAACATATGCTAACCACATCTTGTTGGAGAATGTTCAGACTTAAAGTAAGTTCAGAGCTTTAAATATTAATTTAGGAGGTGGGAGGAATAAAAAGAAAAATATATATTTATAAATTTTTATTTTCAATACAACTTTTTACAAATTCATTACATGCAAATATTTCTACATCCTCCACAACACAATCTGAGTAAAAGTTTAATAATTCTAAAACACAGCAAACATTTAAACTATTTTCCATAGGTGAAATAACATCATATACATTTTTTAACAAATCGCCATTTTTCATAGAGATTCCACTAACTAAAATATTATAATATTTGGAAAATTCCTGGTTTTTTAAGATATCAAAACGATATTTGATTAAATTTGTCAAGTTCACTAATTCATTTATGGTGTCAACAGCTAAGAAAACTTCATTACCACCATCTTGTGTAATCTTAATTATTCTTGCATCCCCAATAAACACAAAGTGAATCTCATAACCATTTCCCTTCATGGGTTGCCACCCGGTGTTGTTGGAATAAATAAAGCTCAACATAATTCCTTGATTATTTAGGAAGGAAATCCATTGATCTTCATTAAAAATCACATTTTGATTGTATTTGTATCCACAGAGTTTAACAACAGGAATATATTTTCTCTCTAAGGAAAATCCAACGCTGACCCATTTGGATTTGGATTTGTTTATGTAGTAGATGGATTCATTGATGAGAGCTGCATTGCGCTTCTTACTAAACTCTTGTTGGTTTCCTGTTGGTTGATACATTTTCAGATGCTTGCTTGAAATAATGAGAGTAGAACTGTGGGTGAGTGCTTAAATAGACAGATGTGGTAGTGGGGATAGTAAGCGTGGTAGTGGGGATAGTAAGCGTGGTAGTGGGGATAGTAAGAGAGGTGGGGGGGATTTAAACACTAATCTTATAGATCTAAACATCATTTAGCGTCAAACCATGAATGAGTGTAAGACAGAACTTTTTATCGACATTCAAGGATATAACTGTTCCTTTGGATACATTCCAAAAGAATTAGCGATTTACGATGGGATTCGTTGCTCAAATTATCTGTTTAAATCGCCATTTCAAAAAAATATGTTATCTGCTTCTGATATCAAACTGGTTAAATGGGCCGAAGAGTATCATGGACTAAAATGGGAATTTGGAAATATAGAACTTAATGAAATTGATGATATTTTAAAGCATGTGTTAGAAGTTTACCAATCGCCAAAAATTTACGTGAAAGAGAATGAAAAAATAAACTATTTAAAAAAGTTTTTGGATGAAGATTTCATATACGCTATTCCCATTGGTCAAGAACCAAAATTAAGTAGATTTAAGAAAATTCCAGAATGTTATTTTCACAGAAATGTAAATCCATGGCATTGTGCATTAGCAAACGTAAAATTGTTATATAATTATAGACATTGTTATGAATAAAAATCTTTATTTTTTATTGACTCCAGAATTTTATTTATAATACAAATATGCTTTGAATAATATATATCCCATAGTACATATAAACACTACTAACAATATACTTAATAATACTATACACACATTTACATTGCATTCTTCTATACAAGATTTTCTATACAACTGATTCCATTCCTGTGTCACTACTGAAGTTTTATTGAAATAATATAATCTTAACTTATACTGTACAACGGTAGAATTATTTATAATATTATCATCGATTTTGTAGGTAAATAAACCATTGTTTATATTCATTCTTTTCCATGTTGAAGGCCAACTGTCATTATTTACATTATTAACAGATAGACAAATAAATGCTTCTCGAACATTAGGATCAACTTGTATGAACAAAATATTGTTAACGAATGCTGATAGAAATAGAACTCCTACTGGTAGCAGAGCCATTTTCAAAATAAAATATTTTTCCAGGGTTCTTATGTTTTATATTCATCATGAACTAAATCTTTTAGAGTATCAATTACATTATTAACCATCTCATCGTCAGTCTTGGATTTCTCATCCAAAATACTTATATGCTTGTGTCCCCAAGCTAAAGTCCTAAATGAATCTCGAATTATATAGCGTTTATCATCTTTTGGAGACAAAGCAACCTTATTTTTTAATTGTGTAAACATATCATGTAAAATTGAATGAAATATATTCATTTTTCTAAATTTGGTTTCAGAATTTTCAACTACATCTTTATAATCTTGTTTAGTAATGGAATTTTCTATAACATATTTTTTTACTCCTTTCGCCTTTTTTTCAGATTTATCTTACAAATTGACACAGTAAGCTTTAGCTCTCGTCCCATAAAAACTTAAAATTGGTTTACCCGCAAACTCATCTTTCATTCGTCCTAATACAGAATTGTTCCTAGTTATATTATGTATATTATTTTCACTATAATTAGAAGTATCAAACTTATCTAAATTGTATTGCATGTCTTTATAAAAATTTTCCGTTTTTACGTTTAAAATTAAACTATCTGTATCCGTATATAACAAAATTGCTTCGTCTCCATACTTGCTTTTAATATAATCATAATAAAAATTATATAAAACGGTTTTTGATAATTCCAAGACTGTGAAACCAACATAAACCGGTTTGTTGTAAATTATCTTTACTCTCTCCATTTGTATTGCGACAAAGTTTTCATTAAAGACTAATCGATCTTTAAAATTGGGTTTAGCAATCAATGTCTGCGCTTCTTGCTTTTTACCAATGTTCTCCCAGTGTGTGATTAATCTAATATCAACTCGTTTGTCAATGTTCTCTAAAGATTTACCATAAATGGCATTATTAAATAATTTATAAGTATCCTTTTCCAACTTATTTTTAGATTTGTTCCTCATTTCGGTATTTAAATCGATGTATGGTTTAAGAAATGCAGCTTGTTTAAATTTAATAACTCTATGAATTTTAGTTAGTTTTAATCCGTTTTTAAGCACCTGTTTAAGATTACGATAATGAATAACATATTTTTCTTTATGGTTTAAATTGCATATTAATTTCTTTTGTTTTGAACCTGGTGCGCAAATATTTTCAGCCAAAAAAGGTAGTTCATTGTGTTCTTGATGCAAATGTTGAGGATACTTTAAATCTACTTCCAAAACGAACCCGAATTCAGCATCATCAGATGTAGACATCACATCAAGTTTTTCAGTTTCTTCATCGTTCAACCAAGAAAAATCACTTACGGGGAGACATTGCCTCATACTATGTCCATACAAGTTAGTTGCGTCTAAATACATTATAAATGAATTTGGTTTGCTTGGATCATAATTTTTCAAGAATGGATTATTAGCTTCAGCTTTTCGAACGCTGCAATGACAAACACCACCTCTTATATTATTTTTAAAAAAATGTATCATATCTATATCCGTTAATAATTCTAATTTAACATTAGTCATTTTTAACATTGAATCCCAAGTTAAACCTGGTAATGTATAATACTGTGCAGGATCTAGCTTAAAATTATTTAAAGATACATTTCGAAAAGCTTCAAAAAAATCTGTTAATATGAGAACATCTGACAATAAATAAATTTTGGTATAATCCATAAGATTTTGACAATTAAATAAATTCCAAATATTAATTGCTCTGTTGTAATCTGATGTACACATAGGTTCATCTTTAAGTTTATCATAAAAATGTTCAATAGCTGGAAGTTGATTTTCATACAGTTTATCCATAGAATCAACATAAGAATAAGGATAAACACCTTTTTTTCGAATTTCATTAAACTGGTTAGGATCTTCAAAATATTTTGTAATCTCAATGCATTGATCTAGTTCTAAGCTTTCACCAAGCTTTTCCAAAGAGGAACCAACGAAACGGAATGAATCTAAAAATCTCATTTTAATAAATATATTTTTTTCTTTATTGTCTTTATCTTTTACTTTGTCAACTAATATGGATTTTGAAAATGAAATGTATTTTTCCTTAGTTTGTGCAAGTACATCAATATTATCTTCTTCAGAACACAATTGTTTAACAAATAAATGACTATCATAACCAGTTAAATTATGAAAAAAGATGGGTATAAAATTTGGAATTTGGAAGTTTAAGTTGCAAATACTGTGAGCTGCATTTCTAAATTTACCAGTTAAATGATCATGATCTCTTACTTTTTCATTTTCTTCAACTTTTTTATTACATATATGACAAATAGTACTATTTTTATAAGCCAGCTCCTCTTCATCTGATAAAGGAAGCATTTTTACTACAGGTTTAAGATGGTCATTAAAAATTCTATGTACATGATCTTCAATTCGTTTACAAAATTCATCAGCGGCGTCCATACCAAAATAGTAGTCTAATACGGACAAAGAATCATCATATGAACATTTAATGAAATAACAAAAAGCATAAGGTTCATGTTTAAATGTATTTCGAGTATATGAATCCTCATTATTATCTGGTTGATCAAACTCCAAAGGTTTTAAAAAACATTCAAAGTCTGCGTATATAACAAATGGAACTTTTAGTTGTTTTTGAAAATTTTCAAACTGTAGAATATTTTCTGGTATATGCTGACCGTACTTATTAATTTTAATGTCATTGGTAGGAATTTTTGTAAACAAATGATTACAATCATGTGATTGGTGCAACTTTAATTTTTCCAACGAGGTAAAATAAATTAAACATCCATCACAAAAATATTTTTTAAAGTGACATTTATTAATTTGAGTTGCTAGTAACCGTGACATATCCTTAATCCAACAATAATGATTGTTTTCACCTTCACTTATCAACAACAAGTTAACATGTATTGGAAGTTTTTTACTTGTATAATGTAGAGGACCAACCACTTCATACTTGAATTTATTATCCTCATAAACACTCTCCAAACCGTAAACATTTATAGATATTTGATTAAGCGATTCAAATTTATGTATATCTTTCAACTTTACAGGAAACTCTATTCCTTCAAAATTTAAAAAATCAAAAGGATTTGGATATGAAGTTGTTCTTTCACCATTTGTTTCAGCAGGAAACAGTGCACTTATGACACTCCATGCAAAACAGTGTGAATCATTATTTTTAATGTTAATAACAGCTTTTTTATTTGCAATTTGTTTTGGTAAAGGGATATACGATGACGCTCTGATTGGATTATACTTGTTTATGTTAAGCTCCAAATGTAATATTTTTTCCAATGCCCAACCTGAACCATTTTCTGCGAATATTGAAACTTTTTCTTTAATTTCAGACAAAAACTTCTTATAAATATCAGATAAATCTGTTGTTGAAGTTATGATCTTATTTTTGGTATTAAACGATTTAGTTTCGATTGTCTCTTTTGTTTGTAAGAGATATTGACCAAATAGTTCTACATTAATCTTAACACACCTATGCTTAGCTAACTGTTCAGAAATTAAACTAATAAACTTTTGTTTCACTTCTTCAAAAAAATCATCGACATCTACATACTTTTTCGATGGGAGCAGCATGTAGGACACAATCCTGTTTTTAAACGCAGAAGTTAAAATTTGCACTTCATTGTCACTTTTCACAAGTTTACTTTTATGTAAGTTTGAACGTAAATGCGCAGCAAGTTTACTTTTCACATACCAAGTATCACAATTTTTACATCGTGATAAAGTAAGTTTTGGTATTGGAGGTCTATCTTCTATTTTAGCTTTTTTCGTGGATTCATCACATACCTGGGTATTAGCCTTTCTTTTTTCGCGAGAACAAGATGGTCTATATTGACATGATTCTCTTTTATGTCTATATACATTTGATTTCTGAGTAAAAGTTTTGTTACAATCACTGCATGAAAACATGATTATCAACACAGAAGACGAACTGTACGAATTTAACACACTAAAGTTATATGTAGTAATACTGAATCACTTAGGATCCATAACTAACCGCAAAATCCTTAGCTACAGCTTTCAATATTATTCAAGAGTGGTGGGAAGCGGTGGGGTGAAGAGTGGGGGGAAGTGGTGGGGAGAGAAGTGGGGTAAAGTGGTGGAGAGAGAAGTGGGGTAAAGTGGTAGGGTGAAGAGGGGGGAAGTGGTAGGGAGTGGGGGGATTTGGAATGGTGAAGAGTGGTGGGATTTGGAATGGTGAAGAGTGGTAGGATTTTGGGAGCTTCCTTGATTTAGTTTTCCTCTTTCCCATCTACTAGCACTACGAGATAAAATTTCCGTATCACACTCTTTGCAATAAGGCATGATTTCAACTAACGAAAACCGGAAAAAATGCCGTCTTTTTGTACAAAGATCAGGCCTAAACCACATCCTTAGCCATATCTATCCAACTATTATGTGACTTATCAAGCCCAAGCCATTTTACATACATCTTTTTGCCCTTTTTACGCAAAACTTGTTCAATAAGAAATACGTCAGATTGTTTGGTTTTTTGCAATTCTTCTTCATAGAATCCACCGCTAATTGGCTGACCGCCCATATCCTCTAGCAAATAAGTCGTAGGATTGGTAATCTTCGCCTGAGATACTTTAAACAACTCAGTGGTCCAATTAGGTACATAACCCTTTTCAAACACGTGCTTAGCCTTACTTATGCGAACAATGTCGCCAACTTTGAATTTTTGCTTTCCCACAACCTTTAAACGACTATAAACAGTGTCCAATATTTTCTTCTCATTACTCTTGCTAACATCCTTCGGCTTCATGTGAATCGTACGATGTTTGGTGTTATTGTAATTATTTGTAACTTGTTCCAACAAGTCAATCCATTTATGATTACCATTCAAGGTAAACAACTTAAACAGGTGTTCTTTGAGCGTTCGAATTGCTCGCTCAGCAATAGAAGCCTTTAAAATACTAAAGGTACTGTAATGATGTATCCCATGTTTCTTCATAAGACTTTGAAAACTAGCGTTATAATACTCTTTCCCATTATCTGTCACCAGCTTTTTCGGAATCCTCCGAGACTGTTTGAGTATATGATCCATTGCATTAGTCACATCCTGAGCATTTTTTGACTTTAGAGGCCTGGTCCAGAGAAATTTTGAAAAACAATCAATTACAACCAAGATGTATTTAAATCCCTTGTTTTCACGAGCGTACTGATCGAGTTGAGCAAGATCGGAGGCAAACGTATCATCTAAACCATACTGGATAAATCTGCGGCGTTTAAATTTGATTCTAGCTGGTTTATGTAGTTCCTTAACAACTTGTTCTCTAGCCTTCGTAATGCCCTTAGCCATTATTTCCCAAAGAATGAGGTTCGGCAGCAAGATATCGAATTATATACGTTCTAAATTTTAGACAGTTGGTGGACGGGAAGATCCTTTCTTTAGCAAATCAACTGTTTGTAATAATTTTGAGAATTCTTCACGAATCTTTCCCATATCCGTCCTGACTGGTCTGAGAGCATTTTGAATAGCCATATTGGTGTAAACTTTCAGGAGTTTTTCGAGATCCTTGAATTGGGTAGATAGGTGATCCAGGTTTGAATCCCAAATTAAAGTCTCGCTCTTGAATTTGCTATCAAGCAGCTTAAGTTGATCGGATACCGAGTCTACATAATCCTTATTAGTTTTTGTAAAGGGCTCCATTTGCTTTACAATACTACCAATAGAGTTGTTTACTTTTTGTTCCAACGCCGTTACTTGCCTCAGCATCTCCACGTGGGATACTTGTATTTTATCATTCAGCGATCTATCAATGGTAGTAGAAAGTGAAGTTAGCCTACTCTCTACAAACTTTTTATTTACGGCATCAGCGATATCTGCTGGTGATTTGACGTTACAAAGCCGATGATCTCGAATATCGTAATCACCATCTTTGTAAGAGTGATCAAGTTAGGTGCTTGCAACACTCTCACTCGTTTTTGATTAGACGACGTAGGCAAGGAACGTCCAAACTTATTCATGATTACTGCGGTACTGAGGCATAACAGCTTTAAACAAACTTATTTATAGAATTCAATTACTCCAAGGTGTTCCAATTCGTGCAAAATGCTCCAAATCTCGTTCATGTTATTATTGTTGCCAACCTGATTGGAAGCGTCTAGCTTTTTTAACCTGTCAACCAGCTCATTTACGTCATCATAGTAGACATATTCTTTGGGTTTTTCGTTGTATTCCATTAAGGCAGATCCGGATTTCACAGATCCGGATTTCGCAGACCGCGTTCTGGTCGCTATTTTAACCCCGGGCGAAGGAAGTTTACTGGTAGAACCTTTAGAAATCAGTGGTTTCACAATGGCATTATATTTGTGAGATCTATTACCTTTCAACTGACCATTGTCTTTCAAGTATAAATCTGTTCGCTTTAAAATATCTCTATATTGTTCTTCATCGGCAGCAGTCTGAAATTTAGGAGTCTTGAGAAACAATAAATCGTATAGTCCCAGAGTTCCTTTGTACGTAAGGGAGCCAACTTGAATATCACCATTCTTTAAGAAATTAACCGGTTCTGAACCTAAGCTCCAAGAATCAGTCACTAAATCATATTTCAGGCTGTTAGCATCTATTTCGGCAGAGGCCGACCAATATAGTTTCAGATATTCTTGAGCAATCGTCGGATACTGCTCGATAAAAGTCTCAAACACTTCAGATTTTTGAAGAGAATCTTCAAAATTCTTTCTTATGTGTTGCGCTGGTTGTGTCGCAGGATCCTGAGCTGGTTCTTCAAACACATCATCATCATCATCAGCAGCCACATCTCCGTAGTGAGTTTCCTCGGTTAAAAATTTTACAGGAGGCTTGGACGGTTTAACTTTGGGTTTTACACCAACACTCTCTTCCACTTTAATCTAACGTTTCTTAGATTTTGCAGTGGCGGCGGCGGTGGCGGAAGCACTCACAAGCTTATTCAGAGGATCGGTAATAGGCATTAAGAATTTATTAAGAGCTTCATCTTCTTCGCCTCGCTCCAACTTTAATGCTAAATACTTCTTTCTGATTGTTCGTGCAGCTTGGATAATCCTACGTTTAACGTCTTGATCGAGCTGGCTCATGGGGGTAGACATACTAAAAATCAGACCTTGTTCTGGAAAAACAGCTAAAAATAGGCCCCTGTTTCGGGCAAAACAGCTAAAAAACAGCTAAAAACAGACCCTGTTCTGAAAAAAAAACCAGCTAAAAACAGACCCTGTTTCGGGAAAAACAGCTAAAAACAGACCCTGTTCTGGAAAAACAGCTAAAACAGACCCTGTTCTGGAAAAACAGCTAGGAAACAGACCCTGTTCTAGAAAAACAGCTAAAAAACAGACCCTGTTCGGGAAGAAACAGCTAAAAACAGACCCTGTTCTGGAAAAAAACAGCTAAAAAACAGACCCTGTTCGGGAAAAACAGCTAGGAAACAGCTAAAACAACTACTAACCAGATCCTGTTTCTCGAGACTTAACACATCTAACTTCTAGGACGTCAAGTGTTACACTGAACCTCGAGGGTTTAGGGTATGATATAAGTATCAAACTTGTTACGATATCGGCCTTTGGTAATATCATTGTCTTTTACCACTACTAGGAACCCGTACCTATCCTTCCAACATTCGGAGCAAATAAGTTTAAATGCATCGAATGTCATGTCTGTATTAACGTGGTCATCGTAGATATGTTTCAAGTTTAAGTCGTCCTGTTTAAATAAAATTAATACATTAGCATTGTCACGAACCAGCTGTTTAGGTATTTTCGAGTAAGTTTGCGATAAATAGAATGAATCAATTGCATGATGCCGGCCCATACAAAAGTAATTACGTATTTTATCCTGCTTCTCACATGCTACATCATCAAATATGAATACAGAGTGAGGCCGGGCACTGGCAGGATCTAAAACTTCATCATTATCACTGTAGCCGAAATAGCCTAAACGGGAATGTTTCATAGCCTGTTGAAGAAAGTCATACTTGTCTTGCTGCAGAGATTTGGAATACACGTACACATTCTCGAATTTTAAACCATTTTCATCAATCAAAAGACTAATCATTATATTGGTTTTGCCACAATTACTAGGACCACATATTAACGCTCGGATTATAGGAGGTAGAAGTTGGCCATATTTGCTACTGAGGGACTTGTCTTTTTTCATATCGCAGTTATAAACTTGGATTTTGAGTTTCTGCTTCTCTTGACGCATCTCTATAAATACTACTCTACACCCTCCCAGGACTTCATTACTAATGAAGACTCTGCAGGGTGCAGGCGTGTTAAATACAGCTATCAACAAGCTCCCGTTCGAGCTTAATTTGCCTGGTTATTCCTATTGCGGACCTGGAACCAAACTTCAAGAGCGACTGGCTCGAGGCGATCGACCAAAGGACAAATTGGATAGTGCTTGTCGCGATCACGATATCGAATACGCCAAGTCGACAGAGTTGGAACAAAGACATCGAGCCGATCGAGTGTTGGAGAACCGAGCTTGGGGACGAGTAAAGGCAAACGATTCCAGTTTTGGTGAAAAAGCTTCAGCGTGGTTAGTAACTAACGCTATGAAGGTAAAACGCAAGCTGGGTGCTGGCAAGAAGAAGAACATGAAAACCCTATCATCAGTGGTTACTCTGCTTAAGAAACAACTTCGACATACGGGTAGTGGTGATGTTAGTAAGAAAAGAACTCTCAGTAAAATACTTAAAGCTGCACGAGTAACGGTCAAGAAGGTGGGAGGACGTAAGAGGATCAACGTAACACGAATAATACCCTTACCGAAGCAGGGTGGGTTTCTACCACTTATTCCCATATTTGCAGGACTTAGTGTCCTGGGGGCACTAAGCGGAGGCGCCGCGGGGATAGCGAAGGCCGTTAATGATGCTCAAAGTGCCAAGGAGAAGTTAAAAGAATCTAAACGACACAACGAAACAATGGAAGCGATTGCCTTGGGAAAAAAGGGTAGCGGTCTGTATTTAAAGAAACACAAAACTGGCTATGGATTGTTTTTACGGAAAATGCCAAAAAACTACCAATAAAGCTACCTGAAAAGCCGTTATCCGATCACGATATTAATTCGTACGCCACTCGATTAAAAATACCGCATTTTAGAGGAGTATTTATGCGAGACACTTTACCGAACGCACCCCTCAAAACAGAGTGTGGTGTTATTAATTTGGATCGGAACACAGGATTCGGAACACATTGGGTAGCTCACAAGAAACACGGTAATCGAGTTGTTTATTTCGATAGTTTTGGCAACTTGAAACCGCCCAAGGAATTTGTCAAGTACATGAAAAATGTTAAAATATATTTCAATTCCGAACAGTATCAAGATTATGGAATGATAAACTGTGAACATCTTGCTCTAGCATTTCTCTACAATAAAACTTTATAAATACAGGTATTGATGCTTATTGACATCAGTCATGTCACAGACATTCACGTTAAAAGGTCGTTCTCACCGACTTGAGGCATACTTTATACCTCCCATAGAGCTCGATTCCAGGTTTGATTACTCTTTAGCATTAATTTCGCTAAACACTTGGAACACAATCCCCAATATAGAAGAGGGACGAAACAAGTTTTATTACATTGTCAATAATCAGGAGGAGCTAGTATTGGAAATACCAACAGGGTCCTACGAGTTGGAAGATATCGAACAGTTTCTACAACGTAAGCTCCTAGATCCCAGAGCTTCTGCAGACGAGCGGAATCGCGTCTTGTCGCTTAAGCCCAATAACAATACGTTAAAGTGTGAGCTAACCAGCGTCTACGACATAAACTTTAAGCCAAAAGACAGTATTGCAAAGTTGTTGGGATTTTCACCTCAGCTGTTAAAGGCTGGCAAATTCCACGAATCTGATCAGCCTGTGGATATTATACAAGTTGTTACTATTAGAGTAGAGTGTAACATCATTTCCGGCTCATATTACAAAAATAATTCCGCACATACACTTTACGAATTTTCACCAACTGTCGATCCCGGCTACAGTATAAATATCGAACCCAGGAATCTAATCTATTTGCCTGTGAACCAAAAAAGCATCTATAACATTACTCTCACGCTAGTAGACCAGGATTCTAGACCTCTTAATTTTCGAGGTGAAGAAGTAGTAGTTCGATTAGAACTTAGACGAAATGGTTCTAGTATTTAAAAGGTATTTAAACACTAATACCTCAGCCGGTAGATCATTCAGTGGTCAGAAGTCGAAGGGGTCACTCACGTCTTCCAATATAATATATTTGCAGTCGATAAGCAGTCCTTACGGCTACCATGTCAGAAAAACTTCAAATCTTCAATCAGATCAAGAGTGATGAGTCGGTCATTCGCGAAGAATGGCACACTTATCACCCCTTTACCAACTCCTTTAATAACAATGACGAAATCGAGATTGTTATCAATCAGCAAGATGTCTTTTTGGATATGAGTGAAGCTCAACTCTACATCGAGGGTACGTTTAAGGTGGAAGCAGATGCCACTGGTAAGACCGGCACTTGCGATCTAACCAATAATGCTGGAGCCTTTCTCTTTGACAACATTTCCTATGAAGTTAATGGTAAGGAGATTGAAAAGATTCGAGATCCTGGTATTGTTAGCACCGTTAAAAATATGCTATGTTTAAATGAGCAGGAAAGCCGCGCTCTAGACATAGCAGGATGGAATTGGCCTAGTGGATCAGTCAAGACCTTAGATGAAACTTCTAAAGACTTTAATTTTCGTATACCGCTTTCAATATTGTTTGGTGTGTTTGCCGATTACCACAATGTCTTAATGGGTAAGCAGAAAATTAAACTAGTTCGTGCTCGTCATGACGACAACTGCTACAAGTCCACTGGTACTAAGAAGGCAACAATATCGTTAAAAACGGTTGAGTTGAAAGTGAGGCATATTTACCCGAGTGATGCAGTGAAATTAAGGCTTTTGGACGAAATTGCAAAAAACAAACCGATATATATATTCCATTTAGAAACTGGGAACTACATGAACTGCCAGCTTTGATAACGACAAAGCGTGATATTTGGACCGTCAAGACCATGTCTGAGAGAGCCCGATACCTTATTGTATTTTTTATGAAGAAGCGAAAAGATAACTTTGAAGCTGATTGTACCTACTTTGATAATTTAAACATCACCGACGTCAAATTACATTTAAATTCTGAAGTTTACCCCTATGAGTCGTTAAACCTAAACTTTGCCAATAGACAGTTTGCAGAAGCCTTATACTTTTTAATATCTCGATGACCCCAAGCAAGCGTGTTCTCCAAGTCTCCGGGAATAAGATAGCGCATATCGTCCGCGTGTGATAACGCTACCTTATTTTTCAGTTCGACATACATATCGTGTAAATGTGAGCGGAAAGTGTTCATCTGTCGATGAATGTGAGTTCCTTCTACGTCAACCGCTTCTCTGTAATCATCCAGAGTCAGTTCTTTCTGGGTGACGTAGTCAGGAACTCCCTTAGCTTTTTTTGTTAGTTTTCCCTCCACATTTACACAATATGCCTTCCGCCCCGGTTCCATAGAATTCCCAAATGATTTTTCCTGCATACTCGTCTTTCATTTTACCCAAAATTGACTAGTTTACAGGAATATCATGTGGGTTATCTTGTGAGTAGTTGGACGTATCGAATCTGTCTAAATTTTCTATCATGTCATTATAAAAATTATCTGTTGTAACTTTTAGAATAAGGGAATCGATATCAGTGTAGAGTAATACCGCGTTGTTGCCGTATTTTGGCTTAACATACCCGTACAAAAAGTCATACATAATAGTCTTGGATATTTCCAAGATGCTAAAACCTACGTAAATAGGTTTAGTATATGTGACTTTTTGTTTTTTCATCTGGATAGCTACCAGGTTCTCGTTGAAAATAGTGCTATTTTTAAAATGTGGTTTCGAGATTAACGCTTCGGCTCCCAACCTTCTACCAATATTTTCCCAATGAGAAACAAGTTTAACATCTACCCGTTTCTCCACATTTTCCATCGTTTTACCAAACACGGCGTTGTTCATAAGTTTAAAGAAATCTTTTTCAAATTTATTTTTCGCTTTATTGCGCATAGCTGTGTTCAGATCGATATATTTCTTTAACCATGGTGATTGGTTAAAAGATATAACGCGATGAATTTTTGTGAGCTTAAGCCCATAATCTAAAGCCTGACGCAAATTTTGATAATGAATTATATATTTACTTTTATATTTAAAATTTGGAATTAATTTTTTAATGTCTTGGAATTTTGATTCTGGTGGTGCTATGGATTGTGGACAAAAGGGTAGTTCGTTGTGTAAATAATGTAACTGTTCGGGATATTCTAAATCTACCTCTAATATGTAGCCAGTTTTAGAATCATTCGCGACATTCATGTAATCTAAATTTTGAATTTCGGTCTCATCCAACCACTGAAAATTCCCCGTTGGTAAAAATTGTGACATGGCCGCACCATATAGGTTGGTGGCGTCCAAATACATGATGTAGGAAGTAGGTTTGGAAGCATCGTAATGAGGTACAAATTTATTGTTCGCAAAAGCTTTTCTAACGCTACACTGACTGACCCCACCGCGAATACCGTGTTTAAAGAAGTGTACCATGTCTAGATCTGTCAGTAATTCCAAGCTAATTGCCGTGGCCTTGAGTGCGGCGTCCATCGAAAGGGATGGCGCCGTGAAATACTGCGCAGGGTCTAGACTGTAAGTGTTAAGGCACACGTCTCTAAAACTTTCAAACACATCTGTTAATAATAAAACGTCGGACTTTAAATAAATATCTGAATATTCGCCTAAAGTTTTGCATTCAAATAAATTCCACACAGCCCAAGCACGCTTGTAATCCTCTTTGCTAATGTCTTCTTTCTTTAGCTGGTTGTAAAAGTCTTTATGTGCTCGTAGCTTCGTGTCGTCCAATTTTTCGAAACTATCCACGTAATTATATGGGAAGACACCCTTCTGTCGAATAAGCTGAAACTTATTTTCATCCGCGAAATATTTTCTAACTTCTCGACACTGTTCCGGTTTTAAATTTTGACTAAGTTTATCTAGACCGCTAGCCATGAAACGAAAGCTGTCGAGAAAGCGTAATTTCAAAAATACCTGTCGCTTGCCATCCTTGTTCTCGATGTTATCCACCAAAACATGTTTAGTAAATGAGATATACTTTTCCTTGTTTTGGGGGATAACATCCAGCTTTTCTTCGTTGGAAGCCAATTCCTTAACAAACAGGTGGGAATCAAAGTTGGACATATTATGGAAAAAGATGGGTATAAATTGCGGGATTTTGTAATTTAGGTTACATACAGAGTGCGCAGCCGCCCGATATAAGCCATTTACGTGATTATGGTCGTGCACGCGGTCGTTTAATGCTACATCAAATGGCTTTTCGCATATATGGCATACCGTAGCATTTTGATGCTCAATCTCTTGTTCCGCAGAAATAGGAATCATGGGTACTACTTCCTTCATAGAGCGATTATAGATTGATTTACAATCAATCTCTAAGCGTTTTACGAATTCTTTGTTAGCATCCGGACCCCTATAACTTTGGTAAATCGAATGAGCATCATCAAAGTCACATTTGATGTAGTAACCGAACGAGTACGGGACATGCTTATGCGTTCTCAACGTGTATGATGTATCGGGATCCTGCACATTTTCCTCTGTATCGATGGGTTCAAGGATAGTTTCGAAATCGGCATAAACAACGAAAGGTACTTTTAATTTTTTTTCAAAGTTTGTAAATTTCAAAATATTCTCGGGAATCTCTTCGCCATATTTATTTTTTTTCAAATTTGTTGTTGGGACTTTAGCTAAAACGTGCCCGCAATCATGTTCTTGGTGTTCTTTTAATTTTTGCTCTGAATAAAAATAAGATAAACAACCATCACATAAATACTTGGTAGCATTGTGATTGGATAATTGTCTAGAGATCAGGCGAGATAAAGTTCTTATTAAGCAGTAATGACTATTACCATAGTCATCACTGGTTACTAACAAATTTACATGTCGCTCTCTATTACGAGACTTTGTAAAGTATAAGGGTCCCACGACTTCAATAATATTTTTACCATCTTCGAACAGTTTCTCTAGTCCGTATACGTTGATAGAAATATTATTGAGTCGCTCAAACTTAGCTACATCGGTAAGTTTAATCGGAAATTCCATACCTGTAAAGTCCAGCTCGTTTTCAAAAGGCAAATAGTTCGCGACTCTATTTGCATTTTGAGTCCAATGAACTGGATGCAAGGCAGCTAGGACTGACCACATGAAACATTTTTGATCCGTGTTCTGGATGTTTAAGACAGCTTTCTTTGCCTCAATCTCCTTTGGCAGCGGGATGTAGGAAGATGCCTTCAGAGGCTGGATCTTGTTGATGCCTAATTCTAAGTGGAGGAGTTGTTGGAGCGCCCACCCTGCAACAATAGAAATATTTATTAGTAGGAAATATTAAACAGTTTTCAAATTTTTTGCAATAGTTTTACACTCACCACTATCCTTTTCCATAAATTCGGAATACTTTCGGTCCAGGATGGCGGCGAGCTGCTCAAACAGCTCCTCCAAATCTGTCCCTTCATTTACCAGCTGGTATCTGGTGTTAAAGGACTTGATCTCTTCGGCGTCGCTCGTCTGCAGGAGGAAGCGGCCGAAAAGTTCAACACCAACCTTGAGATGATTAAAGTTTTGCCTGGTTTCCTCCACCAACTTGACGAATAATGCCCGCAGATGTTGGAGATAGTTCTTCACGTTGGTAGAGTCTTGGCCTGATGATAGCCGGTATGTCACAATTCGGCTTCTAAAAGATGTTTTAACAAGCTCCACACCTTCCTCCTGTACCACGCAGCACTGTTCTAGATGGTGTTGGGTTCTTAAATGTCCAGCCCAGCGATTGGTAGAGACATCGATTCGACACGTTGAACAATACTTTGTGGTTGACGTGGATGGTTCTGGAAATAAGAACAAATTTGTTATAAATCAAGCCCGTAATGAAACACTGAAGAATTTAACTTACTATCTTGAAGACCAAGTCTAGCCCTTTTTACTTGGTGAGCTTGCAGGGTGGGTGTTGGCCTTTTTGGAGCTCTGTGTTTTTCTCGCTGGTGTCGCTGTAACACACCCACTGACTGAAAAGTTTCCCCACAAGCTTCACATGTTTGGGTCACCCGCCGACAGTCCCCATGGCGCGTGAGGTTGCTCTTCCATGCAAACGAGCGACCACAATATTGGCAAATAAACATTTTCTATAAAAATAAAATATAGTTAGCAACGATGAATACTTGTTAATTGTTTCATAATGTTGCGCAATATTATTTTTACCCGTATAGAACTATTGGCCTATGTGGCACACAAACGAGCAAATTATTATTTTGTAGAAATAATAAAATTGTTTTACACAGTTAAAAGGCAGCTATAATTTTTTACTAGTGGGTTGGTGTTGCATACAGACAGTCTTGTGATATTTTTTTCTACTATAAACATAAATTTCTTATTTTGTAGAAATAATAAAATCGTTTTACACAGCTAAAAAGACATCTATAATTTTGTGCTAATAGATCTGTGTTGCATACAGACAGACTTGTAATATTTTAACACTACTCTAAACACAAATTACTAATTTTTTGCTAAATCATAATACAACACAATAAATTTCCATCGCAGAATTCCTACTATCACTAATTTTTGTTTATTGATATAATGCATAGAAATAAATGTACTTACCAAATAATATTACACACACTTTACAACACAATATAACAAAGCACGCGTCTATTTTTAACGAACTGGCTGTTCTCAAGGAAAGTTTTCGAGCGACTGCTGGATCGCTCGACGGTTTCTCGATTAAGAACACGCCTAAAGCGCGGAAAACGCGTCGAAACGTATCTAAACTAATAATAGAATATCTCCGCTTGGTCCGTGTAGTATGATTGCTGCTATGTTTCGCTTGCCTTATTTGGCTCGCTTTGCCTAGCAATGCTGTTGCAATCTTTCTGGCGTATTGCCAATAATGCGGTGTGCGAGATTTAAAATATTAGAATATACGGGGTGAAGTATATATTACTACGCAAAGATCGTTGACAATGGACCCTGCATTGCAGTGTTTTGGGGCTTTAGCAGTATTCTAAGTGGTGGTTAAAACAGTTTAACTAATAGAAAGACTGATTCTTTTCAGCCATTAAGACGCTGGACTTAATAAGCGACCGCTTACAAACGAGTTGGCCGATTGACTTTGGGTTTTTTCCAAACGATTTGTTATGTCACGTTGAACACGTGATGTATGTCAAATATTAATTTTGGCGTTTGATAAGTGACAAATGACAGTTGACATGTCTTAAATGACTGGTGTCGGTTGACATGCTTTTACGCACACCTTATAAGGTCATTTTGAACACGTTACGTATATTAAATTTCTACTTGCAAACGTTGGTCCTTCTGGCTGCAAGTCTATATCCCATCAGCACAATATTTTATGTGAAGCCGATAGCCAGGTCGGCTAGAGCGCTGATATTCCAACGGCCATGTCCCGGGTTCGAATCCTAGCATGTGCAAAAATAAAGAAAAAAGTTTTTGATGTCATATTCGTGAAATAATAATATTTTAAGGAACAGTACTACAGTTCGATGCAGTTAGGCCCCAAATAGATAGTGCCCAAGTAGTTCATGCCCAAGTAGTTAAAGCCCCAAGTAGTTAAAGCCCCAAGTAGTTAAGGCCAAAGTAGTTAACGCCCAAGAGTGTGACAGTTGACAGATGACGTATGACAGTTGACGTTTGACGTATGACAGTTGACAGATGACAGTTGACAGATGACGTATGACAGATGACAGTTGACAGATCACGTATGACAGATGACAGTTGATAGATGGCAGTTGACAGATGACGTATGACAGACGACAGATGACAGATGACAGTTGACAGATGACGTATGACAGATGCCAGATGACAGATGACGTATGACAGATGACAGGTGACAGATGGTCAAGGTAATTTCTCAAGGTCAAGGTCAATGGCAAGGTCAAGGCCAATGTCAAGGTCAAATAGCAATCACCCACGTGGGCGATATATGGCGCATGCGCAGTAGGCTCGGATCGATTGATGGTGAACGCACTAGCTCCCCCTACTGAAGTACATTCTTCTTCTATACAAGATTTTCTATACAACTGATTCCATTCCTGTGTCACTATTGAAGTTTTATTGAAATAATATAATCTTAACTTATACTGTACAATGGTAGAATCATTTATAATATTATCATCTATTTTGTGGGTAAATAAACCATTATTTATATTCATTCTTTTCCATGTTGAAGGCCAACTATCATTATTTACATTATTAACAGATAGACACATAAATGCTTCTCGAACATTATGATCAACTTGTATGAACAAAGTATTGTTAACGAATGCTGATAGAAATAGAACTCCTACTGGTAGCAGAGCCATTTTCAAAATAAAATATTTTCCAGGGTTCTAATGTTTTATATTCGTCATGAACTAAATCTTTTAGAATATCAATTACATTATTAACTTGATCATCATCAGTCTTGGATTTCTCTTCCAAAATACTTATATGTTTGTGCCCCCAAGCTAAAGTTCTAAAAGAATCCGGAATTATATAGCGTTTGTCATCTTTTGGAGACAAAGCAACTTTATTTTTTAATTGTGTAAACATGTCATGTCAAATTGAATGAAAAATATTCATTTTTCTAAATTTGATCTCAGAATTTTCAACTACGTCTTTATAATCTTGCTTAGTAATGGAATTTTCTATAACATATTTTTTAACTCCCTTTGCCTTTTTTTCAGATTTCTCTTCTAAATTTACACAGTAAGCTTTAGCCCCCGTCCCATAACAACTTGAAATTGGTTTACCTGCAAATTCATCTTTCATTCGCCCTAATACTGATTTGTTTATAGTTAAATTATGTATATTGTTTTCATTGTAATTAGAAGTGTCAAATTTCTCTAAATTGTCTTGCATATCTTTATAAAAGTTTTCAGTCTCTACTTGCAAGATCAAACTGTCTGTATCCGTGTATAACAAAATTGCTTCGTCTCCATATTTGCTTTTAATATAGTCATAATAAAAATCATATAAAACGGTTTTTGATAATTCCAAGACTGTGAAGCCAACATAAACAGGTTTATTGTAAGTTATATTTACTCTTTCCATTTGTATCGCAACCAAGTTTTCATTAAAGACCAAACGATTTTTAAAATTTGGTTTAGCAATCAATGTCTGCGCTCCTTGTTTTTTACCAATATTCTCCCAGTGTGTGATTAATCTAATGTCAACTCGCTTGTCAATGTTTTCTAAAGATTTACCGTAAATGGCATTATTAAATAATTTATAAGTATCCTTTTCCAACTTATTTTTAGATTTGTTCCTCATTTCGGTATTTAAATCGATGTATGGCTTAAGAAATGCAGCTTGTTTAAATTTAATAACTCTATGAATTTTAGTTAATTTTAATCCATTTTGAAGCACCTGTTTCAGATTTCGGTAATGAATAACATATTTTTCTTTATGGTTTAAATTACATATTAATTTCTTTTGTTTTGAACCTGGTGCACAAATATTTTCAGCCAAAAAAGGTAATTCGTTGTGTTTTACATGTAAATTTTGAGGATACTTTAAATCTACTTCCAAAACATACCCGAATTCAGCATCATCAGATATAGACATCACATCAAGGGCTTCAATTTCTTCATCGTTCAACCAAGAAAAATCACTTATGGGGAGACATTGACTCATACTATGTCCATACAAGTTAGTGGCATCCAAATACATTATAAATGAATTTGGTTTGCTTGGATCATAATTTTCCAAGAATTGATTATTAGCTTCAGCTTTTCGAACGCTGGAATGACAGACACCACCTCTTATACTATTTTTAAAAAAATGTATCACATCTATATCCGTTAATAATTCTAATTTAACATCAGTCATTTTTAACATTGAATCCGATCTTAAACCTGGTAATGTGTAATACTGTGCAGGATCTAGCTTAAAGTTATTTAAAGATATATTTCGAAAAGCTTCAAAAAAATCTGTTAATATGAGAACATCTGGCAATAAATAAATTTTGGCATAATCCATAAGATTTTGACAGTTAAATAAATTCCAAATAGTAATTGCTCTATTGTAATCCGATGGACACATAGGTTCATCTTTAAGTTTATCATAAAAATGTTCAATAGCTGGGAGTTGATTTTCCTGCAATTTTTCGAAAGAATCAACGTAAGAATAAGGATAAACACCTTTTTTACGAATTTCTTTAAACTGGTTAGGATCTTCAAAATATTTTTTAATCTCAATGCACTGATTTGGTTCCAAGCTTTCACCAAGCTTTTCCAAGGAGGAACCAACGAAACGGAATGAATCTAAAAATCTCATTTTAATAAACAGATTTTTTTCTTTATTATCCTTGTCTTTTACTTTGTCAATCAATATGGATTTTGAAAATGAAATATATTTTTCTTTGGTTTGTGCAAGTACATCAATATTATCTTCTTCACAGCACAATTGTTTAACAAATAAATGACTATCATAACCAGTTAAATTATGGAAAAAGATAGGTATAAAATTTGGAATTTTAAAATTTAGATTGCAGATACTGTGAGCTGCATTTCGAAATTTACCAGTTAAATGATCGTGATCCCTTACTTTTTCATTTTCTTCAAGTTTTTTATTACCAATATGACAAATTGTGCTATTTTTATAAGCCAGCTCTTCCTCATCTGATAAAGGAAGCATTTTCACTACAGGTTTAAGATGTTCATTATAAATTCTATGTACATGACCTTCAATTCGTTTACAAAATTCATCAGCTGCATCTAAACCAAAATATGAATCTAATACCGACAAAGAATCATCATATGAACATTTAATGAAATAACAAAAAGCATACGGTTCATGTTTAAATGTATTTAAAGTATAAGAATTCTGTTCGTTTCCTGGTTCTTGATGCTGCAAAGGTTTTAAAAAACATTCAAAGTCTGCATATATGACAAATGGAACTTTCAACTGTTTTTGAAAATTTTCAAACTGTAAAATATTTTCTGGTATATGCTGACCGTACTTATTAATTTTAATGTCGTTAGTTGGAACTTTTGTAAACAAATGATTACAATCATGTGATTGATGTTGTTTTAATTTTTCCATCGAAGTAAAATAAATTAAACAACCATCACAAAAATACTTTTTAAAGTGACTTTTATTAATTTGAGATGATACTAATCTTGACATATCCTTAATCCAACAATAATGGTTGTTTTCACCTTCACTTATCAACAACAAATGTATGTGCGCTGGAAGTTTTTTACTGGTGTAATGAAGAGGACCAACCACTTCATAATTGAATTTATTATCTTCATAAACACTCTCTAAACCATAAACATTTATAGATATTTGATTAAGAGTTTCAAATTTATGTATATCCTTTAATTTAACAGGAAAATCTATTCCTTCAAAATTTAAATACTCAAAAGGATTTGGATATGAACTTGTTCTATCAACATTTGTTTCAGCAGGAAACAGTGCACTTATCACACTCCATGCAAAACAATATGAATCATTATTTCTGATATTAATTACACCTTGTTTATTTGAAATTTGTTTTGGTAATGGTATATACGATGAAGCTCTAATTGGATTAAATTTATTTATATTAAGCTCCAAATGTAATATTTTTTCCAATGCCCAACCTGAACCATTTTCCGCAAATATTGCTACCTTCTCTTTAATTTCAGACAAAAACTTCTTATAAATATCAGATAACTCTGTTGTTGAAGTTATGACCTTATTTTTTGTGTTAAACGATTTAGTTTAGATTGCCTCTTTGGTTTGTCAAATGTATTGTCCAAATAGTTCTACATTAATCTTAACACTTTTATGCTTAACTAACTGTTCGGAAAGTAAACTTACAAACTTTTGTTGTACTTCATCAAAAAATTCTTCAATGTCCACATACTTTTTCGATGGTAGCAACATGTAAGACACAATCCTGTTTTTAAACGCGGAAGTTAAAATTTTTACATTATCATCACTTTTAAGTGCACTTTTATGTAGGTTTGACCGTAAATGCGCAGCAAGTTTATTTTTCACATACCAAGTATCAGAATCTTTACATCGCGATAAAGTAAGTTTAGGTATTGGAGGTCTGTCTTCTATTTTAGCTTTTTTCATGGACACATCACATACCTGGGTATTAGCCTTCTTTTTTCTCGCGAACAAGATGGTCTCATGACACACGATTCTCTTTTATGTCTATGCACGTTCGATTGATGAGTAAAAGTTTTGTTGCATTCACTGCACTGATACATCTTGAGAACTGAACAAAAAGCAGAAAAGACTGATACTTATTCAACAATTCTTGGGATATTTTCACTGGTCTCACAACACTTTGCACAATACTGTTTTTGCAAACTAAACAATGATACCCTAATATAATATCAACGCTAAGTTAACTAACCGCTGAGGATATATAGCTAACAAGGAGAAAACACAACTGTCGAGCTCAAGGTGCGACTGCAGAACGAGAAGCGAAAAGAGAATATAAAGAGAATCCGTCTGGGCGGGGCATGCTCATGCGCATCTCTATTGCGCAGATGTAAAAAAACGAAAAATATAAAAAACTTTTTTTTTTTGAGACGCCATTTTTTTTATCCGCCTTTTTTTTTTGAGACGCCATTTTTTTTTATATGCGCAGTAGACCAAAATGCGTACCACGCGCACACCGAGCGTGCTAGACATGCGCACGGAGTGTTAGGAGATGTACCATTGCGACCAAAAAAAACTAGGACAACAAAATTTCCTGAAATTTATTGTGATCTCCTAGACAATTACGTATTACCTTAGGGTGAACCTCATACAGGTAGCATGTGACAGTTGCCAGTTTGATTTATTTAAATAATTGACTTTACATTTACTTCCTAAATTATATGCCTCAGTTAACCCCCCAGCAAACATCAAGCTAATTATGTAGTATACGGTTTTCAGCTATTTTTGCGTTTTTTGGGAAAATTCTTTTATGGTCACATTCTACTGTCTTTCCTGATTGCAAATATAAGTGCGCACATAATAAATTATGAGCAAACCTGACCACCTTTTTGCTCAGGTTGGTGAGCACAAAGGTGGTCAGGTTTGCTCATAATTTATTGTGTGCGCACTTATATTTGCAATCAGGAAAGACAGTAGAATGTGACCATAAAAGAATTTTCCCAAAAAACGCAAAAATAGCTGAAAACCGTATACTACATAATTACCAAAATCAATTATCTACAGTCGATTGCGAGACGGTGTCAGTATAAGAAACATAGCAGATGAAGTAGAAGTCGACAAAAATACCGTATTCTTGGCAAAGCAAAAAATTGCAGAGCATGGAGTTATTTTTAGAAAAGCAGGTTCTGGTCGCCCCAAACTTTCGAGGCAAGATCAAGACAGAGAATTAGTTGATTTTTTAAGAGATCGCCCCTTTGAAACCGCCATAAAGGCCAAAGAAGATACCAATTTCCCAGGGTCAGTTAATACGGCTCGGAGGAGAATTCGCAATTCTGATATAAGGAATCGATGTGCCGCTAATAAAATAGTTTTAACGGACAGAAACAAACAAATCAGGTTAGATTTTGCCCATGAATACCTTAACCAGAATAATTTGTGGGAAACAGTGGTATTTTCAGACGAAAAAACATTTCAGTCTTGTAATAATGGGAGATTCGATATTTATAGGCCATCTGGTGCGCGATATGATGAGAGATATACTCACAAAACTAATAGAAGTGGACATTTCTCTGTAAACGTTTGGGCTTGGATTAGTGCTAGGGGTCCAGGAGCCAGTCAGATCGTGGAGGGGAGACTTACTGCAGCGCTATACTGCGATATTCTCCACCAAGTAATGATACCCTCGGTTGGCGCAGTTTACGACCAAGATTGTATATTCCAGCACGATAATGCTCCGATACACAAAGCCCGTTTTACTCAAAATTTCATTGAGGAAAATAATATTCGTGTTTTACCATGGCCTTCGAGGAGCCCCGATCTCAACCCGATCGAAAACGTTTGGGGTTTAATGATAAAGGCTATAAATAAGCATAATTTCCAGCCAAGAAACCAATATGAACTCCGCGAAAGAATACACCAAGCTTGGGATGAAATCAACGTATATACTACGAGAAACTTAGTTTTAAGTATGCCCCGAAGGTTGCAAGATGTTATCATCAAAAATGGTGCAACGACCAAATATTAAAAAATATGTAAAATGTGTTTTAATTTAGATTTTTTTAGATTTAGAAATGATTTAATATTTTTACCTATTGATTTTGATTTAATTTTTAAGGTTTGATCGCTTTTTGATTTTTCGTTCATGTTTAATATACGCTTAAAATATGTTGTTTTGATTAATTGAAAAAAAATTATAATCCAGAATTATAACTTTGGGGTTCCTATATCTATATCTGTTTTATCTATAACAAATATAAAATTCGGACAAATGAAAACATACTTTTGATTTCACCTCGTATCGCAAAGTACAAAAGGTAACAATCTTGTAACCAAGGTTACTTTCTACAGGGTAAGGTGTTAATATTTACACCTTCAGAGTACCTCCTTAAAGTCTGGGAGCTACAACTCAGCTGTCCCAGTATTACAATTTTGTTGTCCTACATTTTTTTGGGCGCAATGGTACTTTGGTGTATACATTCCAACCCACCCACTTTTAAGAATATAACTCCAATAGTGAAGCTACAAATAAAAAATTTGTTGTTTGAGCGGGTCTACCGCTCTGCATATGGGGTCTGTATTGACCTGTGTATTGGTCGAATTAGTACAACACTTGCGTTTTAACCGCACTTACCTTTTTAAGTAACGCGCTGTAATACAATGAAATGAGTGATTTGGATTGATCTCGTGTGCCTATAAACACACTACTACTTTCCCATGAGATTGCTGCACCCGATAGAGTAAAAACAAACACTCTAAATCGCAGTTTTCTTTAGAAAATCTCAAAGAATAATTTTTAGTGCCTTTCAAATATCTAAGTACACGCTTGGCACATTTCCAATGATAATCAGTGTAGCAATTATTATACTGACTCAGAAAACTTAAACAATAAGCTATGTCTGGTCATGTTAAAACAGCTACATTCATTAAACTACCAATAAGTCTTTGGTAGGGTATATCTTTGTTACAGATTTCGACTTCATTACTAAAACTATCATCAAAACTATCTAAAGGTGTCAATACACTTTTACAATCAGACATGTTAAACCTTTTTAACAACTGCCCTATATAGCTTTCTTGATCTAAAGTTATAGAACCATCGCTAAAATTTTTTATTCTAACACCTAAACAGTTTTTTTGGCTTCCCCAAGATCTTTAATTATAAAATGAGAACCTAACTCTGTTTTCAAAAAATTAGTATTAATACAATCATTAGAAAAAATGAAAAAATCATCCACATATAGTGCAACTACAGTATATAAACCATTTTCCTTTTTTTATGAAAACACAAGGTTCAAATAATGATCTCTTATACCCTAGCTTTAATAGTAAGTCATCTACCCGCTTATACCAAGCCCTGGAGGACTGTTTTAACTCATAAATTGCTCGTTTAAGTAAACAAACTTTGTTTTCTGACCCCTCCGTGATAAAACCTTCTGGTTGTGTCATTAAAATACTTTCCTCTAGTAAATCATTCAAAAAAATTTAACATCTAAGAGACTTATTTTTAAACCTAATTTGACAGACAAACCTATCAACAAACCTAATGTTGAATGCCTTACAACAGGAGAAAAATTTTCAGTCTAATCTATGCCCTCTTTCTGTATAAAACCCCTTGCTACTAACCTAGCACGGTACCTTATTTTATTGTCACTATCAGTCTTTGCTTTAAAAACCCATTTACAGTCATTCTGTTGAAAAGATTCCATTTCATCTTGCATTGCTTCTATCCATTTGCCTCTGTCTGGTCTAGATAATGCTTCGGAAACTGTTAACGGCACATTTTCAATTAAACTTCCCTCAGCACACATATAGGTAACATAGTCTTTAAAATCTTTGTGTTTTCTTTCTCTTTCTGACCTTCTGACATTTTCTGGTTTTTCACAAGGCACTACAAAGTCACTATCATTTGAGTCATTTTCTCTAAACTCATTTGAATTTTCAGTATCACTAAAAATCTCAACTTCAGCCTCCACTTTATCATTTCTTGTCAAATTCTAATATACATTTTTGTCCCCCACTGAATCTGAGACCTGCTTTGTGATATTTACATTTTCTTTCTCTATCACAATACTAACTTCACTTTTTACATCTTCCATAGTGGTCACATCTCTACTGTCAAATTCTTTATTTTTGCTTTCATTATACACTCTATATCTTTTAGTGTTTTCACCATATCCAACACTGTTTATATAAACGAAGATGTATGGCCCAGGAGGTTTGGCCATATGGCCAAACCTCCTGGGCCATACATCTTCAGAGATAAAACAAGGTGCTAGTAAACAACTTTTAACACTTGCAATGTTTAACTTATATAGGTACTCCATTTACAAGATCAGCTGTAGCAAGCAGAACATTTTTCTTGTAAATTTTACAACAGTTCCTTTCAAAATGAACAACATTTCCATTTTTGATTAACTGGCTCACAGATAACAGATTTGTGGTCAGTTCAGGTACACAAAACACATCTCTAACTTCAATGTCATACTGCTTTTCACCAACAAAAGTCTCCAGTTCAACGGTACCCATGCAGGTTACTTCAATTTTGTTTTTGTTAGCCACCACAATTTCTTTGACATTTGGTTGTGTAGATTTATTTGTGATCCATTCTTCATTTGCAGTTAGGTGAGAACTAGCCCCCGAGTCCACATACCAATCTGTTTTCTTGAAACTGCCATTTAAAAACACAGCATTAAATGCATTCGAATTATGTCGAAACTTATTTTCACGGTTTCTTTCAGACCATTTATTGTTTCTTTCAGACCATTTATTCGGATTCGGACATTTGTTTTTGAAATGACCGGTTTGTTTACAACCGTAACATCTGATTAATGTCATGTCTCTGTCATTCTTGTCAATGTCACTCGCGCCTTTGCCACTGTTGCCACTTCGATTCTGATAACTTCTGAAGTTTGCTTTACCGGCGAACGCGTTTCCAGCACTGCTGCCAACATCACCATCCATATCCAGGAGTTTTGTTTTGATGGAATCCGTCGATATGACAATACCTGAATGCTCGATAGCCATTATCATCGGAGCAAACTTTTCCGGTAATCCCGCCAAAAGTAAGGAACCAATCCATTCATCATCGATATTGAATCCTGTGCCTCGTAATTTCTGTCCCATTTCGACAATCTGATTTACGTAACTGGCCATAGAATCACAATTTTCCAATCGGGTTGAAATTAAACTTCTTAACAAGCCGATTCTTCGTGCAAAACCTGAATCGTCATAAAGTTTCTTCAATGTATCCCAAATCTCTTTGGCACTTTTGGCTTCTTTGATGTGTATAAACAAGGTTGGATCAAGCGTGAGCACTAACTTTGCCTTTGCTTTGGAAATCTTCTCGTCATCCGTTTCAGATCCTTCAACACATTTCAATAAGCCCTCAAGAATGAGATAGTTTTCAACGGCAAAAGCCCAATCATTATAATTTTCACGGCCTAACAACTTCGGCACTACCTGCAAATAATTTGCTGCCATACTCTTGAATCTGCACACTCAAAAAACTAATCAGCAACTATTTTTACTGGAAATCCACGAAACTGGGCCCGTAACCTGTAGAAATAATACACGTTTCTTGAGTATTCTGGCAAGACTGGCGTTTTTATTTATTAAAAACAAAAGTAAATGTTTCCATATCAACAAACAGTTGATAACATACATTTTTAACATATGACTTGACAAAACAAGGTTAATTGTTTAAATATAAACAACAAAAGAGTGATGTCTAAGGTTGCAGTGGCGGCACGTCGATTGGGAATTACATTGCGGCAAAGTATGATGATTACTAAGACAATTTAAACACCAGTTATTGGTTTTAGCGTAATTTAAACGATCAAGCGCAGATTTATTAGAAAAAGCGTAACATTTATAGATAGAGTGATTGCCTTTACAAAATCCACAAGACCTTCTATTGGCATTATCCATCTGCCCAAAAAATGAATGCGTTTGTTTTGGTTTTGCGATTTGTTGCCTAGATGACTGGTTTTGGAATTTATTAGGCCTTGAGTTGGAAAAACTTTTAGAGACTGAGAATTCGATAGTATCTAGTGCATTACATTGTTTTATGACAAAATTTTTCAAAGAATGAAAAGACGGTATTTGATTTTGACCAATGTTTTCTTCCATTTCAAAACGAGTCATCGTTTCTTGATCTAAATGTTTAGACAACATATAAAATAATATAAAGTCCCAGTGATCTACTGGAAAAGACATATTTTTTAGCGAAGCGATATTTTCGTTAAAAAGGTCAATGACAGAGCGGAGAAGTTTTGAATTTTTAGAATTTGATACGATCGGAGCGTTATCAATGGTCTGTAAATGAGCGAATGCGATTAACCTAGTATTATCGTAACGATCAACTAAAGATAGAAAAGCGGTTTCGTAATTATCGGAAGTCATTGGCGTATACTGAACTAGTGTTAGCGGAGAACCCTGTAAAAAGGACATCAAGTAATTGAATTTCTCGATGTTTGACAGTGTTGCGTTTTCATGCACCAGCGATTTGTACATATCAATAAAGGATCTAAAAGCTTTGATGTCACCAGAAAATTTCGGTATTTAAATTTTTGGTAGTTTGACATTAGGTTTTATGGAACTAGCTGAAAAGGTGTCGTTTTTTATAAGCAAAAAATCATTATTTTCAAAATTTGAAACATAAAAGGCGGAAACGATTGAACAATTAACTTCGAACTGGGTCCTTAATACTTCCTCAGTTGCAAGGTCGCTACCCTCAACAATAGCTAGGAGAGAGATGGCTGCCTGGTGATTTTTACGAAAATCGTTTAAAATGGTTTCAAAATGCTGATACATACATTTAAATTGTAGTTTCTTCTGATCATCAGTGGCACTCTCAGCAAACCCCTTGAGTTCAAACATTTGATTAAAAGCCATTTGGCGTAGCGCTATATAAGACTTTATCTTATTCGCTGTGGAAGTCATCCTTATTTAAATTTAGAAAAGGTAAAACTAGTTCGATATTATTTATTTTGATAAAATATAATAAAGATTTTAAATATTTTACCTGAACGATTAAATTTAGCAGCGTAGATAAGGATAGATGTAATGTAAAATAAAAAGGGATGAATATATCTTTTAAAAATTCTTAAGATTTGGCAATTAGTTTCAATAATGAAGCGGTATTAAGAAGATATCTTTATTTTAGCGGATCCTTGGCTCGTAATGGACCAAGAAATGTATTTAAAAGCGGAAATTGCGATAAAGAAACGTAAGTTGAAGATGTACTTACCAACTACGTTCTTGGACTGTGGACTGTATCTGCGGGTTCGGAAGTGTTCTTGGCGGCACACTATTGAATTTGTTCTGGACTATTTTACTAGCGGGATAGCGGGATTCCATAGTGAATTTCAGCGAAGAGAACGAAATAAAATAAAATGTGTCGCGTTTTTTCCTTAATTTATCAGATTCTTTAAAACAGTGTCAATGTCACCCAGTTTCCGCGGTAACCTGATCAAGATGGTTTTCTGCTCTCAGGTTTAGCCGCCTGCGACGTTATGGTACAAATTCAACTTATTGCGCGGTAAAATAAAGATTTCGAAACGCGAAAAAGGAATAAGGATATCTTAAAATAGAAGTGATTAAGAGTAAACAGCAATTATACCATAAATATAATAAAATGTTATCCGTTTAACGAATAACAAAATAAAGAGACGTATTTCATGCAAATAAAACTAAGAAAAATGAGCGAATCGTAAACATCATTCATGGCTTGATTTTGGGTTCGAAGTTTTTCGACTATTCTTTGTCTGTCCAGTTTAAGATTACGAACAGGAGATAGATCTTGGGAAAGGTCATTAAAAGCTGCTTGTATTAGCGGAGTCGTCGCTTCGATACCTATTAAGGCTTGTAACGGGGTACACTTTATGGATTTCTGGAATGTCGAGTTAAGGACTAATTGAATTTTCCACAACACGTTCGGCCATTCGGTCTTAATGCGAGTTTCGATTCGAATAAAATTCATAATGGTACGCATGTAGCGTTCAACCTGTCCATTTGCGCGGTGAATATCCGGGGTTATAAAGTGATATTGAATATTCCATTCATCAAAAAATTTGCAGGTGCTCAGATTATGAAAATTTGCCCCGCCATCCATAATAAAAACTTTGGGTGTGCCAAAACAAGAAATAAACTTCTGAAGTGCTTGCTGTGGCTCGTCAGCTTTTACTATTTTTAACGGTATCAAAGTACAATATTTTGTAAAGGCATCTATTAACTCTAAAACGTAGTTAAATTTGTCTATGGATCAAGGCAAAGGACCGAGGCAATCAACATGTATCGTATGACACGGGGTGGTAGGTTTCGGCGGTGTACGTATAGTACCTTGTAATGTGCCGGTGCGTGTGTTTTTATAGCACAAACTAGACAGTGCTTAATATAGTTTTTTACAAAATTTCTAAGTCGTGGAAACCAAAAATGTATCAATATAGAACTGTTTGTTTTATCTGCGCCAATGTGACACTGCTCGTCGTGAAAAAGACGCAAAAGACCAAGTCTGCTCTGCCTGGGAACAAAGTAGTGAATAATTTTCCTCTTACCGGCGTCAATTTGTTGATGACAAAGGAGACCTTCTTCTTTTTTAACGTACTGATTCGCGTCCAACCTACCTTCGTCTAAATGGTTTAACATTTTCTTAACTTCGGCATTGCCTTTTTGCTCAATATGTAACCACGAGTCATAATGCGAAACTCGTAAAACACTTATAGGATTGCGACTCAGAAAATCTACATAACTTAACGTGGAACCCTTACGATAAATAATCTCGAAATTGAAATCTTGTAAATAAGTCCACCATCTCGCAATTCGTGGAACAATTTCACGTTTGTTAACAGTTGCCTTGACTGAATTACAGTCGGTAGCTATAACAAATTTTATTCCAATAAGGTAAACTCGAAAATGTTTAAGGGCGTTGACTATGGCCAAAGTTTCCAATTCATATGAATGGTATTTGGCTTCTGCTAATGAAGTACGTTTGCTAAAGTAGGCTACGACCTTACTTTGACCGTCATGTTTTTGTAACAAAATTCCCCATACCCAATAGAACTAGCATCGGTGTGTAACTCAGTTGATAATTCGGGGTTAAAAACTACCAACAATGGCCTAGATGTAAGGCACGTGACAACATAAGTTTTAGCTGCCTCATGGTCATTGGACCAAACAAAAGGAACGTCTGTTTTGGTTCAATTTGTTATGCAAGCCGTACGTGTCGCAAATTCGGGAACAAACTTGCGGAAGTAGCTTGCCAAACCCATAAACTGCCTGATTTGCTTGACATTTGTAGGAGAAGGGATTTTTGTCAAAGCCTCGATTTTTCGTGGACTTGGTCTGATACCATCTGCAGAAATTTCACGACCTAAATACTCGATGGTTGTTTGCAAAAATGAACATTTAGAAATATTAAGAGAAAACCCCGCTTTTCTTAAAGAATCCAACACTTGGTTTATATAAATTAAACCCTGGGAAACTGTTTCGGATAGAATCAGGATGTCATCCATGTACACAAGCGCTATCGAGTGTTTTAAGTCTCCTAAAGCTGAATTAATGGATCTTTGAAAAACAGCGGGGGCATTTGCTAAGCCAAACGGCATACGTAGGTATTCGTAATGTCCGTCTGGAGTAACAAACGCGGTTTTTTCTATCGAATTCTCATGTATAGGAATCTGAGAGAAACCGGAAGTCATATCCAGTGACGTAAAAAATTTTCCACGGCCTAATTGGTCCAATTGATCGTCTATGCGGGGAAGGGGAAATTTGTCCTTGACTGTATGGGCATTAAGTTCCCTGAAATCTGAACACATGCGAAAGGATCCATCTTTCTTTTTTACCAATAAAATTGGGCTCGCATAGGGTGAGGTACTTTCTCGAATGATCCCATTCCTTAACAATTCATCAATAATTTTACGTACTTCTGCACGTTCACTGGCTGCAAGCCTATAGGGATGTCTCGTAACAATAAAATTATTAATCAAATTAATCTGCAGGGAGGTATTATTTACTACAGAAATAGGAAAACCCGTTGTTATTATATCCGAGTGTTGTTTAATTATCTCGCTTATTTCTGGAAAATCGTCTTCCGGAACATTTAGCTTATCTAAATATAAACAATCCTCCGAAACCCGCAAAACGTCAGGTAACTGTCGTCGTATTACGCGCGTGCCATCGAGATCTATAGCAGCAGTAAGACGGCTATCAGAGAATAAATTGCAGCCAATAATGACGTCATAATCTAAGTAAATCGACGGGACTAACATAAACATTAGGCGGGTGTGTTGTACTGTTATTTCTACCTCCGCTTCAAATTTATATTTGGATACAAACGTGTCAAGTGTTATGCCTGTGATAGAAAACTCATGCGGGATTAATTTTGATTTAAAGTCAGCAAACTTATCTGACATAAGAGACACATCAGCTGCAGTATCTATTAAACCCATATATGTTTGTTTATCAATATTTATTTTTGTTGGCACACTCCTTTTCTCAGTTAAAATAAAGTTTATATTGCGTCTCTTTTCAATAGAGGCTTTAAGAAAACATTTTTCCGTAACATGACCCAGCTTAAAGCAAAAGTTACACTTAGCCACTTTAGGCGAGTCATTGCCTTCGGATAAGGTTTCGTTATGAATGGGCTTACTGTATAAATTAGTTTTTAAAGATTTGTTATTTTTAAAGTGGTGATGAGATTGTTTCCGAAAAGTACAGTTGCGTTGGGTGTGGCCAATGCAACAACATTTAAAGCAACTTAATTTTGAATTATTAGGTAAATTTTGTCTATCGTGTACTTGTTTTGATGATACTACTGTCTCAGATTTATTGTTAGAGGAATTATGATAAGCATTACTCTTAGGAAAACTGCTTAAATATGCAATAAAATCTGAAATGGAATTAAAATCTCGCACTATGACCGACTCTTGTACCTTACTATCCTGAATGCCATAGACAATTAACTCAATTAGATCGACAGTGTTCCACTGAGCGCGTAAATTTTTTAACAGAGCCTATTTCTTATGGACATAAGCAGTATAGGTGTTACATAAGGAACTATTAAAGATAGATGCTTCATAAAGCAAACGGCCAAGAATTTTCCTTTGCGGAAATGCCTCTAAAAATTCATTTTTAAAATTGGGCCAATCTCTTACTGACGGAGACCAATTTTCAAACCAGTCTTTAGCGTCCCCTAATAAAAAACGTCCAACTCTTACCAGTACTTGCAGATCTGACCACTCAAATTCCCCTCGTATCTTTTCTACCTGTTGTATCCAAACCTGGGAATTGTCAACATCTGGTCGAAACAAAGGCAAATCAACCTGTTCTGGATCAGTACGGCTGCGTTTAAAGGTGTGCAACATTTCTCGCAAAATCTCCTCCATGCTGCCTTTCTGTCAGGAACAGTGGGACGTGAACAGGATCCTACTTCTGATGTTAGAAAGCACTAAATGTTATTGTTTTTGGATTTATTTTCACTTGTTTAATGAAGGTAATAAAACAACCGCATATCGTTCTGACCAATTGTACATAAATGTTTTATTATTATTAAGGTACGGAATACACACACAATAATTAACAAATAGCACAAACAAATTAAATAAGAAAAAGCAATTGAGGGTTATCGAGAAGCCGTGCCTGGTTCGCTTCAGTCCAGGTCGCGAGCTCGAGTGTCCCCGCGTCTTCCGCGGTCTTCCCCTTTACCAACGCTATCCATTCATGTCTCGGTACCGGCAGTGGTGCCGATCTGGGAGTCTGACTCTAACAGTATGATGTTTTATTTGAACCGTGTACCTTTCCGTCTTAGCGATTCGATGAAAATTACCTTTCGGTTCGAGGTACTTTCGGTTCGAGGTGTTTTGTACGAAGTATTTTTATATTATTTAAAAACAATCACGCAACTACACATACATATAAAACAGTTAGTTTAGCTGAACTTATAATATAAACTTTATTTAAAAATACATAGATATTATGCAAATTAGCGAAAGTTGATATTGACAGTGCATCTTGTGCTTTTTGTCATAAGCACTGAATTTATGAAAAAAAAGGTAATTAAAAATGCATTGTGTTACTCTACGATCTGCAGAAGGAAATCTTCATGATGGTCGAATATGGTTTCAGCAGGATGGTGCTCCGCCTCATTACGCCCAAAGTGTTCGACAATATTTAATTGAAGTTTTTCCAAACCGCTGGATAGGAAGAAGGGGTACTACTGGATGGCCGCCAAGATCGCCGGACCTTAATCCTCTAGATCAGCGGTTCCCAACCTTTTTTACTGGCGTACCACCAAAAACGTTTCGTAATTTTAGGTACCACCTAAATAGAATACCCATCTAGGTCATTATAGGTAATTCTGAATAATTATAATACCAAGGGATAAAATACAATTTTAACAATAAGTATTAAAATATTATTTTTTCATACCTGATTTTATGACATGCATTAATAAAGTTATTACTGAGAAGACGCTTCTTGAACATTCTCACATAACTTGTTAATATATGGTTCGGTGTTACTTAGATATAGTCGAAGATCGGGTTATAAATTAAGTCTAGCGTACCACCGGGAATAATTGCATGTACCACCGGTGGTACATGTACCACAGGTTGAGAACCGCTGCTCTAGATTATTTCCTTTGGGGTCACCTAAAAACTAAAGTTTTCGTAACAAAACCAGAAAATTTAGAGGAACTTAGGCAACGACTCATAAACGAAATTCGCCAAATATCCCCGGATATTGTACATAATGTCAAGAATGAATTTTACTTCAGATTAGGGTTTTTGTCAAGAAAAAATGGGCAACATTTCCAACAATTTTTACAATAAAACAAATTATGTCGAAAAATGTGTTTTTATTTTTTTCTGGCTTTCTAGATTACCAAAATGCAAAAGTAAATAGTCGGTCATACCCCTTCTTTTATGCCCTTTGCAACTAGCTATCACAATACATACCTTTACATTTAAAAAATAGTTGGGGGCCATTACTACCCCCAAAAGAGGGGTAACTTTCATGAAGCGACGAAAAAAGTGTGCCAAACTAAAAATAAAGGAACTCGTATTTTTTTTTACTTTTTCAGCAAATAACAAGGCTTTCTAACACTGAATTTATTCCAGCTAAAAATTCCACCCTGTATATTCTTAAAAAGAAAAAAAAAATAATTATATATTTCTACACGTATTTGTAACGTGAGTTAACTACTACGACCGTGGTAATCTGTTTTTAAAAACTATATATTTATTTTTCTACGTTACAGAATTATGATAAAAAATATTATTACAAAATATATGTTTAAAGGCTCCCACAGACGCTCCGGTTTTTTGCACAGGCTGACTGTGTCGGTCAATTTGCGCAAATTAACCTGTATCTGTACCTGTCGCACACACGCTCAGTTTTTAGCACAGATTTTAGCACAGATTTTTTCTATAGTGAACACACGATAACAAACGCAGTTTAGGCATATTTTTTGTACAGTGAAAATGGCTTCTTGCGATACAGCTTTGTCTTGTATTCTGCTTGCTTGTACAATAAAGAAAAGGCAAAAAAACGGTTAGTTAACAGAAGCAAATGGACGAAAGATTGGTTACTTATAAAAGAAATAATTATTCCCATGTGAATTTACCTGGCGATTTAAAGCTTGAAAAACAGGACTACTGTTTCCCTATTTGCCTCCGAATCAATGACCTTCAGTTTTTTTACTAATACTTCATAACCTGCGGATTTTTTATTTCTATCACTGTACTCTTTACTTTTTATTTTCCATAAACATGGAAAGCTTTTGTATAGCTCAATAAAATCACATAAAAATTGTTTATTTGGGATCGACATTTTGTTGACTTACTTTCTGTTATTAAAGAGACTGATCAAATGAACTGAATACGCACACACACGCTCAGGATTGTTGGTTTGTGCAGGCAAATTTCAAGCAGGACCTGAATTTACTCAGGCCAGGCCAACGGTCTGCACAGTCGGCCGGATATATCCACAGACGTTACGATATGCCTGTTCAAACCGGGATTGCACAGTTGGCCTGTGTTAAAAACCGGAGCGTCTGTGGGGGCCTTAACAATTTAATGTTTTCAACTGACTGACTCGTCCTGGCTTTGGATGCATTCTATATTGTTATACGATATGCATATTCAGCATTATCTCCGATTAGGTGGTGATATAACTCCTCCCTCCTTGGACTTAACTACACCCTGTAGGGGGTAGTTCGATGCGTAGGCTGCTGGCTTCCATCGGGATTGTTTTCCTGCATAAACACCACTTCTGGACCATATATCTGCGTAGTAAGTAGGTACCCACCAATAACGATTAAGAATACATAGACAATAACTGTCCACAAACTGGGTACTGTGGAAATATCGTCAAAGAGCAAATGGGGCTCATGTTCTTCAATTTTATTTTGAGGTTCGTGTAGTTCATCCAACTTTATTTCTTGTAGGTGGAAGCTCAAATTTAATACAGGGTACTTTATCGGCTTGTCATCGAAATCTGGGAATATTATTGGCTGTTGTTCTGGTTCGATTACATTTTCGTAATTGGTGATCGATATTTCATTGATTTTTAATCGACACCCTATCGGTATGTTACTTAGATTTAGTTTGCGGCGTTCTTCTTGTGCAGAGCATTTAAGGTAAACTATTTCTTCATTTGGGATAACCAGTAACCAATTGTTTGTGTTATCCAGTTGATTTATGACTGATAAGCTTATTGTAACGTCAATTTGTTGACAGGTGGAGGTGCTTTTTGTGGATTGCAACAGATGTACTTCACAAGGGCTCTTGGGTTCTATTTCTTTTAAGGCTTCTTTTTCGCAGAGGAATGAATTTGGCATTACTTCCTTGCAGGGGGTACCACGATGAGTATAGTGTAATTGATTTTTAATTAAATATTTATCGCGGGGTATGACAACCTTAAACAGACTCTGATGCACAACTGGTATTGATTGCATATAAGTGATAATATTCAAAATCATGGGACCAAAATCATTAGGATTGGTAATTGGTACTCTTAATAAATATGTAACTTTGTTATTTAAGATAAAAACATCAACATCAATCAATTTTTCGAGAAGGAAAATATTCTCTAAATTTATTGGCAACACCATTTGATTAGTACCTACATTTTTCCTAACCGTTATGAGTTCCTTTAAAAGATCATTAACTGCTATTATACTCGGGTGCCTAATTTTTAATTTTGAAAAAGTAATAGAATTTTCGATATCTTGTAATATTGAATTAATTATTTCATATAAGTTAATAATTTGATTTAATATATCTTTAATAAAAAGCATATTTTCTTTATATGTTGCTTTTTGCACTATCGAACTAATTTCATTGACTCTACTTTTAGCCCAGGGTCGATCTGAAGCTTTATATGGGCAACCATGAACAAATTATAGACAAGCTGAAATTTGTTATATAAGTTTGTATAGAGGTCCTTAAAATACCACCAAACCCCACCGGTAATCCGCCGTGTCTGTCACCCCAAAACAACCCCCGAAAGGGGTGAAAATCGGACTTTTTTTAGTTTTTTGTCAATATCTTAAAAACAATGATATTTACAAAAAAATATGTAGACAATAAAATTAAAGAGCATAAAATTCTCTATAACATCACGTTAAGCTGTTTTTTTTTTGCTTTACCAGTGGCGGAGTTGACACTTTTAATAACTGGGTATTTTATAAAAATTTCTTTAGCCATTACCTATTGGATTTTGACATTGAATCTAAATAACAATCCATGTGGATATTTTGCTAGATACGTTTAATACATTCTTACGTCAATAAATAAGAAATAAAAAACGTACCAGACATAGGCGCACCTAGCAAGGGGCAGAGGAAGGCAGCTACTTCCAACATAATAATGTCGTAAGACGATCTAATAAGTACTGGTGTGGAACACCTTTGGACATGACAATCGAACAAGAATTAATGCGTCGATTAAAATCATCCGGAGGACTTACTCATGGACGTGGTATTACAGATAACACACTTTCTCGTTGGATAGCTGGTGCACCTCAATGCTTGCAAATAACCGAGGCTTTCGAACATTTTTCTGGAATCACCGCAGTCGTAACAGAACAGCATGTGGAACTACGGAATTATCGTATTGAACGTGATCAAAATGATTTAGAAAAGTTGCTTGATTGGTTAGAAATACACAACCCATTTCAATCTGATATTAATGAACTGCTATCAATTAGTACGGGAATTGTTGCAACCAAGGATGTAAACTGTGATGAATCATCAAATATTGGAAAAGAACTTGTGAATAAGATAATTGGTACTTAATATAGTGAAATCCGTCTCAGACGTACAGACCGAGTCAAACCACTATCTTTTGGAGCTACGTCCATAAATGTTAAAAATGAAGTCATAAGTGTAAATCCTACACTTCTCTTTAGCAGAATACTTTGTTCAGCTTCTTCCTCCGACCAAATAAAGGAATGTTTTAAATACGAGCTAGCATCATGCCCTCCTTCTCTGTTTGATAACGGATCATTGAGAAAGACAACGAAATCTTCTTTACTTAAAATATTTGATAAGCTTTGCCCAACCCTAGAGCATTTTTCAGAACCCGTACTACACTACGTGATTGATGGAGGCCATCTACTACATAAAGTTATATGGCAAAAACCAGCAACTTTTTTGGAAATTTTTTCTCAATACTACAGCTATATTACTTATCATTATGGGCATAGTGTGACTGTAGTATTTGATGAATACCAGCAATTAAGTACAAAAACAATAGAACAAAATCGTAGATCCATGGGTAGAAAAATGGCACCAACTGTAGAAATCTTTGAGTCATCAGTTGTCAAATTTCCGCAAGAAGATTTTTTGTCTAACACAACAAATAAGCAATGTCTTATTAAACAGCTTGGAAAGTCGTTGTCGGACAAAGGAATTAAAATTGTATATGCTGATGGTGATGAGGATACACTTATAGCAACAACTGCTACAGCACTTAGTGAGACGTGTGGACCAGCCGTGTTTGTAGTAAGTGAGGATACTGATGTAATGGTTTTGTTGATTCACTACTCTAAGCAAAATTTGTATATGCTACGACCAGGAAGAACTTCCAAACCAAATAAAATTACGAATATTTCAAAGTTGCAGCATAAGTTGGGACCTTTGAAAAATGTTATTCTTGCCATGCATGCAATTTCTGGATGTGATACTACATCTGGCCTGTTCAATAGAGGAAAAATTAACTTGGTCAATACTGTGAAAAAGAAAAAGTTGTTTGATCTTCTTGAAGAATTTTATAATCCAAATATATCCAAGGACAGATTAAGGATCATAATTTCGACATTTTTTGTTTCCGGATACGTTAAAAATAAAACCAGTGCCGATTTAAACAACGTCAGATACATTTTATATCAGCAGTATGTAGCAAAACAAAGTTTAAACAAAGATTTTAATCTGGCTTCACTTCCACCGACCATAAATGCAGCTCAATACCATGCTTTTAGGACATTTCGTCAGGTAAGACCAGTAACCCTGCATAAATATCTTCTTTACATGTACATATCAATCAAATTTAAGGTTCAAGCATGGTTGAACAATAGCTTACCACTTGAGGAGTGGGGATGGATTTGTAGTAATTCTTGTGTCTCTCCAGTCCAGATGGATCAAGATATAGCCCCAAAATGGAACCTTAAACAAATTTTTTGCAACTGCTCATCAGGTGGTTGCAAAAATGCATGCTCTTGCCGCAAAATGGGCCTAAAGTGTACCTTAGCATGTGGACAGTGCAATGGTATTACCTGTTTCAATAGGGCAGTTGAGGATTTACAGGATGATGATGACTAAAAAACTCATCTATTATGTATCATAGTTTCTGTTGCTGTGCGTATAAAAAACGTACAATGTATCAGTATATTCTAGTTTTTTGTATGAAATGTCTATTTTATTAAAATATACTAAAGTTTACAATACGATAACTCCGCCACTGGTAAAGCAAAATATATCAGATAAACATGATTTTATAGTAAATTTTATGCTTTTTAATTTTTCTCTCCTCATATTTTTTCGTAAATACTATTGTTTTTAAGATATTGCCAAAAAACTAAAAAAATCCGATTTTCACCCCTTTAGGGGGTTGTTTTGGGGTGACAGACACGGCGGATTACCGGTGGGGTTTGGTGGTATTTTAAGGACCCCTATACAAAGTTATATACCAAGTTTCAGCTTGTCTCTAATTTGTTCATGGTTTGACTGGATCGACCCTGGGCTAGAAGTTTATACAACGATCTTGCTTTAAAAACATTTTTATCTGGGTTAAAGGAACCCCTTGGCACCACCATAAGGTGCATGCGTCCAGCTAATTTAATGCAGGCATTGCAGTTTGTTACACAAGAATATAATGTTCATTATTTTCAAAACCAAACGAAACCCAGTGTATCAAGTCCTAACAATAATAGTTTTAAAACTATTCAACAAAATCCATATTTTAATACAATGCAGCCCAGAAATGTGTTAAGGCCAAATCACGTATTTAACGCTCATACTCCAAATAATGCTTTTAGGCCTAGTTTTCCATCACAGCCTATGAATATTAGACCTAATTTTAACAGACCGCAACAAAGATGTTTTACTAACTCACAAGTTTTTAATAAAGCGGGAAATAGAACTAATGATTTTAAACCTAATCAGCAGAAACAATTAACACAGCCTTCAGCTATGTCTGGCGTAGAAACGTCAATGTTTATACCTTTGCCTAATACATCTAGTTATAACCCGCCAAAATTTGTTTTTGAAGAACTTTATAATACCGAAATGCAAAATATAAACCAATTAGAACAATTTACTTATGACGAGAATCAATATCACCCATATGACCAATATGTTAATGACCAAACAAATTGCTACCCATACGCAAGCAACGAATATTACGAACCTAACTCTAAACCTGATATACATACGTCATCTGACTATGACCTAACACAACAAAATTCTTATGAAAGCGAACGCGATGATAATGAAAATTTTCGCGAAACTACTCAAGACAAAGAAATTACATAACACCTCAAGTAATCTCCCTAAATGTAATTAATAATAGTGAGCTATCATACATTGTCTTTCCGGAAACCAATTTTAAAATATTAATCGACTCAGGATCAACTAGGTCATTCATTGACCCGAATATTGCTAAAAATTTATACCCAAATAAGATACTAAACGATCCTTTTATAGTTTCAGCAGTATTTCAGAAATCAGCTCATCAATATAGTGCTTTAATTCCAGCTTAAAAAATTTTTAAATTACCAAAAAATAAAGATTTAAAATTTTATTTATTCAAATTCCACGATGTATTTGATGGTCTACTAGGACTTGATAATCTTAAAATTTTACAAGCTAATCTTGACTTTGACAAAGGATATCTTGTAACCCCACATACACGCATTAAATTACAATTCCATGAAACTCGAAATCAGATAAACTGTATAACAATTCCACCTCGTGTTGAACAAGTTGTTAAAATTAAAACTTCGATAAAAAACGGTGATGTAATTATACCACATCAAAAAATGCATAATTGTGAGATACCAGAATGTTTGTCTGTTGCTAGAAATGGTTATGCCTTGACAACAGTATTAAATAATACCTGTAATCCGGTAACATTAGACTTTTCAGAACCCATAACCGTAGAAAAATTTAATACTAATGAAATGAAAGAAATTAATTTAAACAATTTTGACGAGTCCCCAAAACAAAAAAAATTAGATTTCTCCAAATTTCGGACTGATCATCTTAATGACGAGGAAAAAAGCAAAATTTTAAAGCTAATTAAAGAATATGCGGACATATTCTACAATGAAAATGAACCATTAACTTTTACCAGCAAAATTAAGCACCGAATAAAAACAACTGATGAAATACCAGTTGACTCTAAATCTTATCGTTACCTTTTATACATAAACAAGAGGTTGAAAAAGAAATAAAATAATGTTAGACCAAAAAATTATATAGCCGAGTAGCTCACCGTGGAGCTCGCCAATTTGGGTAGTCCCAAAGAAAGCTGATGCTTCGGGGATGAAAAAATGGAGGGTAGTTTGCGACTTTAGGGGTCTTAACGCTAAAACCCTTGACGATCGGTACCCCCTTCCTAATATAACCGACCTCTTAGACAAATTAGGTAAATGCTCAGTATTTCACCACCTTAGATTTGGCAAGGGGGTTCCATCAAATCCAAATGCACGAAGATGACATCGAAAAGACAGCATCTAATACTGAAAATGGTCATTATGAGTGTCTACGTATACCCTTTGTCCTTAAAAATGCCCCGGCAACCTTCCAGAGGGTAATGGATAACATTTTGCGTGGAATCCAAAATGAAAAATGTCTAGTGTATTTAGACGATATCATTGTGTACTCGACATCATTACAAGAACATATAGAAGTGTGTTCCAACGCCTTCGTGAGTCCAACTTTAAAATCCAGTTGGATAAATCTGAATTCTTACGAAAGGAAGTTGCATACCTAAGGCCGTGTGGTAACCGCAGATGGTGTAAAACCGAATCCTGATAAGATTAAAGCTATTAGGGATTATCCCATTCCAAAAACAACAAAACAAATTAAGGGATTCTTAGGGTTACTGGGATACTATCGAAGATTCATCAAGGACTTCGCTAAGTTAACAAACCCCTCACTAAATGCTTGAAAAAAGGCGCAACAATAGAACATAACCAGGAATTTGTGCAGTGTTTCGAAACCTGCAAAAACTTACTAATTAATGAGCCAATATTGAAATACCCAGACTTCTCAAAACCGTTTAATCTTACCACAGATGCAAGTGCGGTTAGTTTGGGAGCAGTCCTTTCACAAGGACCTATTGGCCAAGACCTTCCAGTGGCGTACGCATCTAGAACGCTCAATGACTCAGAAAGAAATTATTCGACCATAGAAAGGGAACTTTTGGCTATTGTTTGGGCCACTAAGTATTTTCGACCGTACATATTCGGAAGAAAAATAAACCTTATCACCGACCACAAATCATTGCAGTGGTTGTTTTCACTAAAAGATCCGAGTTCTAAATTATTAAGGTGGCGAATTAAACTAGACGAATATGACTATAATATAATGTATAAAAAAGGAAAACTTAACACGAACACCGATGCTTTGTCGCGCATTGAAATACACACGAAAGAGACAGAAGACAATTTTTGTTTAAAACAATATATGGAAGATTTTAACAAAGAACTACAAGGACAATCACAACCACACACGGACAATCTGGATCAAATTTCCACTACCGCACAAGCAGACGATAATGACTTCGCGACACAAGTCAATAACATCGCAACACACACATCAGCTGATCGAGACGAAAACATGACAGTACACACAAATGAGAGCGAAGACCCTATTGTAGGCATTCCGATATGTGATATCCCTGTTAATTCTGGAGCAAATCAAATAATCGTTTCCTCAGTGTTACACTCTCCCGCGAAACCAAAAATGACTATTTTATTTGAGAAAAAACGCCGTTTTAACGTTCAAATTTCCACGAATAATTTCGATGGACATATTCTAAATTTTGTCAAGGAAATAATAATTCCTGATAAACAATATCATATGTATTTTGAAAAACCCGAAATGTGTGAACCATTCTGTGAGGTAATTCGAAAAACTTTTAAATGGCCATCTTTGAAATTAAAACGATGTTTAATAAAATTAGTAGACGTCACTGATAAAGACGATATTTCGGAAGTAATACAAAAATATCACGAATCAAAAACAAATCATCGCGGCATTGACGAGACTCTAAAACAGATAACACAAAAGTACTATTGGCCATATCTTAAAAACTCCGTTCAGACCTATATAAATAATTGCGAAATTTGCCAAAAAATCAAATATGAACGTCATCCTATAAATATGGAAATGAATATAACACCGACGGCTTCCGGACCGTTTGAAATTTTACATTTAGACACGTACACACTTGAACAGACTAAATTTTTGACAATAATCGATAGTTTTTCAAAATATGCGCAAGCATACGCACTTCCATCACTTGCCGCTACGGAAATTGTTGGTAAGCTACTATCATATTTTTCCCACCATAGCATACCAAGACAAGTTATTATCGATAATGGCACTGAGTTTAAGAATACTGTTGTAACAGAACTTCTCAATTTACACAAAATTAAAATACACTTTTGTGCACCCCATCATCCCCAATCTAATGGCGTGGTTGAAAGACTTCATTCAACTTTAGCGGAGCACATTCGCTTACTAAATAATCAAAATGTTGCCAAGACACCGATAATTACCAAAATGATTTATGCAATATTAGCATATAATCATTCAATTCATTATGCGACGAACTTAAAGCCGATAGACGTAATTAACGGTCATATTTCTACAAATGATCCATTCGATTTAAAGCTAGACCAATTACAGTAGTATAAGTAGATGCTCCCCGAGTCTCCGTATGCGCAGTAGGGTCGACCTTGAACGCCCAGGTGTGCTATTGTTATTTGGCCTTGATATGCGCAGGTGTTATTCCAAGGTCAAGGTCAAGCACTTGGCCTTGAACGCGAGCAGCTGTTTCTTTGTTTGGTGATGACCAGGTGTACGACGCTTATTTCAAGGTTACATTTGCGGTGCATATTTTCAATGAATGCGAGCAGCTGTTTCTTTGTTTGGTGATGACCAGGTGTACGACGCTTATTTCAAGGTTACATTTGCTTGGCCTTGAACGCGAGCAGATGTTTCTTTGTTTGGTGATGACCAGGTGGACGACGCTTATTTCAAGGTTACATTTGCTTGGTCTTGAACGCGAGCAGATGTTTCTTTGTTTGGTGATGACCAGGTGGACGACGCTTATTTCAAGGTTACATTTGTTTTGAATTTTTCGAGGTCGTCGGATGTATTCCCCCCACCCTAAATAAATACTTGACCTTGGATTATTTTCTTATAAATATGGCTCATTTCGAAAATAGCTTTCATAGTCACACATACATCGTATGCGTTAACTGTTGCTTTGACATATAAAGTATTGTGTTTGTGGTGTGTTCTACAAGTGTTTATTCAAGGTACTTGACAGTAATTGTTTTTATTGTATTTTAAATCATGAGCATTTCAAAGCAGACCATAGCCGAAATTAACAATATGATAAACCAAGATATTCAATTTCTGGAACGTAGAAAATTCTCTACATTGACGGTGGGCAAAATTTATATGATAAAAAAAATTAATTCTTTGACTTCACGTTTTGGAAAAGCCATTATCGTCACATTGTTTGATCCAACACATAAAGCAACATTTGAAACATTTTTACCATCACGCGTAGCTGAAATTCTGACAGAGGATACTATTGAAATGATGAATAACTCCGGTGATCAGTACACCTTAACTTATTTGGGGCAAAGCTCACATGTATTCTCTGGAGGTAATACTAGAGCGTTGTTAAATTTTGGTTGTTTGTAATATATTGTTGATTAGGCTATTTTAATGTTGATTTAAAATGTAATAAAATAGTTCTTGTTAAGTATATATCGAAAAACACACACTCACACACAATCACATGTCCATTATTTTCTATTTAAGATGTGTGACTGCCCTACTGTCATTGAAAATCGAGATATGTACATTAATTGGTTATCATGTAAATTAAGAGAGCTGGCTGAAGAAATACTACACTTTGCAAATTATGGTAAATCCGATATAGGTTTTAGTGAAAGTCAGTATAGGAAGTATATGAAAGACGCCGTAAATTTCACGGCTGGAGCACATACTTGCGAGAAATACCTATATGGAACCATTGATCTGGACGAATTTTGCGCTGGAATGATAAATGAAGAATTGGGAAGCTACCTATTCGAAGTGCCTCATTTACCCGATGAATTAGCTACAAAATATGGTTTGGCTCCCGCAGATGATACCACTATTCTTGATGACCTTGGAAATAAAGCAGTCACCAATGAAGTTGATAGTAAAGCATTGGCTACTGTTAGCGATGACGAAATGGAGTGTGTTCAAGAAGATGAAGAAAATCTTTAATTCATTGTATAATATAATAACATGAGATGTTAAATAAATGATTAAGTACCTAAATTATTGTTTAATTTTTTTATAAATAGGCAACCTTCACAAAAATCACATCAGTTTAAGCTAAAAATGGGTCGTGTTAACAACACAATTGATAAATTTGGGCGCCAAAAATTTAATGACCAAAATCACATTGTTCTTGTTGGACAACCAGGAGTTGGATTTAGATTGACCGATGATGGTCAATATGATATACAAGGGAAATCTCTAACTAATGTAGCACCACCAAAGAATCCTGGGGATGCCGCTAATCAGGAATATGTTCTTGAACAAAGGCGTGAAATTATTAAACGACTTAGTGAATTAGTGAATAATGATGTTTTGGAATATGTTAGAAAAGAACTTAATGAAATGAATAAAAAGCTTGCTGAAGAGGCGAATGAAGATTTTTTGCAATCTGTTACAAAAAGACTTAAGGAAATCGATTCAAAATTGTTGAATCAAGAAAAAGCTATTCAGCGTATACGTATTACGCGCATGTAGATAAAGAAACAAGTCTATTCTGTGTATGGTGACCTCGATTTTACATGGGATATGAGAGTGGAGGGGTTTGAAGGTCACCTAACAGATACAAATAGAGGCACAAAACTTTCTTGTTTCAGTCTGCATTTCAGTACTTCCAGAATACTGCATAGTAATTTATTTCCTCAAAATGCAGTCACCAAAAAGTGAACGTCAAATTGCAGTTGTTCGCCCATTCTCTGTAAACGGTCGTCAGATGTGTGCCAATTGCGAAAATTGGGAATTTATTAGTGGAATAATGGGTTTCTGTGAATGGTGTCAAAATGAGTACCATAAGAAACATGGGATGAAATCACCGCAACAAATATCTCGTGAAAATTCTAGTGAATCTCTGCAAAGTCTCGCTGTCTCAGTGGGAGGTTCATCAGAACATAATAATCACGATACGCCGGAATTCAGTCAAGAAGGGCAGCGCTGGACTTCTTCAAGCAATTTTGAAGATCTCGAAATAATTAACGAATCACCTCAAAGTCCTGTTTTCTTAGAAGGAGGAGGAGGAGGAGTAGGGGGAGGAGGTTCATCAGAACGTAATAATAGTGAGACCATGGAATTCGACCAAGAAGGGCAGCGCTGGTAATTCCGAAAAATAGAGACAATTTAGATATAGTGTAAAAGTTTCTTATGATAGTCATGTAATTTTAAATTTATGTGAATAAGTGCGTTTTTCTAATGATAGTGTGGATGTATTATTTAAATCTTAATAAAAATCTTTTTGTACTAAATATGTTTATTATTCACCATACATTTGAATTAACAAATCGCTCTTGATATATATTATTTCTGTGGTTCCGTTCTAAAATCCTCGCTAGCATTACATCCATTTTTCCAATTCTCCTTTGAAAACGATATCTATCAAGTATTAGTTGCTGAAAATTACTTTGTCTGGCTTGTCTATATGCAAAACACCAAACAGACATACGGTGGATAATATTTCTTTCTTCGTCAAATCTTACTTGCTTCATGGTGTATTGTAAAATGAATTTTTATTAGTTATGTCATTTATATATAGGATGAACATAAAGAGAGTGAATTAGTTTTACTTTAAAATGGGTCGTGTTAACAACACAATTGATAAATTTGGTCGACAGAAAACTCCTGTTTGTAACAACTTATCGCGAGGGTTGCCCGGAATCGGATTTAAACTTACTTCAGATGGACATTTTGATATAGAGGGAAAATTATTAAGGAATGTTGCCCAACCGATAAATGATAATGATGCTGCTACCAAAGAATATGTCCTTACGGAAGTTCATCAACTTGGTTCGCAGATAAATACCATACTTAGTAATGTGCTAGTACCGGTTTTTCAAAAAATGTTTGAAGATGATGAGACCAAAATTACGTACCTTAAGGAAAAAATGTATCAAATTCACTCACTTGCTGCACGGTATACTACAGCGAAGATAAAGGATCCAAAAAAACCAAAATGGAAACCAACCTAGATAAAGTTCTATTTAAAAACATAATTATACTGTTAAATTGAAAATAAAACGAATAATTATGAAAAGCAATATTTATTTTTATTATTTATAATGCATACATACGTAACGTAAAACCTATTTGATAATATTTATACAATATCTGATTTGTCTATCCAAGAATTAAATTGATTTGGAAAACCTAACCATTTTACAAACAATTGATCGTTTTGATTGTTCTTGCGTTTTCTAAGAATTTTCTCAACTAAATAAACACCAGGGCTAGCTGTCTTTTGCAGTTCTGCTTCGTAAAAACATCCTTTAATAGGTTGACCTTCCAATGATTGTAGCAAGTATGTAGGTGGATTTGTAATATTAACTTTTGCTATTTCAAACAGTTCCGTTGACCACGAAGGCGTATATCCTTTGTCAAATACACCTTTGTACTTGCTAATGCGAACAACGTCACCCAAATGAAATTTTTTTTTCTTCGGAACAATTTTCAAATAGTCATATGCTTTAATAGGGGTATCCTCTTTTACACTGTTAGGCTTCATTCCAATGGTGCGGTGTTTAGTGTTATTATAGGTCTTCGTTATAGCTGGTAATATTTGTAACCATCTGTAAGAACCTCTAGCCGAGAATTGTTTATATAACTTATTTTTCAAAGTTCTTATAACACGCTCAACAATTGCCGCTTTTTTCGTGCTATATGTGGAATAGTGGTTTATATTATATTTTTTCATGAGTGCTTGAAAGGTGCTATTATAAAATTCCTTTCCTTGATCACTCTGTAAATTGTTTGGTGCATATGATGCTTCTTCAATGATGCTTTTCATGGCATTCGTAACTTCAACACCGGTCTTATTCTTAACTGCTTTGGTGTACACGAATTTGGAGTAACAATTTATACATACAACAATGTAACGGTATCCATCATTGTCAGTAGCATATTGCTGCATTTCCGCCAAATCAATTTGCCACAAATCTCGATATCCTTTTATGACCGTACGTCTTCTAACAAAATTTTTTCTTGCTGTCCTATGTAATTCATTTACGACTTTAATTTTTTCTCGGCTAGGATCCATATTATAAGGTTCCACGTCTTATCAGACACTGAGGATGGCAACTACGTGCAAAACTTAATATATTATTCCTTCTTCTCGAAGCTCTTCCATAATTGGCATAATCTCATTATCATGTCCGGTATGTCCAGCTACTTTTGACCCCCACAATAATCGTAATCTATCCACTAACTCCTTAGGTTTATTCCAATAAACATATTGAGATGATTTCGACGATAGGCGCTTTTTTGCTGGTAGTTGGATTTTGTTGTCGCCTTTTTTTCTTCCTACACCACCACCACCCAGTTTGGTTCCCATAATTAGCGGTTTTATGATTCGTAAATATTTTCTCCATCGGGTTTCCCTTAAACCACGTTTCTTGTCATAACCGTCGTAGGCCGCATCCGTCAATTTCAAAATGGTTTGGTATTTTCGAAGTACATCTAGACTAATTTCGTCTTCATTATCTAAGCATGCTGGATTTTTTAGAAAAATCAAATCGTAAAGCTCAGCCGTTCCATCGAATTCAGCAATGTTTGTTTTGTTCTTGTATAACACCATCTTTCCGTTTGTTAGAAAACGAACCACCAAGTTGCCAATATATTTTGTTGATTTATTTTCTTTTTTACCAAAGCGTACACCATACACGGTATCATAATGAGATGGCTCCAATTTTAATCCATTTAAATAATCTTGAATTGTTTTTGCGGCTGAACTGCTACCACTGGATGTGTGTGGTGATGTGTAAGATGATGTTATCGTTGATGGGGAAGGGGTTTCGAACAGTGACTCACGATTTCCACGTTTTGGTGTAGGAATTTGTGTTTTTTGCGAAATCGGTGTAGATGTTTCAAAATCCGCTTCTGTTGGATGTTCTTCAAACATTTTCGCCATTCCCACCGAGCTGCTGCTGCTACTCCGACTTTGTGGTTTAGTCGTAGTACTTGATTTTTTAGTTGCGTACTGTTGCTGCTGCTGCTTTACGGCTTTAGATATAGATTCTAGTGGTTTAGAAACTGGTTCATAAAACTTTTCCAAATCATGTTCATTCTGCACTTTAGCTGCTTTAATTTGTTTAAATTTTTTTCTAACCGCATTTGTAGTTTCCAGTAGCTTTCGTTTTAATTCGATTTCTTCATTCATGATGCTTTCAAAGCACCGTTCAACGATGAAATGATTATCCAAGTTATTATTATAGGAATATATAACTATCGAATCCCTTGCGGTATCTGCCCGAATTTACATCACTATCCTTGTCAATAACTAAAAAACCATATTTATTATCCCAACATTTAGCACACATCTCTTGAAATTGTGTAAACGTCAGGTCGGGTGAAACGTGATCGGAAAATATATGTTTCATATTCATCTCATCTTGTTTAAACATAATAATGAAGTTGGCATTATCCCGGACGAGCTGCTTAGGAACACGAGAATACGTTTGCGCCAAGTAAAAGGCATCCACATTTTTGTGACGTCCCATGCTAAAATACGATCTTATAACGTCCTGTTTCTCACACATAACGTCATCAAAAAGAAATATTGAATTAGGTTTAGCATCCGACGGTTCCACAATGTTATTTGCGTCGCTAAAAGCGTAGTAGCCAAGACCTTTGATTGGTGATAAAATTTTCTTTAAATATTCATATTTCGGTTGATAGAGCGACTTTGAGTAGATATATACATTTTCGAAACGCAGTCCCGAGGGGTGAGTAAGCAGCGAAATCATAACATTTGTCTTTCCACAGTTTGAAGGTCCTATTAATAATCCACGAATAGATGACGGTAGCAAAGGACCATGTCTTTTAAATAATTTTTGTTCTAGTCCAGATCCGACCTTTACATCGAGATTATCGACGGGAAGTTTTTGTTTAAGATTGACGATACGCATCTTAACAAAATCTATATTTTATACTGAACTTTCACGTAAACTATCATTCAGATGTCGCTCGTCAGACGAAGTAGACGGTCTCGTTTATCAAGTAAGACTGGAAGCGGTATTGTTAATTCAGTAATTAATAGGCTACCGTTCGAGTTACACATTCCCGGCTATCAGTATTGCGGGCCCGGGACGAAAGTAGTAAAACGTGTGGCAAGAGGAGATCAAGGAATTAATTCTTTGGATGTCGCATGCAAAAAACACGATTTAGCCTATTTGCGTAATAGTGAAAATTTAAGTCCTCGCCACCAAGCAGATCAGGAACTCGAGCAAAGCGCGTGGAAAAGAGTAAAATCGAAAGACTCTAGCGCTAGTGAAAAAGCTGCAGCTTGGTTGGTAACCAACATTTTGAAAGCGAAACAACGTTTTGGTATGGGTGTATCATCATCAAAATCGAGAAAAGCATCCACTAGAGGTAAACGTCGCTTCCAGCGCCGCCGCCGCCACACTAAAGGTAATGGCGTCGGTAAACATAAGCGAGTACACAAAGTAGCTTTTGGATCATCTATTAGACGACCCGTTCGATCAGAATTGTTAAAAGCTGGTGGGAAAAAACTTATCGAGAAAAATATCATGAAAGCATCGAAAATAGCTGCAGTAGCTGCACGTAAATCCCTAAGAATAGCCGGTGGCAAACGAAAAATTCGCACGCCTAGAATCATTCCAATTCCGAAGACTGGGGGGATATTACCGTTAATGCCAATATTTGCAGGACTATCGGCCTTAGGTTCATTAGCAGGTGGTGCAGCAGGCATCGTGCGTGCCGTAAAAGCAGTAAAAAAGTCGACTGCAGAAAAAATAGGTACCGGCTTACATCTAAGTTCAAGAGGAAACGGATTATACTTGAAACCATATCGCACAGGTTTGGGATTATTTATAAACAACGGCAAAAATAAAAAATCAAAAAACTAATAGAATCCCTACCTCAAAGACCACTATCCAATATTGATATAGAAAAGTACGCCTTAAAAATGAAAATACCACACTTTCGAGGCGTATATATGAGAGATTCATTACCTGTACGCTGTCCCAAACGTTATGAGGCCGCCATTATAAATTTGGATAGTATGTCGGGTGTAGGGACTCATTGGGTAGCATATAGAAAAAGCAATTCTGATGTAACATACTACGATAGTTTCGGTGATTTACCCCCACCTATGGAATTGGTACGATATCTGCAGATGGGTTCCGAAGCGACGACGAAAATTTACTATACATACGACCGTCAACAAGAATTTGGAACAGTCTGGTGTGGACATTTGTGTTTGAAGTTTCTTTTACAATCGTAAAAAGTATGTCTTTGACACCCCAAATGGAACGTGACAACTACACCAAAATGTTGCTATCACTTAAAGCATATCGTGAAGTCGGAGGATTACAAAAAATGACAGCTGAACTGTTAGAAAATACGCCCAAAGAAGTGTTGATCGCATTAGCTCCAAATGAAATAGCACTAGTTTGGGATAGGTTACCTAATCACCTAAAAAGTGACGTCGATATATTGAAATATCAATACTGTTTCGAACATTATAATAGCAATAATTCAGATTCGGATGAGGGTGATGGACCGATACCAAAAAAAATATTTTGTTGTTATTGCAAAATTAATGATGTGAATATAAAGGCAGAAAACAGTTTAAAAACGTCCAAAGGAATAAAGCAACGCTTCAGCTTAAATCCATTTAACTGTTGCAAACAGCAATAAAATAGCTACACAAATAGTTTCGTGGTCAGTCATGTCTTACACATTCACTCTAACAGGACATTCAAGTGTCTTAAGTGCGGATTTTTACCCACCCATCGAGTTAAATACAACAAGCAAATATGGAGTTGCACTACTGGGATTTTACACATATAATTCGATTTTTAATATCGACGAAAGCAATAATTCATTCAGCCATTTGAAAACAGTGATACCAAAGCATTTAAGGATTCCACCAGGAGCTTACGAAATTAATGAAATAGCAAAAGCCATGTACACCGCTTTAAAAGAGTCATGCAATGAAGTTGGTACCGATTTATTTTCATTAAAAGCCAATAATAATACGTTAAAATGTGAGCTAAAGTCAAAATATAGCATCGATTTTCGAGGTAGCAATAGTATCGGCAAAGTGCTCGGATTTGGCTCTGTGCTGCTGCAAGGTGGACAACGACACGAATCAAGTACCATCGTGGACATAATGAAAGTGCGCATCGTACGTGTGGATTGTAATATAATTTCCGGAGCATACCTGAATTCTTTGGAAAGTCATACGTTATTTGAATTTGATATTGACGTCGAACCCGGTTACAAAATCTCCAAAGAACCGCAAAATAATATTTATATGCCGATAATGCCGGATGGTCGTCAGTTTATCGACAACATTACTCTACGCATCTTGGACGATAGCGGTGATTTGATCGATTTTCGAGGTGAGAAAATTATAGTTAAACTAGAGTTGAAAAAAATCGTATAATGGGTTTTTGCTTTAACCGTCAACTGCATATGCTGTCAACAATTCAAGATTCAGTTAAACGACATAAAAGTAAGCAGACAACACAGTCAAGGTTCATTCGCAAGTCAGACGGACGATCGAAAACACATCCGCACAGCAATCGCCAGCTCTCCGTGAAAGATTGCAAATTTCTACAATCGATCGGTTTGAAAGTGAGAAAAATTAGAAAATGATGGCCGCTAGCAGTGACAAAATCGAAGTTTTTACCGAACCCATTTTTGATAACTCCATTATTAGTTTTCAAGAACACACATATAAACCTTACGGTTCTCCAACATTCCGCAATTCCGATGAAATTCGTATACCTGTACACTTTCAAGATATCATTTTGGATATATCGGATAGTTACATTTACATCGACGCAACATTTAAACCCAAAGATGTTAGTAAAAAATGTTATCTATCAAATAATGCCATCGCCTTTCTATTCGACGAATGTCGTTATGAAATGGGAGGGGAGCAAGTTGCCGTCGTTCGGAAACCCGGAATTACCACAACGATGAAAACTATGGTGTCATTGGGTGCCGCACAAAATAGAGCTCTCATGGCATGCGGATGGGGTCTAGACGAAGCAAATCAAGGGATACTAGATTCCACAAGTAACATGTTCTCCGGCAAGCTTCCTCTAAAATATCTCATGGGTTTCGCAGAGGATTATTCAAAGGGTATTTTTAACGTCAAGCAAGAGTTGATTTTAATTATAGCCCGCACTTTGAACAATTGCTATATCGGTGAAGTGGATGCAGACATTTCAATTGAAAAAATTGAATGGAAAATTCGTCACATTATTCCAGATGATCGACAGAAGTTAAAGATATTATCACGCATGAATAAAGGTGGCAGTAACGCAAACGTTCCAATGGCTTACCGTAAATGGGATCTTTACGAGCTACCTTCTTTGAGAGAAACATCGTCAGACGTATGGGCCTTAAGAACTAGCACGAGTCTCGAAAAACCGAGATATTTGATTATCGGTTTTCAACCAACTAGCTCTTCCGACAACAGAGCAAAAGATAGCACACAATTTACAACGGCCGATATAAGTGATATCAGGCTCTATCTGAACTCTGCCGTATTTCCGTACGAAAGATGGAATTTAGATTTTTCAAAGAAACTGTATGCCGCAGCCTATTATAATTATGAGAATTTTCAAGCTAGCTACTACCAGCGAGAACTGAGCGATCCTATGATGAGTTTTGCCGACTATCTTAAAAATCCGTTATTCGTAATCGATTGCAGTCACCAACCAGAAGCCGTTAGGACGTCCACAGTGGACGTGAAATTGGAGTTCGAAATACGCAAAAGTAAATTTCCTAAAGACATTAAAGTGTACGCGTTAGTTATTCACGATGCATTTTTTAGCTACAATATACTTAATGGTTCTGTTACTAACAAATCAATACATTAGTTTGAAGTTATGTAATTCTCCAAATTATGTATTTTACATATTGAAAATAAACTTATAAAGGACATATTTGCGTTTTATTTTTACGATTGGCTTATTTTAATACTTGAAATGTGGGGCTTTGGTAAATAAGGTTATGAGGCGAAAAATAGAGAGAAATTTAGGAGGGGGATGGGGAAAAGAAAGTATATAAGTCGTGATGTCGAAAATGGAATTCACTCGAAGCCAAGATGTCGTCAAGTTCAGACAATGGTTATTCCAGCGATGACGACCAGGCAGTGGTACATAATGCGCAACATAGGGGTGTACGCCGCATGCGTAGGTTGAGACCTAGATATTGCATCTTGTTCAACTATGTAAAATGTGGTCCCTTCTCCCCCTTGTGTATGTACTGCTACACAGGATTTAGGCGACAGATAGGTGCGAGGTTCATATCGGGCCATTATACAGTCGGGGCACGAAGTGAATGGCTGCGGAACCACTCGAGGTGTCGTCGGTGTCGGGATAGACTGTTTTCCGTCGCTCACCGGCGCTCATGCCTTATTTGCAATAGGACTTAAATTCCTATTACAAATAAAGCTCCTCATACGACAACCCTGCCTGCCCCCATGACAAAATCAGTCCTTTTCAGGACTACAAAGTATTTGATCGTAGTTTGTAGTTAAACACAGTGTTTCCTAAAGAAGATATTTCTCGATGGAAAAATTGTGTTACTTTGGGTGAGAGAAGCATTAAGTGTTTAAATCATACACCGACAGACTTATTTTTTGGAATTTTTAAAAAATAACCTCGGAAATGGGTTAAGGGCACTAAAAGGAACGTTTTAGTCTTATAAAAGTTTTGCATAAAATGTCTGGAAATGCCTTAAAAAAATTTATGAAAATGCTAAAAAAATTGAAAATCTTTATTTCTAATTTTTTTCAAATTTAAAAAATGCCAAAAAATAGTTTAAATGAGTCCAAATCTTTTGTGATTTACACCTTTGCTGTAAAGTGTCGGGAAATGCCTTAAAAAATTATGAACGTTTTTCATAATTTTTTTTTCATAATTTTTTTAAGGCATTTCCCAACACTTTACGGAAAAAGTGTAAGTCACAAAAGATTTGGACTCATTTAAACTATTTTTTGGCATTTTTCAAATTTGAAAAAAATTAGAAATAAAGATTTTCAATTTTTTTAGCATTTTCATAAATTTTTTTAAGGCATTTCCCGACATTTTATGCAAAAATTGTATTAGACTAAAACGTTTCTTTTACAGCCCTTAACCAATTTCCGAGGTCATTTCTTTAAAATTCGCAAAAATAGTGCAGTAGATATGGCGGAACCTTAGTCTCAGAAGATCTGGGCGTTAGCTACCAGAGTGAAGTTAGCTACCGATGGCGTTAGCTATTTTTTGGAATTTTTAAAAAATAACCTCGGAAATGGGTTAAGGGCACTAAAAGGAACGTTTTAGTCTTATAAAAGTTTTCGATAAAATGTCGGGAAATGCCTTAAAAAAATTTATGAAAATGCTAAAAAAATTGAAAATCTTTATTTCTAATTTTTTTCAAATTTAAAAAATGCCAAAAAATAGTTTAACTGAATCCAAATCTTTTGTGATTTACACATTCAACTTACAAGGTTGCGTTCAACGGCTAAACAGAGATTCAAGGACATATTTTCAAGGTAATCGTGTGTCCTTACTTCTGTTATTGTTTGTGCTCTCAAGGTTATATGATCCAGACAACCCATATTTATAGACACTCTCTTTCCTTCGATGACTATTATCAGAAACTATAATGTTGCCCGCAGATCAAGATAACAATCGTCCAGCTGAGACTTTTTCAGGAGCACAAATAATAATTTCTGCTGTTTGCTATAATTGTAAAAGAGAAGTATATATTTGGACTGACCACATGCAATCTTACAGTTATATTGAATTGTTGAGAGTAAGGATTGTTAAGTGTCATTACTGTGGAACGCTGATGTGTCGACGAGGGCCGATTAACAGATCTGATATGTTGAGAAGACAATGGATGCTTCGAGAAGTTTACAAGCAAGACATTAATTAATTTTTATTTTTGTAACTTTATTACTATATTGTAAAATAAAACAACATTTTATTGAAACAATTATCTATGTATTTTACTATCCTGCGTTATACAATTTCAACTATTGCTATTTCTATAGTGGTTAATAAAACTACGTGACATTGGAGTTAATATTTTTTTATTTTTCTAAAACATAGACCTTCCAACATTTTTCTAATTTTAACTATTATTTTCGGGTAAAAAACTTTGCATAGCTTGTATTAACATACTTAGGTTATCTTCAGGGTTTGTTTCGTAAAACTTTATGTCTGGGTGCCCCCAAGGTAGAGTTTTTGTTGTTGATGGTATAATATAACGTTTATCGTCGTGGTGAGATAAAGCAACTTTATTAATTATTTCGGTATAAACGTCGTGTTTATAGCTTCGAAAGGTTTTCATTTTTCGAAATATCTGACCACCACGTTCTACGATATTCCGATAATCTTCCAGGTGAATCTGTTTTTCAATTACACGTTTTTTTATACCTTTCGCTTTTTTAATTTCGCTACTGACTGAGTTTATGTAATAAGCTTTGGCTCCGGTACCATAAAAACTGATTATTGGATCACCTGGAAATTCATCCTTCATTCTACCTACTACTGACTCACTTTTTTTTATGTTAAAAATATTTCCTTCGGTATAATTGGATGTATCGAATTTATCCGGATTTTCTGCAATTATGCGATAAAAATTGTCGGTGTAAACTTTTAATATTAACGAATCTGTGTCGGTATACAGTAAAGAAGCATTTTTGCCAAATTTTGCTTTAATGAATGAGTAGAAAAAATCATAAATTACTGTTTTCGACATGTCCAGTATGGAAAATCCGATATAAATTGGTTTATTATAAGTTACCTTTAATTGATCCATATGAATGGCAACGAATTCTTTATTAAAAACCGTTGAACTTTTAAAATAAGGACGAGAAATTAATGCTCGTGCCCCAATTTTATTCCTGTCATTTTTCCATCGGGTAACTAGTTTTATATCATTACGATTCTCCACATTTTCCATGGTCTTGCCAAAAACAGCATTAATGATTAATTCAAAAGTGTCTTTACCAAACTTTGTTGTTGCCCTATTGCGCAAATCTGTATTTAAGTCGATATATGTCTTTAACCATGGGGATTGATTAAATTTTAAAAATCTGTGTGTTTGCATTACCATTAGGCCGTTATTGATTGCTTGTTTTAATGTTCGGTAATGAATGATGTATTTCTTTTTATCGTTTAAATTCGGAATTAACTTTGAAAATTTTGCCGATTCCGTGGGTGGTACAATATTTTCAACTAAAAAGGGTAAGTCGGAATGGTCATCATATAGCGTATCCGGATAATGAACGTCAACTTCCAAAACGTATCCTTCTGGACCATTATCGTCCACATCCATAATATTTAAATTTAAAATTTCATGCTCTGATAACCATCTAAAGCCGCCAAATGGTAATGCCTGCGACATACTATGACCGTATAGATTTGTTGCATCAAGATAAACAATGAAAGATGATGGTTCGTTAGGATCGTAGTTTGGTACATATATGTTGTTGGCAGCGTGCATCCTTTCTGAACACTGACTTATACCGCCTCGAATACCTTTTTTGAAAAAATGGACCTTGTCGATATCAGTCAATAGCTCTAACTCTACCTTAGAAATACGCAACATACAATCAAACGAATAACTTGGAAGGGTATAGTACTGTGCTGGATCCAGTTTATACGTTTCTAAACAAGTATCGCGAAACTGTTCAAAAACATCGGTTAGTAATAAAACATCAGATTTCAAATATAAATCCGAATAGTCCCCCAAATTCTTACAATTAAATGTGTCCCACACCTTTTTAGCTCTATCATAATCTTCATCGCTAATGTGCTCCTCTGACAAACTATCATAAAACTGATTTTTTGTGGGTAAAGTTGGATGGTTCATTTTCTCCATTGAATCGACAAAACTATAGGGAAAAACACCTTTTTTGTGCATTAAATTAAACTGCTCATTATCAGAAAAATATTTTCCTGTTTCCCTGAAACTATCCACAGCTAATCCATTACCCAAATTTTCCAGCGAAGTTGATAGAAATTTAAAACTATCGATGAACCGCAATTTCAAATATTTTTTCTTTATTGTCCCACTTTTATTATCGACATAATCGTGAACGTAAATACTTTTCGTAAATGAAATATACTTTTCCTTGCTTTGAGCTAAAACATCGATCTTGTCTCCGTGACGACACAACTCTTTAATAAACATGTGGCAATCGTACCCGCTCAAGTTATGATATATAATTGGAATAAAATTGGGTAACTTATAATTTAAATTGCAAATCGAATGAGCAGCACCAGGCCTTTTTTTCCCAGTTATGTGACAGTGGTCCTTTACTTTACAATTATTATTTTCAAAAGGTCGTTCACATATACCACATTTTGTGGCATTATTGAACTCCGCTATTTGGTCCACCGTTAAAGTTTCCATTGCTTTTATATCTCTTAAGTATGTATTGTAAAGAGATCTTAAATCACTTTCAAGTCGAGAAACGAAAACCTGGGCTGCGTCGTTTCCCCGGTAGAGCTCAAATTTTGAAATCGAATCGTCAAAGGAGCACTTAATTAAATACGCAAAAGAATACGGTTCATGTTTGATGCTTTTGACTAAGTAAGAATTTGTGGGATTTGGTTCCACTGTATCCAGCGGTTTAAGCACCGATTCAAAATCCGCGTAAACGACAAACGGTACACGCATTTGCTTTTCTATGTTTTCAAATTTTAATATATTTTCACTTACACTCCTTCCAAATTTATCTATTTTTAAATTTAGTGATGGTGTTAATGAATATTTGTGGTTACAGTCATTTTTTTGGTGTGATATCAAAGATGAAGGTGAACTAAAATATATCAAACAACCATCACAAAAATACATTTTATCTCTACGCGATGTAATTTGACTGGAACATAATTTCGATAAGTCTTTTATCCAACAATAATGACTTTTAGAACAACGCGTATCACAAATATGCTCATCATCATCTTTAATACTACAATCCTTTGTTATTAACAACAAGTTTACATGTCTGTTAAGTTTTCTACCCGAATACCTTAATGGACCCACAACTTCATACTTTAACATATTATTTTCGAAAATTTTTTGCAAACCATAAACGTTAACTGAAATATTATTCATTTCTTCAAATTTTGATATATCACGCAACTTTACTGGAAAGTCTATACCTGTAAAATTCAGCACTCTTGAATAGTGTGGATAAGATTGAATCTGTGATGCCATTCTTGTGGTGGGACACAAAGCAGACACGATTGACCACGCAAAACAACACTCATCTTGATTAAACACATTGATGATAGCTTTTTTCAATTCGATGAATCGGGGTAACTTTATGTATGAAGATCCACCAAAAGGTTTATACTCGTTGACATTTACTTCCAGGTATAGAATTTTTTCCAGAGCCCAACCTACGAAAACAAAAAAGAATGACATAAGTATTTATTTAATTTTTAGTCGTTAATTTATAACATACCTGAATCTTTTTCCTGAAACTCAGTCGATTGAGTCTTCATGGCTCCCACTAATGATTGATATATTTCTTCCAAATCGCTTCCTGAAGTAACAATTTCATTGCGTGTATTAAATGACTTGTCACTGTACATATTATCTTGTGTTGGTAAAAGATACCGACCAACAACCACCATATTAACTTTCAAAGCACAACGCACTCTTACTAGGTCACTTACTACCTCTAACACTTTTGCTTTAATTTCATCAAAAAATAATGAATAGTCAGTATGTTCATTATCACTTGATATACGGTATGTGGCAATCCTATTTCTAAAAGCACTGGACACGAGTTCAACACCAGCTGATATTGGTGAACATGCATTACTTTTATGGTGTATTGTTCTTTGATGAGCTGCCATTCGATTTGCTGGTATGGTTATATTGCAGCAAGTGCAAGTACGCACCTCAGATGTTGATGCCCCATCGTCAACTTTTCGCTGTTTTCCACCATGTATATTTGCAAATCGTGCTACACACGATTCTCTTTTATGTCGTATTACATTATAACTCCGAGTAAATGATTTACCACAATCTTCACACGCGTACGCCATGATTTTTCAAATTAACTTGCTTGAACCGTTTTACTCAACACAATGTTCTATACTAAAATTTAACCCCCCCTACCCTCATTTATACCGATCCACATTTAGACCCCCCACTCGATCTTCATACCAAAACATGTTACACCCCAGTAATAACTCAAGGTAAACTACTAACATCACAAATATATCCTTGAAATAAGCGCCGTACACCTGGTCATCACCAAACAAAGAAACAGCTGCTCGCATTCATTGAAAATATGCACCGCAAATGTAACCTTGAAATAAGCGTCGTCCACCTGGTCATCACCAAACAAAGAAACATCTGCTCGCATTCATTGAAAATATGCACCGCAAATGTAACCTTGAAATAAGCGTCGTCCACCTGGTCATCACCAAACAAAGAAACATCTGCTCGCGTTCAAGGCCAATTGCTTGACCTTGACCTTGGAATAACACCTGCGCATATCAAGGCCAAATAACAATAGCACACCTGGGCGTTCAAGGTCGACCCTACTGCGCATGCGGAGACTCGGGGAGCATCTACTTATACTACTAATTACTCTTAAATGATTACGTTAACGCTCACAAAGAAAAGTCTAAACTAATGTATTCTAATATCAATCATAAACTACTAGAAAACAAACAAAAAGTAATTTCAAAGATTAATGAGAATCGAGATAAACCGGATTTGTTTCAACCTAATCAAAGGACAATCCAGGGATTTTACCTTTAAAATTAGGACATGCAAAAATCATCGAATACACCCACACCTTAATACATTATTACGATCTAAACCCGATCATAACAGAAACCAACAAATTACATAGGTATTAAAACAGATGACATTACGAACTCGCTTTTAAAGCATAAAGAATATTTTGATGACTCAGCTACTTACTTAAAAATATTAAAAATAACACAAGAAAGAATTGAAAATAAAATTAAAGAAATTTTACCTCACCCTCAAAGAACTAGAAGAGGATTAGTTAATATAGTAGGTTCAGTATTTAAGGCTGTAACAGGAAACCTAGATGCGTCGGATGGAGAGCATTACGAAAAGCTAATAAAAAATTTGGAAGAAAATCAAAATAAACTGGCTGAAATATTCGCAACCAAAACTCGATTTCTACAAACGTTATTGACAAATTTAATTCTACTATTCAACAAATAGGACATAACGAAAAACTAATAGAAATAGCCCAGGGTCGATCCAGTCAAACCATGAACAAATTAGAGACAAGCTGAAACTTGGTATATAACTTTGTATAGGGGTCCTTAAAATACCACCAAACCCCACCGGTAATCCGCCGTGTCTGTCACCCAAAACAACCCCCTAAAGGGGTGAAAATCGGATTTTTTTTTAGTTTTTTGGCAATATCTTAAAAACAATAGTATTTACGAAAAAATATGAGGAGAGAAAAATTAAAAAGCATAAAATTTACTATAAAATCATGTTCATCTGATATATTTTGCTTTACCAGTGGCGGAGTTATCGTATTGTAAACTTTAGTATATTTTAATAAAATACACATTTCATACAAAAAACTAGAATATACTGATAAATTGTACGTTTTTTATACGCACAGCAACAGAAACTATGATACATAATAGATGAGTTTTTTAGTCATCATCATCCTGTAAATCCTCAACTGCCCTATTGAAACAGGTAATACCATTGCACTGTCCACATGCTAAGGTACACTTTAGGCTCATTTTGCGGCAAGAGCATGCATTTTTGCAACCACCTGATGAGCAGTTGCAAAAAATTTGTTTAAGGTTCCATTTTGGGGCTATATCTTGATCCATCTGGACTGGAGAGACACAAGAATTACTACAAATCCATCCCCACTCCTCAAGTGGTAAGCTATTGTTCAACCATGCTTGAACCTTAAAGTTGATTGATATGTACATGTAAAGAAGATATTTATGCAGGGTTACTGGTCTTACCTGATGAAATGTCCTAAAAGCATGGTATTGAGCTGCATTTATGGTCGGTGGAAGTGAAGCCAGATTAAAATCTTTGTTTAAACTTTGTTTTGCTACATACTGCTGATATAAAATGTATCTGACGTTGTTTAAATCGGCACTGGTTTTATTTTTAACGTATCCGGAAACAAAAAATGTCGAAATTATGATCCTTAATCTGTCCTTGGATATATTTGGATTATAAAATTCTTCAAGAAGATCAAACAACTTTTTCTTTTTCACAGTATTGACCAAGTTAATTTTTCCTCTATTGAACAGGCCAGATGTAGTATCACATCCAGAAATTGCATGAATGGCAAGAATAACATTTTTCAAAGGTCCCAACTTATGCTGCAACTTTGAAATATTCGTAATTTTATTTGGTTTGGAAGTTCTTCCTGGTCGTAGCATATACAAATTTTGCTTAGAGTAGTGAATCAACAAAACCATTACATCAGTATCCTCACTTACTACAAACACGGCTGGTCCACACGTCTCACTAAGTGCTGTAGCAGTTGTTGCTATAAGTGTATCCTCATCACCATCAGCATATACAATTTTAATTCCTTTGTCCGTCAACGACTTTCCAAGCTGTTTAATAAGACATTGCTTATTTGTTGTGTTAGACAAAAAATCTTCTTGCGGAAATTTGACAACTGATGACTTAAAGATTTCTACAGTTGGTGCCATTTTTCTACCCATGGATCTACGATTTTGTTCTATTGTTTTTGTACTTAATTGCTGGTATTCATCAAATACTACAGTCACACTATGCCCATAATGATAAGTAATATAGCTGTAGTATTGAGAAAAAATTTCCAAAAAAGTTGCTGGTTTTTGCCATATAACTTTATGTAGTAGATGGCCTCCATCAATCACGTAGTGTAGTACGGGTTCTGAAAAATGCTCTAGGGTTGGGCAAAGCTTATCAAATATTTTAAGTAAAGAAGATTTCGTTGTCTTTCTCAATGATCCGTTATCAAACAGAGAAGGAGGGCATGATGCTAGCTCGTATTTAAAACATTCCTTTATTTGGTCGGAGGAAGAAGCTGAACAAAGTATTCTGCTAAAGAGAAGTGTAGGATTTACACTTATGACTTCATTTTTAACATTTATGGACGTAGCTCCAAAAGATAGTGGTTTGACTCGGTCTGTACGTCTGAGACGGATTTCACTATATTTAGTACCAATTATCTTATTCACAAGTTCTTTTCCAATATTTGATGATTCATCACAGTTTACATCCTTGGTTGCAACAATTCCCGTACTAATTGATAGCAGTTCATTAATATCAGATTGAAATGGGTTGTGTGTTTCTAACCAATCAAGCAACTTTTCTAAATCATTTTGATCACGTTCAATACGATAATTCCGTAGTTCCACATGCTGTTCTGTTACGACTGCGGTGATTCCAGAAAAATGTTCGAAAGCCTCGGTTATTTGCAAGCATTGAGGTGCACCAGCTATCCAACGAGAAAGTGTGTTATCTGTAATACCACGTCCATGAGTAAGTCCTCCGGATGATTTTAATCGACGCATTAATTCTTGTTCGATTGTCATGTCCAAAGGTGTTCCACACCAGTACTTATTAGATCGTCTTACGACATTATTATGTTGGAAGTAGCTGCCTTCCTCTGCCCCTTGCTAGGTGCGCCTATGTCTGGTACGTTTTTTATTTCTTATTTATTGACGTAAGAATGTATTAAACGTATCTAGCAAAATATCCACATGGATTGTTATTTAGATTCAATGTCAAAATCCAATAGGTAATGGCTAAAGAGAATTTTTATAAAATACCCAGTTATTAAAAGTGTCAACTCCGCCACTGGTAAAGCAAAAAAAACAGCTTAACGTGATTTTATAGAGAATTTTATGCTCTTTAATTTTATTGTCTACATATTTTTTTGTAAATATCATTGTTTTTAAGATATTGACAAAAAACTAAAAAAAGTCCGATTTTCACCCCTTTCGGGGGTTGTTTTGGGGTGACAGACACGGCGGATTACCGGTGGGGTTTGGTGGTATTTTAAGGACCTCTATACAAACTTATATACCAAATTTCAGCTTGTCTATAATTTGTTCATGGTTGCCCATATAAAGCTTCAGATCGACCCTGGGCAAATCTCGATTTAGGCAAGCTTCGTCTCTTTGATCGGCAAAATTACGTCTTAGGGTGTCTTTTAATTCAACCCAAGTACTGACATTTTGAATATTTACAACAAGCTTAGCTTGGCCAATAAGTTTGCCAACAAGAGAATTCAACAAATATACATTTTGAAAATAATTTGGATTCGTAGCGTCATAAAAAGAATCAATTATTGATTGACAAGTCGATATGTAGCGATTTAAATCATTTGTGTTTCCATCGAAATTAGGAACACAGTTTAGATATTCTGTTTTAAATTGCGCCATATCGTTTTTTGTTAGGTTATTCAAAATTTGATAGACAATTATGTTACTGTTAGTAGTTTCGCTTAAAATTTCTAAATTTGCTTCTAAATTTTGATTAGAAACAGAGTCAGTTGAAGGCGTCTGTAAATTTAAATTCTGTAAATTACTAATGATAATTTCAATCGACATGAAATCAATCTCACTTACACTAAAATCAACAGGCCCACTCTGGTCATTTTATAGGGGCAAGGCTTGGTTCGGCGATTGATGTCCTCTCCAAAATCTTGGTCCCTGCGAAGATAGGCGATTCCGGTCCTACCCTCCGATGATTGGTTGGTCGATGGTAATCCACAGTTCTTTGATAGATTGGAAGTCTTTCGATGTTCGGAAAAACTCCACTCTGCTTCAACACCTCCACCAACGTCACAACACTTTGTTCGTTACTTCGGTTAACCGTTAAACGGAAAAATCCTACACAATCGATGTTGTGTATTTAATTTGCTACGGCCGTGACTTTAACATTGCGCGTGCGCACAAGTGCGAACGAAGTACACGTCATCGAGAGGAGTGAAAATTGCCGACACAACCAGCACTACTTCACAAACTGTTCGTGAGTACGCATTTATTTTCTCTTCTTTTACACATACGACGGCCATCAGGCCATTTTTAGTAGTTCTGTCCAACGTTAACAATCATAAACAGTGAAATTCGCAAAATCCTTTACTTATATCAACCATTTGGTCCTTCGAGAACGGATGCTTACCTTTCCTAGCATCAGCATACCTAGTGAAGAAATCCATACCTTATGCTGCACGTTCAAAGCATACTATGGACGCCATCTTCGAGAGATGTTCTAACCTGGTGCCTTATAACAAACTTAAAAACTATATCTACAGGTCAGTACATTCCTTTTCATACACTTTCCTAGTTTCCTTACATATTTTTTAAGCCTTTATTTGATGAAAACGCATTTATTACCGTATTATTTAAATTAATAATTCGGTATTTGGCTTTAAATTCCCTTCAATAAGGGTAGGATTATACCTAATACACGTTTTTATTCTGGTTTTCGACATATTTTTTCACACTTGCCTACTCTAACACACCTTTATAGGTGTATTTTCCACTTTTACACATTGGCACACTAATACAGGCCATTATAGCCGTACTGCATCTTTATGCATTTTCTGTTACATTAGTGTACTGATATACACCTCTTATAGGTTTCACTAACTACACTTTTCTTACATTAGTGTACTCGCACGCCTTTTATGGGTGTATATGGCATTTTCATGCATTTTTCTATACATTTGTATACGGTTGCGCACCTTTTATAGGTTTCAGTGCAATTTCTATGAATTTATTCATACATTAGTGCACCAATGTACATGCCTTTTATAGGCTTTACTGCATTTTTTGTATTACGTTGATACATTTACATCATTATTACCACTTTCAGTTTGGATCTTTCAATATTTAATCCAATTAGGTTGTGCTATTAACATACTTGACGCCTTATAATATTGCGTTGCTTTTGGCAACTAACACAAAAAAACAAAAAAAAAAGATTAGTTGTTTTTCTTTAATTTAAATCATGTCTGACCCCAACAAAATTAAACGTACATACATGCGCCAAAAGTTCTCTTACACGTTTTACTACTTATTTTAACAATATAAGAGGTAGTGAGACTGTCGATTTTATTGATTTGGAAAATCGACTTTTTAAAGCTGAAGAACTTTTGAACGCATTTCAGTTGCAAATCGAGACGTCTGATCCCGATTGTGAAAAGGATTATGAGACTGTTCATGCTGTTGAGCGACAAATTTTTGATGAAAGATATTTTACAATAATTTCTAGTGTCAAGACCTTTTTGGCTCAACAGAATGGGGAGCAGTCTATTGCTAACAATTCAGCTGCAGCTGAGCCCACTTTAAGCAATATCAAATTAGCGCCTTTAAATTTGCCTACGTTTGATGGATCTTTTGACCAATGGCTGTTTTTCCATGACAGTTTTAACTCAATTATACATGAAAATAGCATTCTTACTGATGTACAAAAATTTCATTACTTGCGACTATCGCTACACGGCACTGCAGTCGGCACAATAAAATCGTTACAAGTTTGTGATGCAAATTATAACATTGCTTGGCAACTTCTAACTGAACGTTTTGAAAACAAGCCCTTAGTTGTTAACAATCATATCCGAGAGCTTTTTAATTTACTCATAATTACTAAAGAGTCACATCAAGGTCTCCGACAGCTTCTTGATGATGCCCAAAAGCATTTAAGAGCCTTAGAAGTTTTGAAGTGTCCTACCCAACACTGGGATGATTTAATTATCTATCTTATAACAACCAAACTCGACAACAGTTCAAGACGCGCTTGGGAAACACAAAATAATTCAAATAAATTACCAAATTTGAGCGACTTATTAAAATTTTTAAAGGAACGTTGTCGCGTATTGGAATCTTTAGTAAACTTTAACGACACTTCAAAACAGCAGCCGCAACAAAAGGGCTCATTGCGTTCTCCGTATGGAAACCATCATTCTAAATCTTTTTATTCAAATGCAAATCCCATTAAATGTTGCTTGTGTACCAAAGAACATAAAATATACAGTTGTCCTGAATTTTTGAAACTTACCCCCTTTAATAGGTTAAGTACTGCAAAACGTCTACGCATTTGCATAAATTGTCTTTGTGCAGGCCATCCTACCAAGGGTTGCAAGTCTGCAGGTTGTCGGAAGTGTGGTAAAATCCACCACACAATGTTACATTTTCAAAATACTACAAATACACAAGCTTCTAGCCAATCCGTTGTCCATAGCCCTCAAGCACCTGACGCTCCTTCTACGAACACAGTACAAGCAAGCAATACTACTCAATCAACTACTTTGACTACACATCATCTCAATATGACACCTGACATTACTTTAAAACCACAAATATTACTTTCTACTGCTCTGGTCAAGGTTTTTGATAAATTTGGACACCAACATGAGTGTAGAATACTTCTTGATAACGGTAGTCAGTCAAACTTCATATCTGAAAATTTGTGCAATATTTTGCAGCTACCTAAACAAAAAATTGATATATCCGTGTCCAGTGTGAATCAAATGAGCCACAATATAAAATCAGTAGTATCAGTTACTTTTAAACACGGATTTCGTTAAAATAAAATGGATGGCTGACATTTAGAAAGAAAAGTGTCGCCAGTATGCTCGGCGCCATGTTGGGTGCACAGACTTATGGCAACACTGAATTTCATTGTCCCCAATGCATAGGAAAATAAAAATTGCAGGCGGGATATTTGAATTAAAAAATTTTAATTGGTGGAAATAGATCTTTTTTTAAAATTTTTGCTTACGTTTGTTTATTTCATCATTACTAAATAAACTTATAAGGTGAATCTTTCTTTTGTATGCTCTTAGTGTACGAGAACGTAGTATTTTGTATTTTTTTAAATATAAATAAACCTAAAATGAGGTTTAAAAACCTATTTTTATAAATTTGTTAATACAGATAAATATTAAATTGTTTAAATTCTGGAAAAAAATTAATGTATTTTTTAAACCGCGTGGGACACTGTACATTTGAAACAACTCTGCATTTCAATATTCTATGAAAAATAGTGTACAATGTACATATTATTTAAACTCGGTTATGGACGTTAAAATATTTTAAATGTGTGGAAATCATTTTGTGTAGAAACGACATAAAATATGTCTATTACTACAAACACAGAATTTCTGTTAAAAATGGCACAATGTACACAAAATTAAAAACGTACACTTCTTATCTTGATACATCAGTCCCTATGGGTATGGGCGTTCATTTTCCTTCCCTGCCTGTAACAGTTTAAGGTATTCATGAATCTGATCTTTGTTTGGCACAAGAACAAACTTAGAGCGATAGATACCCCCACCCACCCTTAGAAAATAAATATATGGTGGCATTTTATAATAATAACTTGGTTTTAGTAGCGATTTTGTTCCTCTTGGAAACGTTTCGAAACGAAAACAGACAAAAAATTAATGTTTTTTTTTATTTCAAAAATAAAGTAAATACAAATAAAAAATCCTTATACTATAATGGTCTGGTCGTTTGTGCTGCACAAACTGCACTTACAATATTTTTGAAGTTGTAGAAGACACTCATACCAAAAAAAAACTAGTGTAGTGTGGTGCAACATAAACAAACAAATCTTAACATGATTATAAAGCAAGAAAAATTAATTTCTATTGACCACAAGTAGTATAAACTTAATTCTAGGAGGTTTACAATTACTTTACCAAGGAGAGATTGTGACATAATAATAAATTACAGCATACAATTCTGGCAATGCTATTATGAATAAGAATGTCCCTAAGAATGTTTTATTATCAATCAATTAGGGATCGGACTGTATTAGACATAAATCGCAAAAAAATAAAATAAACAAAATAGTATACCGAGGACAGGATTTACAGCGATTTGCTAACACAAAATTCTCTGATATTTCTCTGACTAGGTACAGGTTCATCTAAAGGTTTATCACACTTGGAAACTGAAGTGATTTCTTTATTGACAATATCAACTAAGCAAAAATTCTTAATTGGTTTTATTGTAAGTTTAGGTTCAGTTATATTCCCTTTAACTGGCAATTTTAAAATTCCGCCATCTTCGCTAACACATTGCAATATTGGTAAATTTTGCTCTGGTACTGCGTTAGGATTTAAATATCTTCTGTTACCACTTAGTACAATATCATCTTCGGAAAAATGATCTGAACATACTCTTTCATATATGATTAAAGAATTTGGATCACGCCCAATAAGGTTTATAGCCATTGAGATCGCAGTTGGGTGTCTTTAGGCAAACTAAAAAAAATTAATTCAAACTTGTATCACGCTCTAGCATATTAAAATCCTAAAATCATTATAGATCGTAACTAATGCTTTATAAACCTACCTATAAGAAAGCCCATCTCTTGCTCTTGTGTTATTAGGGCACCCCAATACAAAACAGTGAGGCATTTTATAACGGAATGTAAATGAAGTCTGAAAATAAATAGTACTTCACAAAACCATAGAAAACTATACTTTATCACAAAACTAAATGTTGCTGATACGAAAATCTCCAAATAAATAATAAAACAGCAAACAGTCACAAGTGACAACCAATGACATATGTCATTGGTGACAACTGACAACGTTCATGGAAGAACAATGTTGCCAACCACTGGAAAAAAAAGAAATTAGAAATTTCAGTATTTCCACCAATTAAAATTTTTTAATTTAAATATCCCGCCTGCAATTTTTATTTTCCTATGCATTGGGGACAATGAAATTCAGTGTTGCCATAAGTCTGTGCACCCAACATGGCGGCGCCCATAGTGGCGACACTTTTGAAATGACAGCTCCATTGGCGTTGGTAGTCTATTTTATTTTAAGAAGTTTATGCTTTTAAATCTGCTATAAACAACTTCGAACGAAGTATTTCCTGCCTGGTCTTACCAAGCATTACAGGTAATTTACCTTACATTTATTTTGATCGGTCCACACTTAAAATTCCAAAAAATTTATTGTTAGCTGATAATAATTTTGAAAAACCAGCCCCTGTTGACTTGCTTGTAGGAGCTGACACATTTTGGAACATCCTAAGCATAGGACAAATTAAACTTGGACCTGGATTACCCACCTTACACAAAACAACTCTTGGTTGGATAATTTCTGGTCCTATTTTCGTTTCTAATCAGAAACAAGATACTCAACACTGTTATTTTACTACCAACCTTCAACTCGAGTCCCAGCTTACCAAATTTTGGGACCTTGAAGAATGTCCTAAAACAAAATTCCTTTCTAAAGAGGAAACTTATTGTGAAAACGATTTTAAGCAAAATATTGCTCGGAATAATGATGGTCGTTTTATTGCTACCATTCTACTCAAAGAATTGCCATCCATTTTGGGTGATTCTAAGTCTATGGCTACAAACGTTTCCTAAATTTGGAACAAAAACTTATAAACAATCCTAGCCTAAAAAAACAATACCACGATTTCATAAATGAATACATCGAACTTGGACACATGTCTCCTTCGGACATTCCAAGTAACAATTCAGGATTTTTCCTTCCCCATCATTGTGTCTTTAAGGAGTCTTCCTCTACTACAAGGTTAAGGGTAGTATTCGATGGCTCTGCCAAATCTACTACAGGCTACTCACTGAACGATATTATGATGGTCGGATCTAACATACAAGATAACTTATTTTTTATTTTACTCAGATTCCGTGAACATAATTTTGTCTTAAGTGCAGATATTGGCAAAATGTACCGCCAAGTTCTGATTACACCAGAACAGCGAAATCTTCAAAAAATTCTTTGGCGATTTGACCCAAATGAAGACATGGCTGAATATAACTTGAATACTGTAACATATGGCACAGCTTCAGCTGCATTTCTTGCCATTAGGTCTCTTCATGAAATCGCTCATCGTCATATTCACGAACATCCAAATCTTGCTTCTATTATTTTATATGATTTTTATGTTGACGATCTACTCACAGGTTGTAATAGCTCGGAAGAACTGAGAGAAATTAAGATGAGTATTTCTGATCTTTTACTCTTGTATGGCTTCCCACTTAGAAAGTGGACTACAAATGACAAATCACTACGAAATAATTTTGATACCGAAATTTTACAGATTAGCAGTGAGGAACACAATAGAACATTGGGTCTGCTTTGGAACTCTTTCCATGACTGCTTACAATACTCGATAAACATTTCTGATCCTTGTTCTAAGGTCACTAAAAGGCAAATTCTTTCATGTGCTGCGCAGATTTTTGATCCGTTGGGTCTTCTTTCCCCCGTGACTGTCACAGCTAAAGTTGTTTTAAAGGAACTTTGGCGATTAAAACTTGATTGGGACGAATCAATCCCTGCTGACTTTCACACCCGTTGGTCTAAGTACTGATCCGAATTGATACAACTTAACACATTGAAAATACCTAGACATGTAATATTATCAAACTCAGTTTCAGTTCAGCTTCATGGTTTCTCTGACGCCTCTGAAACCGCATATGGGGCATGTGTGTATATTTGTTGTTCTGACACCCTAGGAAACCGCACATCTAACCTTTACTGTGCAAAAACTCAGGTTGTTCCTATGAAGCTGACAACAATTTCAAGACTTGAACTTTGTGGAGCACTTTTACTTACGGAACTTGTCGATAAGATACTTTCATGTACCACACTCAATTTTACAAATGTGACTTATTGGAGTGATTCCACAATTGTAATATCCTGGATAAACACGTCCACGCACTTACTTAAGCTATTCGTGGCCAACAGAATTTCACAAATTCAGAATTTATCTAAACCCAACTCTTGGAAGCATAGTAACAGTGTCGATAATCCCGCAGACTTGCTGTCACGAGGAGTGAGTCCATTACTTCTAATAAATTCCGATATTTGGTTTCATGGCCCGTGTTGGCTTACACTTTCCAAAGACAAATGGCCGTCTTATACAAAAGAGATCAAAGTTATCGAAGCTACTGAACTTCCAGAAATACGTACTAAGACCTCTGTGTTTTACAACGCTACATGCAATTTTGATATTTTGCACAAGTACTCCACTTTAAATAAATTAGTACGCGTTTTTGCTTACGTCTTAAGATTTAAAAACAATATTTCCAAAACTAAAAAATTACACTATACCGGGCCTTTGACGGTAGATGAAGTTAAAACTTCACTTTTAAAACTGACTCAAATTGTACAGCGTCAGTCATTTCCAGACGAGTACTATGCACTGTCTAATTCCATAAAACTAAGAAAAAAAAGTAAGCTTCTTAGCCTAAATCCTTTTTTTGATAATAATACTAAGTTAATTAGAGTCGGACGCAGACTCCATAATTCAAATTTTGACTTTGCTAAAAAACATCCCGCTGTTTTATCTGCAAACCATCACTTTTCAACATTGATCGCTCGTCATGAGCATCTAGAACTTTTACACGTCGGCCCACAGGCGCTTCTTGCCTCAATAAGAGAAAGGTACTGGCCAATTTCCGGTCGTAACCTTGTAAAAAAAATTGTTCATGAATGTATAAAATGTTTTAGATTTACTGAAAATTCAGAGCAATATTTAATGGGAAATCTCCCTTCTTCCCGTGTTACTCCTTCCCGTCCTTTTTCTATATCTGGTGTTGATTACGCCGGCCCGTTTCTTTTACGTGACAGAAAGGGTCGCAATTTTAAAACTACTAAAGCTTACATTGCACTTTTTATTTGTTTTGCCAGTAAGGCTATTCATCTTGAAGTTGTCAGTGACTTGACTACAGAATGCTTTTTAGCCGCGTTGCGTCGTTTCATGGCTAGACGTGGCAAATGTGCTGAAATATTTTCAGATAACGGTTCCACTTTTGTAGGCGCTAACAACAATATAAAACAATTCTTTGACAAACATAATCACACCATTTCTGAAGGTCTATCAAACGATGGAATTAAATGGAATTTTATTCCACCCCGCGCCCCCCATTTTGGTGGTCTTTGGAAGTCGGGCGTCAAGTCAGTTAAGCACCACATGAAACGTGTAATAGGTAACGCGATTGTTACTTATGAGGAATTTTGTACGATTTTGTGTCAAATAGAGGCTTGTCTAAACTCTCGGCCCCTCTATCCACTTTCCAATGACCCGAACGATACTAATCCTCTCACTCCTGCACACCTATTAATTGGAGCAACATTAACAAGTATACCAGATCACGACTTCATGGGTGTACAGGAAAATCGTGTCTCTAGACTTCAACGAATGCAACAATTGATATAACATTTTTGGGCAAGATGGACTAAAGAATACGTTTCAAGCCTTCAACAAAGAGTGAAATGGAAGGAAAATGCTCAACAGTTGTTAAAACCGGGTCTTATGGTCTTGGTTAAAGAAGATGGACTTCTTCCATTGAAGTGGCTATTAGGACGAATACTAACTCTTCATCGTGGAAGTGACAATATTATACAAGATCAGTGACTGTCAAAACTGCGAATGGTACTATCATGCGCCCAGTTGTAAAACTTTGCGTTTTACCAGTTAATGACTAATTAGTGACTAACGATAGTGTGCACAGAACCTACTTGTATATATATATCTGTGTTCTTAACATTTGCTTGAAACCTTTCCCATAGGCTTTCAACGGGGGACTATGTTGTGTGTTTAATTTGCTACGGCCCTGACTTTAACATTGCGCGTGCGCACAAGTGCGAACGAAGTACGCGTCATTGAGAGGGATCGTTGACGATCGACAAAGACCGGTGGCGGATGCGAGGAGGAGTGAAAATTGCCGACACAACCAGCACTACTTCACAAACTGTTCGTGAGTACGCATTTATTTTCTCTTCTTTTACACACACGACGCCCATCAGGCCATTTTTAGTAGTTCTGTCCAACATTAACAATCATAAACAGTGAAATTCGCAAAATCCTTTACTTATATCAACCAATCGATTTGTATCGATTCCCGTAGTATCCTGTCGACTGCGCCAGTTAACTACTACGAGCGTGGTAATCTGTTTTTAAAAACTATTTATTTTACAGAATTATGATAAAAAATATTATTACAAAATATATATTTAACAATTTAATGTTTTCAACTGACTGACTCGTCCTGGCTTTGGATGCATTCTATATTGTTATACGATATGCATATTCAGCATTATCTCCGCCTAGGTGGTGATATAACTCGTGCTAATTTCCCGTTATATTGAATTTTGAGGAATGTCGTAAATTCCACCTTCCGCTTGTTTATCGACGCGGCTTATATCTACGTTTACGATCTGTTCCGCTTTAGGCGTTTTCCATTGTACCTATGCTCTGAAATAATGTACTCTAGAACATTTTTCTTGTAAATTTAGTTTATTATTGAGGTAATTTTTATAGGCATTTTTATACATATTAAGATCATACATGTTTGGACTTAAGAAAACCCCTTTATATTTTTGTACTATATTATTGTATTGTTACCATATAATAGTTCGGAGGAAATCGAGCAATAGGAGTAAGAATGGTAGACGCTCGCGTAAAGAAGTATGGTTGGCAGACCTTTAGATACGTCAGAAAGGTGACTAATAAGAAAGGAGAAAATCAATAATTTAGAAGTAATGTAGGTCGGGGTTTGTTTTGGTTTTAATTGTCAGAAAAACAAAATACATCTGGAATATTTATATAGTGTTGTGGGGTTTCCTTTAGGAGAGGATTTACATTATACAAATTATAGCCATAATACAGGGTGGTCCGAAAAACTCGTGGCGAACCAAACTTGTATTTTTTTAAATGGGACACCCTGTATTACTTGTGCCAATTGATTCTCCTGTTCGTTACGATCATTTTGATATAGGGTTTATTGGGTCTAAAACACAAGTTTAAGTAAACATTAGTTTATTACTGTAAAGTAATGGAATGGGACGCGGTTAAAGTTGAAAAAATGCTCATAGTTCGGCCATTTTTTAAAATGTGAAACAGGTATGAAAAACCAAATATTCCATAAAACGTTACATATCCTGGAATACCTTAATCGGATGCAATTTGTTTAAAATTATTCACTGTTATACAGGGTGGTCAAGCTTTGCAAATACGCCCTGGACTAATTTTTTTAAATGGAACACCCTGTATATTTTATTTTCATGTTAAAGATAATATTACTAGCTTTCAAAAAATACCATACATGATGCCTTTCTGACCAACGGTTTTTTAGTAAACTAGCCGTGAAAGCAAAGTTTCTTCACTCTAATACGATTATACTGGATTTACGTTGTTTATTATTAGATATCTAATATTAGGAGGCCATGACACTATCATAAATGAAACAAAAGATTGACGAACTTGTCAAAGCTACTGCCGCATAATCCATTATTTACAAGTTAAGTGTATGTGTCCCAATAATTATGAGGTAAGAAAACTGAGACCCGAAACTTTTACATGTTTATTAGAGATATTTCAAAAAACAGAAAATATTGTTTTTAGGAAATGTAAAGTAATTAATAAACCAGTTATAAACAAAGAATCAGTTATCAGTATTATTAATAGTGTAAGAAAATTAATTAAGCAAAAACAGAACATCTTGTAAAATTATTCTGGTATGTACTTACTTGTAAACCTAATTTAATATAAACATTTAAAAAAGCTCATATAAGGTATTCAACTAAACCACCATTTTGCTGAAGGCATATTTCGAGTCTATCCATAAATGAAAGTTTCACTTTTCTCAAAGTCTGTTCTGAAATGTTGAGACAACTGTTTCTTATTCTCGTCTTCATATCTTTCACTGTGGTTTTAACCTCTTTATAGACTTCTTCTTTAACATGCCCCCATAGAAAAAAACCTGGTGGTGTTAAGTCGGGTGATCTGGCTGGCCGCTTAACTGGTCCACCTCGCCCAATCCAACGATCTGTCTTCCAATTATCGACAAAATATCTTACATTCCTATGGTAATAATAATAATAATAATAATAATAGTAATAATAATAATAATAACAATAATAATAATAATAATAATAATAATAATAATAATAATAATAATAATAATAATAATAATAAAGATATTTATTTATGCCAATAAAAACAATTTCAAATATAAATATAAAACTGATAAAATTAAAAAAGAGAACCAAAAAATGACAGTAGTATACTAGTTGGCATAAATAGGTAGGATTTTGATTTATAAGAAATCATTCTTCCAATCCTACCCCTACTAAATAATTTTTTATATTATTTTTAAAAGTTATATAGCTTAAACCTCTTAGACTAGAAGGAATTTTATTAAAAATTACAGAAGCTGTATATTTAAACGAAGACTTATATTGTTCAGTATGATGTTTAGGTATTTCTATTGCGTTCTGATTTCTAGCGGGGGCGCTAAATCATGTTGAAACCATAAGGATCCCCTTACCATTAAAGGTAAATCTTCAAGCAATACTGGTAACTCGTTTCTCAAAAAATTTGTTTATAACTGGTTTATTAATTACTTTACATTTCCTAAAAACAATATTTTCTGTTTTTTGAAAAGTCTCTAATAAACATGTAAAAGTTTCGGGTCTCAGTTTTCTTACCTCATAATTATTGGGCCACCTACACTTAACTTGCAAATAATGGATTATGCGGCAGTAGCTTTGACAAGTTCGTCAATCTTTTGTTTCATTTAAGATGATGTCATGGCCTCCCAATATTAGATATTCAATAATAAACAAGGTAAATTCAGTATAATCGTATTAGAATGAAGAAACTTTGCTTTCACGGCTAGTTTACTAAAAAACTGTTGGTCAGAAAGACATCATGTATGGTATTTTTTGAAAGCTAGTAATGTTTTCTTTAACATGAAAATAAAATATATAGGGTGTTCAATTTTAAAACAATGAGCCCAGGGCGTATTTGCACAACTTGACCACCCTGTATAACAGTGAATAATTTTAAACAAATTGCAAGCGATTAATGTATTCAAGGATATGTAACGTTTTATGTAATATTTGGTTTTTCCATACCTATTTCAAATTTTTATAAAAAATGGCAGAACTGTGAGCATTTTTTCAACTTTAACCGCGTCCCATTCCCTTACTATAAATTTTAATCTCAATAAACCCTATATCAAAATGATCGCAATGAACAGGAGAATCAATTGGAACAATTATATACCGGGTGTCCCATTTAAAAAAATACAAGTTTGGTTCGCCACGAGTTTTTCGGACCACCCTGTATTATGGCTATAATTTTAAAACATAGCGTGTATGGCTATCGATAATATACAAAAAAAGAAATTTCGAAATTTCTCACCGTTTACTCGTCCACCCCATCTTGGTTGCACCACCCTGTATATATATATGTATATATATACATATATATATATATATATATATATATATATATATATATATATATATATATATATATATATATATATATATATATATATATATATAGTAGAAAAATGGAAGATTTCTTGGCCTATAGGTAATATAATAAATGTAAATGCGAAGATTTACTTCTTCGCTAGTGCAGTGAAAAGGCCGTGAATGAAAAATAAAATTATTATTATATTATTTATATATTATATTTTTCATTCACGGCCTTTTCACTGCACTAGCGAAGAAGTAAATCTTCGCATTTACATTTATTATATATATATATATATATATATATATACAGGGTGTTTCATAATTGAATGCTGATCCTTAAGGGTGATAATCCTTGGATGATTTTAAGAAAAATTCTTTATATGAACATAGGTCCGCAACAGCTTTATTTCTGAGATACAGGGTGTTGAAATTTAAGAAAAAAATTTGTTTTTCTTCAATATCTCTAAAACCGCTTTGTATTTTTGTTTTAAATTTTGGTAGGTGCAAAGTACGCTTAAAAATACATTTTCTTCAGGATAAAGGTTTTTTTAATTTTCATCAGTGGCGTCCCTGATAACATGCCCTGCAATATTTTTAATCAAAAAAATGATACGCCACTGTTTTTTTTTAAATAAATGTTATTTTTATAATTGCCTTCTATCTTCTCATAAAAATGGTCTCTTGACTTTTTTTTATCCGGCGTACGGTTTTCGAAATAAAGTTCATTCATTTGCTTGTCCCTATGTGATTTTATCTAGTAGTCTCAATTTCACAATTTGTGGTAACCTAAGCATCTAGGCTAGATTTTTATATTTTATAGTAACTATTATTTAGTTCTAGTAATTAAAGCCGTTAAAGAGTGGGATTATTTTGTAGGCTAGAAACATCTAGTATGCACACATTTCGTTGTTTTATAAACGCAAACAGTTAATTTAATTTTGGTATATTTTGTCCAAAATGGTTAAGTTTTTACAAATAAAAAATGTATTTTTATGCGTGCTTATTATTAGAACTAAATAATAGTTAGTTACTATAAAATATAAAAATCTAGCCTAGATGCTTTGGTTACCACAAATTGCGAAATTGAGACTACAAGAAAAAAATCACATAATGACAAGCAAATGAATGAACTTTATTTCGAAAACTGTACGCCGGATAAAAAAAGTCAAGAGACCATTTTTATGAGAAGATAGAAGGCAATTATAAAAATAACATTTATTTAAAAAAAAAAACAGTGGCGTATGATTTTTTTGATTAAAAATATTGCTGGGCATGTTAACAGGGACGCCACTGATGAAAATTAAAAAAAACCTTTATCCTGAAGAAAATGTATTTTTAAGCGTACTTTGCACCTACCAAAATTTAAAACAAAAATACAAAGCGGTTTTAGAGATATTGAAGAAAAACAGATTTTTTTCTTAAATTTCAACACCCTGTATCTCAGAAATAAAGCTGTTGCGGACCTATGTTCATATAAAGAATTTTTCTTAAAATCATCCAAGGATTATCACCCTTAAGGATCAGCATTCAATTATGAAACACCCTGTATATATATATATATATATATATATATATATATATATATATATATATATATATATATGCCATTTCTAGTCCCTATTCATATTCCGTTTACGGAGTTGCCAAATTCTCTATAGTTTCTTATCTACATGGGATTTTTAAAAAATAGTCAAAAATTTAATTCTTAAATATCTCGAAAACTATTATAGTTAGAAAAAAGTTGTTTTTACAAAAATCACACGATTTTTTACCTTCTCTAAAGTAACGTTATTGTTTTGTTTATACCATTTGTTTTTACTGAGTTACTGATACTAACTTGTTTTTTTCAAATACGGACCTGGACTTTTTGCTGCATTTTTTGAAAGAATACTTCATACCCTTTACAACTGTGTATCACTTGATTATGTTTTCGGCGTTTTGGTGAAGAATAGTATCATCATCAGTATATTCTACCAGTACGGACCTGGCATTTTTCAAGTTAATGCGCCTTTTCACGACCTATTATGGCGACAATTAGGTCAGAATCAGTAACTATGGATTAAATTGTTTTAACTGGTAAATTTTAATTATAATCATGATTACTAACCAGGTCCCTCAAGTTTGTAAAATTGGTCCAAGCAACCAGGCGCGGCCCGTGAAATTTTAAAGTTGTATATCTCTGTTGCTGCTTATGGGACCCATGCCAAATTTAGATTTTTTGATAGTGAGCCCACTAGGAATGTCTTGGTAAAGAAAAAAAATATTTTGTGATTTGCGAAAAAAAGTTGAATTTTTGAATTGACCCACCTGGGTAAAAAATTAACAAGCTTAGGAATTTTATTTATTACTTTTTCTAAACAAACTTTACATCATTTTGTCGACAATTCTTAAATTTTAAGAGAAAAAAATGTGTTAGAAAGTTATGGTCATTTGAATTTTTTCAACCGAAAAGTAATTTAAATTTTCGGTTGCAAAAAGTTCAAATGACTATAACTTTCTACTAACACATTTTTTTTCTTAAAATTTAAAAATTGTCGACACAATGATCTAAAATTCGTTTAGAAAAAATAATAAATAACATACCTAAGCGTGTTAATTTTTTACCCAGGTGGGTCAATTCAAAAATTCAACTTTTTTTCGCAAATCACAAAATATTTATTTTCTTTACCAAAACATTCCTAGTGGGTTCACTATTAAAAAACCTAAATTTGGCATAGGTCCAATAAGCAGCAACAGAGATATACAACTTTAAAATTTCACGGGCCGCGCCTGCAAGCAACGCCTGAAAAAAGCATAAGCTTAGTTTTCATTATAATCCTAATAATTAATTCTTAGAGGCGTGATTGGCTTCGTGTGGTCAGTCCAATCGCGTCCATCAACCTGTTCGTCCGCTCGTCCATATGTTGTAATTCAACGCAACGTCAAAAAGTAAAGCAGAAAACGGAATTTAGATTCGAATTCCTTATAATCCGAACCCAGTAAATATGACAATGGTTTTATGCTAGAATATAGTTCAAGGTCTTTAATTTGAGATAATATGGTTTGTTTTCAAAGCCATTAAATAGTAATTCAACTGTACCAGCAGAATGAGTTGCAGCAGAAATGAAAAAATAGGATTATTTATTATTATCTTTTGAACTAAAAGGTGATTTTTGGATACGAAAATATTAAAAACGTAAATAATGAAGACATATCATCAAGGGTGCCTTTTACAATATGTAGGAAACTTAACCACTACCTAGTTAGGTGCTGTTAATAAAGGCCGCTAATTATATCTGATCTGAGTCTGCTAAACCTTTGCTTTCAATAACTCATTGGCTTAAGTGCAATTTGACAACCTTTAATGACCAAAGGGTTCTGGTTAGTAATCATGAACATAGTTTAAAATTAATCAGTTGAATAACTTAAACCACAGCGATAGGTTGTGAAATTGTGCCTTAACATGGAAAATCCCAGATCCGTATCGATAGAAAATCCTGATGATGTTGTTATTCCTGATCAAAACGTCGAAAACCATAATCAAGTGATACATAGTTGTAAAGGGTATGAAGTATTCTTTCAAAAAATGCAGCAAAAAATCCGGGTCCGTATTTGAAAAAAACAAGTTAGTATCAATAACTCAGTAAAAACAAATGGTATAAACAAATCAATAGCGCTACTTTAGAGAAGGTAAGAAATCGTGTGATTTTTGTAAAAACAACTTTTTTCTAACTAGTTTTCGAGATATTTAAGAATTAAATTTTTGACTATTTTAAAAACATCCCCTGGAGATAAGAAACTATAGAGAATTTGGCAACACCGTAAACGGAATATGAATAGGGACTAGAAATGGCACATATTCTCTAATTTAACCGACCTCGTATCTTTTACCATTTCGGAGATAGCAATAGTGGTATCACCTATTTTAGACACCCTGTATATATATATATATATATATATATATATATATATATATATATATATATATGTATATATATATATATATATATATATATATATATATATATATATATATATATATATATATATATATATATATATATATATATATATATACATATATAAACAAATAGAAATTTCTTGTCCGTACTATATATCAACGAGAAAAGAGAATATCGGCTCATCGGACTGTGGAAGTGTGTTCCTCTTTTGCATCAAAGTACGGGGAGTCCAAGAAAATGGACAACCCCGGGCCGGGTAGACTATGACAGCTGTTTCGTCCTTGTTAGGACTCATTCAGACAGCCATAACCCAGTCGCACCGAGGCAAACGATGTTATTGTATCTTGAATCCGTTTTGCAGAACACAAGCAGGAAATAACATACCATAACGCCACCTAGCGGGTGCTGGCTCCAATGCAAAAGCAGAACACACTGAAAAGGTACAAATCTAAGGGTGAACACGGCATCTCTAGCTTTTGAGAGAGCGCATTTTTCGCAATTTCGCCCAACTTGTCCGCACCATTGGCGCAGTGCAAGGAGGGAGTCACGGCGTCCTCACCAGAAAGACGTGTAAATCCTTAACAAAAGGCCTTAACAAAAGGCCAAGTAAAAAAAAAATAAAAATAAAAAAACCCACCACAGTCCGACGAGCCGATATTCTTTTTCTCGTTTATATATAGTACGGACAAGAAATTTCTATTTGTTTTTTTATTTTTACTTGGCCTTTTGTTAAGGATTTACACGTCTTTCTGGTGAGGACGTCGTGACTCCCTCCTTGCACTGCGCGAATGGTGCGGACAAGTTGGGCGAAATTGCGAAAAATGCGCTCTCTCAAAAGCTAGAGATGCCGAGTTCACTCTTAGATTTTTACCTTTTCAGTGTGTTCTGCTTTTGCATTGGAGCCAGCACCCGCTAGGTGGCGTTATGGTATGTTATTTCCTGCTTGTGTTCTGCAAAACGGATTTAAGATACAATAACATCGTTTGCCTCGGTGCGACTGGGTTATGGCTGTCTGAATGAGTCCTAATAAGGACGAAACAGCTGTCATAGTCTACCCGGCCAGGGGTTGTCAATTTTCTTGGACTCCGCGTACTTTGATGCAAAAGAGGAATACACTTCCATAGTCCGATCAGTCGATATCTGCTGTCTCGTATATATATATATATATATATATATATATATATATATATATATATATATATATATATATATATATATATATGAATTGGTCGGGTAGTCTTGACTGACTAGTTAAAAAACAAACTCAGTAGTTATTGAGGTTTCAGTCTATTCGGGCATCGGAAGTAAAACTCTTTTTTTACTACGCCAAACTTTCGAAAATGTTTATTTTCTATATCAAGGCTACAACACAGAGTACGGTTAGTAACTTAATTAATTTACAATATGTTGGACATTACCTAGGGTGCAAAGTGAGTTAAAATAACCTTCGTAACATCTAGCACAAAAGGACAAACACTCCAACCCAGGTTTTACAGTTTGAATATACGTTATTGTAATTACATAATTGCTTTTGGAGTACCCTGAGGTTTGGGCCATATGGTTTCGTTACAGTTTGAAGTAGTCAGGTTAAAATCTAGTGTGTCAACAGTGTCAGAACTGTCGGTCTAGAAAGCTGGAGAATATTAGAGAATGCTCCAACCATCCAAACAGACCGTCGTGCAATAGATGGCGTTGGTCAGGAAACGCATTCTGTTTTGCCAAGGTTGGTAGGTTATAAGTTAATATCTCAAATGGCGTAAGCAGAGCCGCCCCCACACCTGCCTTGCTGATGGCGTCAAGCAACCCACCCAACACATTTTTAAAATTAAATGATTTTTCTCTAGAAAGCTGTACTGTCTCTCTTGTCACCTAGGGAGACAGCACACCCTTTCATTGGCTCCTGATTATGCATTTCATTTTTTTAAGTGAGTTGTCACACTATTGATCTTGGTCATTCTATGATTGTTGAGAACAAAAGTTAATAAAAAAGACAATAAACAAAAAAAAAAGGAAAGAAAAGGGGAATTTATTTCGTCTGGTGCTTTTAAGACAGTTGGACATTTTGAGGTGAAAATAAACTGAGTACGTTAGGCTCGTTTTTCTTTAAATTTCCAAAGAGGAGTTGTGAGACCCCTCTGTGGTCTTATTTTTGTTTAGAGTGACAATATACGAGTAGATTGAACTCAGATCTACGATGTCCCTTTTTTTATTAAGACAGTTTGGTGTTAAGTGTGTTTCTGCCATTTCTAAGAAGAGTCTTTTTCTCAGTTTACTTTCTGTATATATAGTGTTGGTCTCGCCCAAAATCCACAAACCCTCACTTTCCTTAAGACCCATTATTTCGTCCATTAATGTGCCCAGTAGGTTATACATAGGGAAATTACTCTCCTCCTCCTAATTTGCATAAATTTAAATATTAAAATTAATGAGTTTTACTCCATATATTATAATTAATTAGTTTTACTCCATATTTTAAAATAATAATTTTTTTTACCTCCGCCTCTGAACTGAGAGACCCAATTAGCATATCATAATTAGTTTAACTCCCTACAATTAGTTTACCTCATAATTTTACTCCGCCTAAAATTTTCCTCCGCCTCTACCGTATATGCTTCTACATTCATCAATATAGAAAACTAAGACACTCGAAAAAAGGGCTTACATTGCTATATTTGTAGACCAGAGAGCAGAGAGCAGAGAGCAGTGAGCAGACAGCAGAGAGCAGACAGCAGAGAGCAGACAGCAGAGAGCAGGGAGCAGGGAGCCGGGAACAGGGAGCGGAGAGCAGAGAGCAGGGAGCAGAGAGCAGGGAGCAGAGAGCAGAGAGCAGAGAGCAGGGAGGACAGAGCAAGGAGCAGAGAGCAGGGAGCAGAGAGCAGGGAGCAGAGAGCAGAGAGCAGGGAGCACAGAGCAAGGAGCAGGGAGCAGGGAACAGGGAGCGGAGAGCAGAGAGCGGAGAGCAGAGAGCAGAGAGCAGAGAGCAGGGAGCAGGGAGCAGGGAGCAGGGAGCAGGGAGCAGAGGGCAGAGAGCAGAGATATTAATTTTCTTTTTACCTCCGCCTCTGGACTGAGAGACCCAATTAGCATATCATAATTAGTTTAACTCCCTATAATTAGTTTACCTCATAATTTTACTCCATGTAAAATTTTACCTCCGCAAGACATTGGTCACATACACAATTAAAAAAACAAGGTTAAATCCCACTCTAACCATCAAAGTAGAGGGACAGGAGATGTATAAGTTGTGCATAGTAGGGTGGTCCATTATATATTGGTAAAATTAAACTTTAAGAAAAAGTCCTGGGCACCCCATAATTCTTTTTCATATGGTACTAGATGTCTTTTGACAAAATTTCGTATCTGTACCTCACCCAGAAAGCAGTGCTCAAAGCTCCTAAAAAAGTAGAGATAAAAGAAAATTCCAAATTTTTGGTATTTTCAAGAAAAAAAACGAACAAAATAGCTTGTAATACATAAATTTGTATTTAAATAATCATTTATCATGTAAACAAAATATTAGCATTAGATACAAAGTAAATGGTACATAGACAAGTAAAAAAGTCAGTCCTTTGAAGTACTTGGTCTCATAATTTCTGCCATAGCTTGCTTAGTCATTTCGGTGGGAATCCGTTTGCGGTTGGCTTCTACAACCTGTAGCAACAACTGTTTCTCTTCTTCGTCATTTGTTATTAGTTTGTTAAAATCTTGAAATAATTTCACTCCCCTTTCAGCAATGTCATTAACTACTTTTAAATTTTTTACAGTTTCTTTACCGTTTATGTATTCAGGGTTTTGATTCCATTTACTAGGATGTAATGTGATAAATGAACTATTAATTTCCAGTTTTGACAGGAGTTGTATGGTTCTTGAATTGGCAAAATCTGATAATTCACAATTATCATGAAGTAAATCTGGATTTCCTCTTACCATACGAATTGGTGGAACAGCTGTCATTTTATTCACAATGTTTAGCTTTTCTTGTTCGCTTACTTTGTCTGAAAACAGGGAGATACCAACCAACTCATCAGAGAGGTACCACAAGTGAAACTGTAGAGCTTTTCTTGCAGTTTTACTTATTTCTTCATCAAAAATACTGTATTTTCCGGCATCTTTCCAAAGGAGCAGGTCATTGATGGCGGAGTGCGCAGGAACCGGTGCCTCTATCCAGTTCCTCACGTATAACAATGCTCCAAACTTGACAAATCTATGTAAGTTCACCTTTTCTTTATGTGTAAGTTGGAAAACACCCTGATCCTGGAAAAGGTACAATTTAAAGGCGTATATCAGTTTAGCCATCCAACGAGCATGGTGTATTGGTCCAGGCGCTCTCCAGTGAACAATTTTCAGTGAATGGCCTAGGACTAACAACGTCAATTCGATTAATTCCATATAGTCATCCCTAGGTTGGTCTTTTTTCTCCAGCATTGGAACCAATGAGTTGATAGTGGAGTTTTTCAAGCCCTCCTCTTCAGTGGCAATAATCAAAAATGTATAATTCTCTCGATCAATAGATTTCCAGGCTTCTTTAAATCTTTTAAACAGAGGAATTTCAGGTGAGCTGGATGGACCTAGGCATAATGTAAACACTTTGCTTAGAATGATTTCTAGTACATGATGGCGACATGCCAGCCACAATAGCTCCTTTCCCACTTCATTTTCAATCTTAGAGCATGCACCATTTTTTGTTCCAGTGTTTACAGATGTCGTGTCGAAACCCATTCCAATAACTTTATCGTGAAGATCCCATTTTCGAAGAACATTATGTACTGCATTGCCACAATTTACACCTGTGCCAGAAGCAAGTTTTGGAACTCCAAGTAATTTTTCTTCGCCATTTGCACAAGAAACTAGCACTGGTAATCTGTCTACCTTTTCGGAATTCAGAATGTCAGGTAAAATCTTGCCGTCCCAGTGAACAACAATTGGGGGCTTTCCTTCAAAAGTTGTCTTCAATTCGTCAGCTAAACTTTGCCGTGCTTGCTGCCGTTTTCTTTTAATGGTACTGCGCGATAATGGCATACTGGCAGGATCGTGTCCAAGTGCAGCAGCAATTGGGACAATCAACCTTACGGCTTTACGATCCGAAACTTTATTTCTATCTAAGGCTCCAGTCACATGTTGGGTAAAAAGGTGTTTTTTTGACCTTGGTTGTGAAATAAAAATAAAAATTCTTTGTCTTCCTGTAGCGCTATTAAAGTAAGGGCTTCAGCATGAGCAATATCAAATAACTTATCCAGTTGGCCAACAAATGACGATTCTTTTGGTTTTTGCGTTTCTGATGTACGTCCTTTATTTTTTTTTAGAAGTAACCATTCTGAGTGTAGTTTTTCAAGTTTTTCAATAGAGTGTTTTGTTAATTTAGTAGGGATCAATGCTTTCTGCCAAACAATATTTACTTCTTCAATTGTGATGTGACTAGCATTTCTTACAGATTTTCTCTGTTGCAGATGAAAATGGAATCTCAACAAAACTTCCTTTGCAGTAGGTAGCTGATTCTTCCCAGTTAAAAGTTCTAGGTCTTTTACACCTAACAAATAAACTCTGTCCTTTTGACGTGTAGAAGGTACTGCCATGTCCACATTGTCCACCATCTTGAATTAAATGAACTTTAAATATTTTTATAATCCTGAAACAAAATAGTCTATTTTAGAAAAAAAAATCAGAAATCTTTTCGAAAATTCCAGAATACCTAAAAGATTTGGGTTCTCGAGCACTGTGCGCTCCTTACTCTAGGATGCTAAAACCATTTCTGTTATGTAATATCACTCATGTAATAACAATTCGGATAAAATAAAATGGTCTACGTCAACCTGGAACAAAAGAAACTAATATTGTACCAAGAGCCAATATTCCGAAAAAAAAAAATTCTTGAGCACTGCCTTCCCCTCCTTGTAAAATGCTGCTATTTAGGCAGGTGCATACCACTATCAAGTGTAACAAAATGAGATGGTGCCTTGGCCTCTACGTTCAAGTTGTTTTTTTTGGACCACACTACATAGAGGTGATACTTTAATTTAGTTTTAGTTTTCAGTAAGGTTAAAATGTCTGTGAATGAAGAAGTGTTGCAAGAAGTTCAACGAATAGAAAAAGAGTTTATTAATAAAAGTATTTGGTATCAAAGATTTACTTTAGAAAGTAAACCAGAATGGACTCGTTTTTACACTGATACGGTGGAATATTTTGAAAAGGGTATAGATATTTGTCGTGATTTTTATGAAAATGAAGATCTTCTACAGTTAATAAGAAATTTTTCAAATAATGGATTTTCTAGGAAGGTGCTTACTTTCAAAAAATATATCTCAGATAGTGAATCGGAGGTGTTCAATTTAATAAAGGAAGCTGAGAAAGAATGTGACGAACTTTGGTCTTAGTGATTTTGTGATTTTTGGTGAAGTGTAAATATGGAGACTTTAGTCAGTGAAATGTATGAAGATCTTATTATCTCAGAAGCATGTTCGAAATATTATGCACTTGGAGCTGAAGAGGATACGGAAGCGCAAGATGTAATATTATACATAAAATATATGGAACATGCATCAATATGTCAAGAAGCAGCGCAAGCTTGTTTAGACTTTTTAAAGACAAAGAATTTTGTAAAGTTAGTGATTAAATTTTATCGGTTAGAATTATATGACAACATTTCTGTATTAAAAAATAAATATGAACAATAATATTTTTATTGGTTTGTGAAAATAATTTTTTTAATCGCCTTTAAATGAAAATTGGGTTGTTTAAGTTGTAATCACTTGTATTAGAATATGGAGAAATAAAACAGTAATATATTTAATCAGTCTTTTTATTCATTCATAAAAAAAAATTATCATACATATACAGTACATTTGAAAGTGCACACATAGACGGTGACTTAATATGGAAAAAACATTTAGGTGTTGATGGATGTAGAATTGGTTGTTCGTCTACTTCAATTATAGGTTTCTTACAATATTTTCTAATATAGTTAGCCTTTTCACTTCCTTTAACATAAACAAATTGGGCTTCTTCAGTCATTTTTTGAACAATATTGGAAAAATAGTGGAGTGGTGTATATCCAACATTCCAATTGATGCAGTGATGATTCTTCATTAACCATGTAGCTTGCTTGTGTAAATCAGGAGAAAGAAAACTTAATGGATAGGGTTGTTTAAAGACATAATGACTAATTCTGCTTCCATCATACTGTCATATTTCCCCAGATATTCATCATTTTTTCCAAATTTCTATACATTTTTCATATTATTTATTTAACATTTCGGAAACCACTCTACGTGCTGCGATTGCATATCGCTGGCCTCGCCTTTATTTTATGAACCCTGACCAGTTTGAACTGTTAGTATAAACTGTTCTTGGGGGATTCATATAAAGAGCGTACCAGCGAGGTGCAAAGGAGGGCGTCGTGTCCCGACGGGGGAGGCGTCACTGTGGTGCCGCACGAATAGTACGCATAGTACGAATAGCGCCAGCCCTTTAGGCTGACAAAGTACTCGGCTAGAAGCTGCCCCCTACGCTACCCAACTTAGTTACGTAAGTGTATTATTGTGCTTGTACCTGATATCAATATAAGTGTTTTGGTAAACCGCAGCCTATTTTATCAACCCTGACGACCCCCTAGCGCGACATTTGGTGGAGGCGCCTGGTTCGTTCTCGTTGGTAAGTTCTTCCTAACTTGCCAAGGGCCTTTTGTGTTTTATAATTTTTACTATCTCTTTCAGGTCATTTTAGTGTTTTTCAGTGCATTTTTAAAGTGTTTTTTTGCAGGGCGTTATAGTGCATTTTTTTGTCAAAATTATTTTTTACAGTAATTTTTTGAAAGGGCATTTTTACAGTGTTTTCTTTCAGGGTATTTTTTTTACATTGGTTTTTAAAGGGTATTTATTTTACAGTGGTTTTAAGGGAATTTTTACAGTGCTTTTTACGTCTATATAATTTTCCTACCCCATTCTCATCCCAAAAAACGTTTGACATAATTTTGTCTTGTGCCCGTTAACGCTGGCGAGATTAAAATTATCCAAACAGAACCTATAGGAAAACCCACCTCGTGCCCGTTAACGCTGGCGAGGCTAGGTTTACTATAAATCCCACCTCAAAGCGTCTACTGTAGTCCTGTCTTGTGCCCGTTAACGCTGGCGAGATTAGATTACATAGACTGCTAAATATAGAAATAGTTCCACCTCGTGCCCGTTAACGCTGGCGAGGCCAGAATTATTATATATTGGGGTTATTCACTAAACAACCCTTAACCCTTTTATTCCTGTTATCCCTTTTATTTAATTTTTATGGCCCGTAGGAAGCTTAACAAGATTCAAAGAGAACGAGAAAGGCAAGAGAAGTTGAGGGTTGTTAATAACGGCACATCGTTAGGTTTACCAAATACACTACCCGTAAAAATTTTTATTTCAAACGAGCAACAATTAAGGGCCCTGAGATTAAAAAGGAAATTTTTAAATTTATTTGGCGACAATGAAATATAATATTTTGTTTTGACATTGAGGTCGTCGCTCATGAACTTAAAGTGTATTTTGAAATTCAATACACAAGGTTCACGGGCTTGTTATGTTATCAATTAAGCATGTAATATTATTAACAAAGTGTTATGCAAATAGTACCGTTATTTTTATAAACATATTTTCATATCTAAGCGCCATTCAAATATAAAGATTTCCAATTTTTTAAATATATTTTTTTATTATTATTATCTTGTAGGTATATTTGTACTGCCTTTTTTTTTAACGCAATTTTTGATAAGGTACCATAGAGATATTTATATTTTATTATCATTTTTAGGTTTGATACTTAATATAATAACAGTACATATGTATATTTCGCCTCTGATGTTTAGTGAGCAGCCGCCACGGCCGGTAACGAGGTCCCGTAGCAGCAAATACAAAATCTTATACCTGTTTTTAGGAAGATGCTCATTTTTACTTTTTTTCTAAATAACTAATCTATTTTTTATTTTTACAGGACCGACCTTCGAAAAAATAAAATAATGTTTTTTTGTTCTCCAAAAGTCCTAAAAGCCGCCTGTGAAAAAAAATGGGGCTAGTACTCTTTTGAGAAATGAAAGAAAGGGGTATTATTTTATACATGGACCTTTTTTTTTCATGTAATCTGGGCTAAATGCACTTTTTGTTTTAAAATGGGACTTACTAATTATAAGCAAGAATATAATCTATTTAATTTTTTAAACTATATAAAGGACCTCCAATGGATAAAATATTTTGGGAATCCAACCATTATGTACATAAAGGATGGTAAGACTTTTTCTTATTTTCTCTGGAAAAGTATTTTTTTTGTAAAGTTTTAAAAAATTGTTTTCATAACTAGGTGTTTGGTATGTAAATGTGTGTTTTGTGTTGTGTCAGTGTGTTAGTATGAAAGAGGGTATACCCAAAGTTTGTTGGTTTGAATGTTTTTTATGTATAATTTTAAGTATAGTTTACCTTTATTGCGATAGTAAATTTTAGATTAAGTTAGCACAAACCATACAGAATACTATTTTTTATTTTTTGCGTTTATAATAAACAAACATATCATCACGTATAAATTTGATCAAGTTCATTACTATAAATAAATCACGAAGGTAAAGGTAGACAGTTCATTATTTTATTTAATCAGCAGAAAAGTAAACAATTGTTATATAATGCCATTCACCCAGTTATTGTTGTTAAAGTTAAATTGTAATATACGGTGTCTAATGAAAATAAGTTAAACAAAAACAAGGGTGTATTTTATGACTGAGACATTGAAAAATAAATCAGGGTCAGAATTTTTTTTATAAATCCAACTTCTTTTATATTTTTAAGTCGAATATTATTAAATAAATTTAAATATAGCGTACAATAATGATTACCATATGCATTTTGTAATCGGGTATTTATTTGTTTATATGACTGAAAGTCATATGTTTTCCAAATAGGGGGACATGGAAGAAGACTCTGAACACGGAGTTGAATGTCCGCCTATTTGATGGTGATATGTGTTATGTATATGATTATTTATTTATTTAAATGACTAGAAGTCATGTTTTCCGAGTAGGGGAACATGGAAGAGGACCTTCATATAGAGTTGAATGTTCGCCTCCTCGATGGTGGTATGTATACCGTTATTTAAATGACATTATGTGAGTATAGGGAGACATGGAAGATGACCTTCATATAGGGTTGAATGTCTGCCTATGCGAAATATTAAGAGTTATATATGCAAGTCGTATTTGAAGTTTATGTGACTTTATTGATGAACAAATAGGATGGTAAATATGGTAAATATTTGATGATGTGATTACGCTATATTTGGGTTTTAAACTGTTATGTAAATGTGTATAATTTTGTTTTTCCCCTGATGAATTAGAGACCTATGTCTCACTGTCTCCAAAAGAGTAATACTTAGACACCAATAAAAGTTCTATGTAAAAACCGGGTGAATGTTCTTAGCCTGTCTACTTTTACTTAAACATCATAGTATCATGTAGGTTTTCATTATTTATAAACTGTTTTTTTTTCCTTTTAACTGCCGGTAGTCTTTTTTTTCCATGTACCATTGGGAGACCACACGACCTGGATCGAGAGCCACAAAACACACCAAAAACCCAAAGGCCAGTCGCCGCTCGCATCCACAGAGCCAGCGTCATGCATCAGCCACGCACGGTCCACCATGGCTCGCCAGCCTGGTCTTCCCTCACAAACGCCGAACTTCTGCACAACGAGCCGTTGACGACACTGGTTGATCACAACTACCCTTAGGATTAGCCCTGCAAAGTTCCCGTCAATCACGGCTTAGTAACGGCACTCAACGGCACCCAAAGTCCTGGTGGCCGAACTCTTTGGAGGAGGGAGACCCCTGCTGCACTGGGAGTCGGCAACAAAACTAGCCGATCCCACCCCCAGGACACAGGAACCGTGACCGCTGCGTCTGAGCAAGAAGCAGATGACAAGGAGCCTCAACGCCTAGGATGTGTCGGGTTTTGTCGGTGTGTAGGCTATTCGATCAGTAACGTGTTGGAACTCCCTAATAATAGAACTTTGTAAAGAAAGTGTGTAAATGTGAACCAGACTACCAGGACAGTAACCATTTTTATTCCTCATTTTTAAGCTAGTTTTACCATTCCTCATTTCACCCAAATAAATACGGAGTGTACCGAGCCTGCGAGCTCCAATTGTTTGTGTTTGTAATATTGTTTCTATGTTTGTTTATTGTATATTTTGTTTATCTCCGTTTTGTATATTTGTATTTTGTAAATATGTGATATTTTGTATATATGTATTGTGTAAATTTTAAAGCTAGGGGCTAGCTTTTACAGGCGCGGGGGAAATGTCATATTTCCCCAGATATTCATCATTTTTTCCAAATTTCTATACATTTTTCATATTATTTATTTAACATTTCGGAAACCACTCTACGTGCTGCGATTGCATATCGCTGGCCTCGCCTTTATTTTATGAACCCTGACCAGTTTGAACTGTTATTATAAACTGTTCTTGGGGGATTCATATAAAGAGCGTACCAGCGAGGTGCAAAGGAGGGCGTCGTGTCCCGACGGGGGAGGCGTCACTGTGGTGCCGCACGAATAGTACGCATAGTACGAATAGCGCCAGCCCTTTAGGCTGACAAAGTACTCGGCTAGAAGCTGCCCCCTACGCTACCCAACTTAGTTACGTAAGTGTATTATTGTGCTTGTACCTGATATCAATATAAGTGTTTTGGTAAACCGCAGCCTATTTTATCAACCCTGACGACCCCTAGCGCGACAATACGTAGCCAATTCTTTGGGAATAAATTTGTTTCGCTCATCATTAAATCCTTGTATATCCAAAACTAGTCGCATATTTTTAGCAACGAAAATTGCTGGCAGATATATTTTTTTAGAGAGTATTCTCTTATTTGTTTTTTAGAATTTCCATGTTTTTAATAAAAATTTCAATGCGTATCATTTGAGATGAAGTCATTAGTGTATCACCTTTGAATACATAATTATTACTAGAACTATAGAATAATGTGATTGAAATAAATTTAGTCTATAAACTGGAGTGGGGATAGTTATTATAGTTGTTTTACTATTTTAGTTAGTGGATTATAAGTAAATACTTTATCGTGAATTATTAGGCAATATGCTGATGTTTTTGCTGGAACTGTTTCTTTTGTCTCAAACTCAATTCTCATTGTTACTGGACCGGTCTGAAGTAAGTCTCTTTGATGGGAACAGTTAATATAAACTATAGGTGCGTTGTCTTTAAAATCTTTTGGACTGAAGATTGGTTCTACCGGATGGTTATAATACATTTGACGAAATTCGGAAAACATTTCATATAATATGGCAAATTTATTATTTGTAAAATCTAACTGAAGATCGTTGTAAGGATACCTTTCAGAATTTAAATAAACATTTATATTTCTTAGTTCACAATGATCAAATTTACTCATATCCATTTTAAGGTTGTTACGTTTATCTTTTTGAAAAGCGATTAAAACATGGCGTGGTGTCTCAACTTTTGTAGAAGTTTTAACAGTCCAGTTGTGCCTAGTGGATTCTAATAATTCAGGATATTCAACTAATTCCCAACTACGGAAAGTAATAATAATGTCACTGTTCCTGTCAATAATTTTGGTAAGTGCTAATTCTTGCGGAATGCCTACAGTAAGATGGGGAACTCGCCAACAAAGTTTTGTTAATGTGATTTTTGGTTTTTCATTATCGCTCGTTGATATTAACGCGTTTGAATCATTATTACTCCTTATCAAAATTAATTCTTGTTGTGAATTTAAAATAATTTTATTATAATCTTCAAAAAATCCAGAATACATATTTAGAGGAATACACAGAGAAACATTTCCTTGTTCATCAGTCATAATCTTGTCCCCTTTTTTAGATTTCGGATACCAACCACCATTTTGAAGTTTTACACTTTCATTTTCATTAAATGATGCATAACCTTTTAATGTAGAAGTTATTCCAATATCCCGTACAGAATCAATAGTAACTCCATTTAAAACATATCTCAGTTCCTTGAATGAAAATGCTGGTGCATTATTAATTAATAAGGTATTTTTTAATGGTTCATTATTTTCATTTAAGACTTTTAGTTCTAAGTATAATTCACTTTTACAGGGTAAAGGATATTTTCCTGTTTGTTGCAAAGAAATTCTTATTTCATCATTTGGTCGTAGTTTATTTGGATTAAATGGATCGAAAGAAAGTAATTCCCAACTCATTATTGATTCATCTACAAGAATGTTTTCTTTCACATTTAAGTGTTCCATTTTATTGTTTTGTTTTAAGCTTGAAACCTATAGATACGAGAAATTTGCGGTTAGAAGATGTTAACGCCTTAGAGTTTACCCTCTTACTGATTGAATTTTGCTTGACTTTACTTATATTAAACTTTTGTTGATGAGCGAAATTTGTCTTTTTGTTATATAAAAAAACCATTATTCTTCTATTTTCTTAAGATGTAGTCTTACCGTCACGGTTTCTCCTCTGAAATTGACGATGTCACCTTCTTGGTCGAGTATTTTAAGTGTAATTTTGTCTATAATTTTAACTGTTACAGGTAAATAAATAATGTGTTGAGGTGACTCTATTATTTTATAACCAGGACCTACACTGGGGAAAAACTGCTGAATTATATGAACTGGTTTTCCATTTAAATAAGATCTTTCTGCAACACTACAATCTATATTTAGGGAGTTTACCCGACTAATTTCAGCGGGTCGATCTGATATATATTCTTGATTTGCATTCAATTCTTTATTATCAAATCCAAGTATTTTTCCTATCGTGCCTTCTCGAAAAGTTATTGGAAAAGTTGTTTTAATGTGAGTTCGTAAAGTATTATTATTGGGGAAAAGATGAAAACTTAAGCCTTCTTTATCAAGATGTTTTTGTAACAATGTATTTAAGTCATCTATTTCATAGCTTCCAAATGGTATTCTAAATTCATTCGTCTGATTATAAATAAACAAATTATTTGTTGCATCAATATTCGGAATAGCATTGAAAGTTTCAAAATTAATAAGACCGATAACATATTCAAAATTTTCGTCTAAATATATTGGCGGGTTAAACTCTACTGTTAGTGTAGAAGAATTACCACTAATTACAAAACTATATGACATGTTTCTTTAGACTTCTATTAAGGAATAAATTTGAAAATATTCGTTACATGTTTTTATAAAGAAATTTTAAACATAGTTGTCCACAATTGGTTGCATTATACCTTTGATACTGATCATGATTATATTGTATTATGTTGTTTTTACCATCACTATAAAAGTATTTAATTAATTCAAGCGGAGGACGTAAATTTCCATAACTATCAAAATATATTATATTTGTTCCTTTTTTAACATAAGCTGTCCAGTGACTTCCTTCCCCCCTAGATTCGTCTAAATTAATTATTCCACACTCTGTATTTTTAATTTTTTTTGGTAGTTTGTTTCTCATAAAAATACTTCGAAAGTATGGTATTTTTAGTTGTTTAACATATTTAACTATATCAATGTTTGTGAGCGGTTTTCGAGGTATTTTGTTTAACAGTTTTTTGAGTATGGTTTAAGATATAAGCCACAACCTGATTTGTATGGTCTTAAATAAAGTCCACTTCCCTTTTTTCCTACCGCAATAGATTCCATAGTTTGATTATGTCTTTTCTCTTCTTCTAATTTTTGTTTTGCAGCTTTCGCATCATTAACAGCTTTAGCAATTCCAGCTGCACCTCCACCTAGAGCGCCTAAAGCAGATAATCCTGCGAATAATGGTATAAGTGGTAAGAATCCACCAGATTTTGGAATTGGTAGGATTCTCCTTTTTGGAGTAGATACCCTACCATATTTTTTTATAGATGCTAACGCTATTTTAGCACCTGCTTTTAAACTGTTAATATTTTTTCCTTGAATTCCCTTTCTGGCTAGTGAAATAGCTTTGTTTAATGAAATTCCACGTCCTTTACGACCCCTTGTTCTCCTTTTCCTTCTTTTCATCCCCATTCCTAATTTCGTTTTAACTTTCATTGCTCCACTTATTCCTAAAGCAGCAGCTTTCTCACCAAAACTTGAGTCTTTTGCTTTGAACCGTTCCAAAGCTTTCTGAGCTAATAAACTATCAGCAACATGTCTACCTTTTATATCTTTTGAAGCTGAATATGCAATATCATGCACTTTACACGCCTCATCTAAGGGATTTATTCCTTTGTCACCTCGTGCAAGTCTCTCTTCTAATTTGGTTCCCGGACCACAAAAGTTATAACCTGGAAGATGCAGTTCAAAAGGAATTTTATTAATTAGTGTATTTAAGACACCACTTCCTCTCTTTTTAAATGTCCTTTTGCGTTTAATGCGATTTGGATAAGATATAGTCATGTTATAAATCTTTGGATGAAATGAAAAATTTTCTGACACCAAGTTGCTTATATATAAAAACCTGTAAGTTTAAAATCATTTAGTTAATGTCTAAGATGCGGATCGAAAAACAATCCTATACAATCAATATTCGAGATCATGATGTCGCAGAAAATAATTTTCGAAAACATGGACAATTATTTGATGGAAATAGTAAAAGGGGATTAGTGGTTGGACCATCTGGATGTGGAAAAACTAATGTTCTTCTTAGTATTATAGAGGACCCTAATGGTTTGCGATTTGAACATATATATATTTATTCAAAATCCTTGTATCAACCAAAGTATGAATATCTGAGAAAACTCTTCACGCCTCTCAAAGAAATTGGTTTTTACGAATCCGAAGATGAAGAAAATATTATTTCACCAAAAGATATCAATCCAAATTCTATTATAATATTTGACGATATTGTTTGTTGTAATCAAAATATAGTTAAAGATTAGTTTTGTTTCGGAAGACATAAAAATACAGATTGTTTTTATTTATGTCAAACGTATTCATCTATACCTAAACAATTAATTCGTGATAATGCAAATTTATTAATAATATTCCAACAAGATTCAACTAATCTGAAACATATTTATGATGATCATGTTAATATTGATATGTCATTTAAACAATTTAGAGAGTTATGTTTATTGTGTTGGAGAGACAAATATGGATTCTTGGTTGTGGATAAAGACTCAAATATAAATTCTGGAAGATATCGTAAAGGATTTGATTCCTTTATTCATTTATAAATAGCTTGCCAATATCAAGTTTGTATAGTATATGACAAAAACTCAGATGAACAAGATGGATGAAAAAGCGGCAAAATAATTAGTTAAAATTAGAAAGGCAGCTAAACGAAAATTCCAGACATTAAAAGCTGACATACTTCAATCTCAGGTTCAAAAGGAAAGAGAATTAGAACCCATTATAAAGCCTTTGAAGGAATTATTGACAGATAAGTTAAAGAAGGAAAAAATCAAAGAAGAATCGTTGGAAAATTTAAGTTTCTTAACTACAAAGCAGCCATTTTTAACACAACCTTATTTTTCTTCTACACCAACTAAACAAAAAAGAGTATCATCATATGATAAACATTTATTACCAATGGGACTTTCTTTTTTAGAAGAGGAAGAGGTTTTTGAAGGAACACCAGTTAATCTTAGCAACGAATCCGACGAAGGAATTAGACAACAACTTGAAGAAAGCAGATCATATATCCAGAATTTACCTTCAACAAAAACATATAAAATATATTTGGATCAATTTGATCCACTGCCTAGAAAGTATGTAGATGAAATGATAAGAGATACGAAGAGCTTATTCGATCACAAATATGGAATTAGACATAATATAAAAGATGAATCTTTTTTTATTGGCGATTCAAGAATAAAGTTTCAAGGAAAAGATGTATTAGTAAAAGGTCTTACATACGAAGGCACGCCTGGGTTATTTGAATTGTTATTTAAAAAACATCCTCTGGGATACAAAGCTAAAGATGTGGACGACTACATGGATATTTTAAAAAGAACTAATGCCTATCGAAAAAACTATAAAGAGAACGAACAAATTCACGGAACAGTTTCAGATAAATATGTTACTCTTATTCATCCATACCTTGTCGATAAGGAGATTTTAAAAGATCCTCTTAGAGGTAGAACCCGTTCATTCTCCAAACCTCTAGCGCCTGTTACAAGGGCTAGAAATAGAGCTTCTTCCATTGCTCAAACATCACAAATACAACAATATTTTAAAAATTTAACAAAAAAAGGGACAGGTTTCATGGATTTATCTAATAATAAAGTAGATTTTGTTTATTTCGATGATCCCAATGAATTAGTTGAAAGGTTAAAATTATTATTAGCTTCAAAAGCAGCTGGCCACACCGGGCACAATAATGAAATTAACTCTATTATTGAAGAATTAAAAGAGGCCAATATAATTGTATAAAAGGAAAGGTTGTAATTATTTTGCTACACATTCAAAATGACTCTCGACAAATTTGGTAGACACATTTCAAAACGTTTTAATATTAATGTCACATTAGAACCTCTAAAAAGAGAAGTTAATGAACTAAAGGAAAATTATAAAATTGAAAAAATTCAGAATGATCATTTCAGAAGTATATATAACACAAAATATGAGGAATTTAGAGAAAAACTAGAAAAGAATGTTCAAGCAATTGAAAATATAGAAAAAGTATTTCAATTATTACAGGCGGGTTTGAAAACAACAGTGGAGGATTTTGAAAAACGATTTGCTAAACTACAACAAAATGTTGGCAAAAGCATCCAAGATCTAGAGGATTTTAAAAAATACACAAAAGCCTTTTCTTTGGAAAAAATTGTAGAAGATTTAAATGATTTTAAAACTTTTGCTAAGGAGGCTCATCATACTGCATTTTTTAATCGAAAAAATATAATAGCAGCTGAAGTTAAGATTTCAGACATAGAGTCAAAATTGACACAAAGCCAGCAACATATTTCAGACAGTCACAACTAAAACATAAACAAAATATAAAAAACTAAAATGAGTGAAAATATTAAAGAAACTGTAGTGAATGAACCTCATAAACCCGCTAGAAGAAATTACAAAAGAAGACGGGTTATAGTTAAAGAGTTAAACGATTTATGGCAAGCAGATCTGGTTGAAATGCCACCATACGCAAAATTTAATAGAGGATATCGATATATTTTAGTGGTGATCAACGCATTTTCCAAATATGCTTGGGCTGAACCTATTAAGACTAAACAAGGAAAGGATGTTGTGGAAGCTATGGACAAAATTTTAAAAAGTGCTACAAGACCAAAAAACTTGCAAACGGATTTGGGTAAAGAATTTTATAATCAACATTTTCAAAAACTTATGAAAAATTACAATATAAATCATTATAGTACTTTTTCAAATTTAAAAGCAAGTATTGTTGAAAGAGTAAATCGTACCTTGAAAGGTATGATGTGGAAGCATTTTAGCAATCAAGGTAATTACAAGTGGTTGAATATTTTACCAGAAATTTTAAAAAAGTATAATAATAAAAAACATCAAACAACAGGGTTCAAACCTGCTAATGTTAATGAGAAGAACGCAAATGTAATTATGAAAAAATCATTTACACATAAGAAAACGATTGATCCCGAACAAAATAAATTTATATTAAATGATTTTGTTCGAATTTCTAAACATAGGGAAGCATTCTATAAAGGATATACACCAAACTGGTCTACTGAAATTTTTCAAATTAGGGAAGTGCAATTAACAAATCCAACCACTTATCTCTTAAAAGATATTAAAAACGAAAATATTGAAGGTGGATTTTATGAAGAAGAGCTACAGAAGGTAAAACATCCTGATGTATATTTGGTTGAAAAAATACTAAGAAAAAAAGGAAATAAGGCATATGTTAAATGGTTAGGATTGGATAAATCACATAATTCATGGATATTAAAAAAGGATGTATTGTAATATGATTTCTATATATCTTTATTGTAATATAATTTTGAATATATAAATATTAGCAAGAAACACAGTTTTTTAGTTAAAACACCATTATTTTAAACTAAATTTCTTTATTAAATCTTTCATTATAAATTACATTTCTATGATTTACATCTAATATTTTAGAAAACATTTTTTTACAATTTTGTATTCTTTTTTCAAAACGAAGTCGATCCAGATAGTACTGATAATAATCACTTTTGCGTGCTTGTCTTGAGGCATAATTCCAAACAACTAATAAGTGAAATTTGTTTTTGTCTTCATTAATATTCACTGATTTCTTCATAATATTTTCTTTTCGGAGCAATTCTTCTCAATTTATTTTCCAACACGTTCGGATACATCAATAACATCTCCAACATGGTACTAACATTTTCACTGTTAGCATTTTGACTGGGATTTAAAACATTATAAACACTTGTTAACAAGTCCACTGAATTATTGACGAGTGTAGTTTGGAACACATCAAAATATTTTTCAAATTCCTGCTTTTTTATAATTTGAATTCTATAATTAATTAATTCTTGTATTTCCCACAATTTATCAGTAGTGTCTCTAGCGAAATACAAATAATCACCATCACATCTATGAAGTTTTATAATAGGATTTTGATAAATTTTTTCAAATGACAAAGTAAGATCATTAATCTTGACTGGAAAGGGTTCGTTGTTAGATGAATAGAAATAATTTACTACTACTCCCTGATATTTCAAGAGACTTTTCCACTCTTCTTCACTTAAAGTAATACTGAATCCATTTTGGCTTCTAATTTTTATTTTAGCCGAGAAATCTTCCAAACTTATTCCAACTTGTATTAATTTTGATAAGGAATTATTCAAGCAAAACACTTTGTTGTTTAAAAGTTTTTCTTCATTTACTTTTTTTATGTCACTACTATAATAATTTGATTTTGGATCGTTAGAAAAATACTGATTTTTCGAATAATAGGTCATTTTGAGAGACCCAAGTAGACTGCTATCATTTTATGTCACATTTATTCTTATATTAACATCCCTTCCATAATGAAAACGCAAGGTTAATATTTTTTACATTATTTAACATGAAGAGTAAACTTAATAATTAAATTTATAAAACATTATTGACATAATCGACAAGACACAAAGTATAAATATTGATAATGATAAGTTTAAAATTCCGATTATTTTACAAGATTCATTTTTTAAAGATTTCTTAATACTTTCATATTCTGTATTATTTGAACATTCTTCCGTCTGCAAATTCTGAATCCAATTAGTGTCCAAAATAGTATTATTAGGATAATAATATAATATTTTAAAATATTTACTATTTTTTTCATCGTTTTGCATTAAGTGAGAAAAAGCTGAAGTAAAATTATTATTAATTAGTTTGTATTTCATATAGTGACAATGCTTACTTAAAGCAGAATCTGTTTTATTTCCAAAACACGCCATAGCATGTGTTACTCTATTTGGATTATGCACATACAATATATTATTAGCAATGTAATATAAAAGGATATATGGATTAAGGGTCATAATTAAAAATCCAATATAGTTTAAAAAATATATTAAACAAGAAAAGATCTTCACAAGACAAAATAATTCTAAGGACTGACTGTTACATAGTTTAACAAGAGATTAAATATATTTGGTTACAATATTTGAACTAACAAATGAAGAAAGGAAGAAAAAATTTATTTTCAAAAACTATAAATTGTCTAACTGCGGATAGATTCAATACTCTGGTGGATGTTGACCGCTACAATTATGATGTCGATGATAGGATATCAACCCTTCACATACAAGCTATATTTTTACTAACATAATTTTTATTTTGGCGATAAAAAGGAAATGAAAAGTAAAATTTTATTAGTAACAATTCTTATAATTGTATAATAGTTTTACATTCTCCAATGCACAATGCCAAACTTCTACCGTTTTATGAAAATAATACCCAGGAACCTTCTTATATTTACTTAATTTTGGTGTATTAGAAGTCGGAAAGCTAATAATGCTTGCACTGTCTAAAACTTTTTGTAAACATTTTGTCTTTTCAACTCCTTTTACATATACTTTTGGTTTATTATATAAAAAATATATATTTGTAAGAATTGTATCGATCTCGTTTAAGTCAATGTATCCAGATTCCCAGTCTAAGCCATGATATCTTTCACACCATGTAATAATTTTAGTATCTTCAGGAGACAGAATGTTTCTTTTAAATGGAGGTTTAAATAAAAAATTAGAAAGACGAAATCCATCGTAGAGTGCCATTTCTTTAGGAATGTAACCAAAGGAACAATTATACCCTTGAATGTCAATAAAAATGTGTGCGGTACACTCTTCCATGGTGTGCGAGCAAGTGAGGTATTGCTAATAAAAAAATTCGCTTTTTAAAAAGCACGTTGTGCAGTATCATTTAGTATAATTATGAAGAAAAAGAATCAATAAAAGAGAAATGTTGGTGAGAATATATATTGATAAATAGGAAGTACAAACTAAAAATTGTACTTATAATTAAACATGCGTTTACATAACCTTTTTGGTTGTTTCCGGTGCACTGGTGAACATTCCAAAGAGTGCATCGGAATAGCACACGGTTGAGAATTGTAATTGAAATTAGGAACACTGTCACTGCTGGGGCACTTTTTGATGTGAGACCCTTTGACTGTCGGAAGCAGGGTTGCTGTGTCGGTGGCGTTGTTTGACATTGGTGGTGGTGTTGGGCAGGGGATGGATTCTGGATGTCCACTGGGCGAATTTGGCGTTGTGGGAATATCACAAATCCACAAATCCAATAATAGCGCTTCTGCATCTGAATGAAACGTGTCGCAAAACGCACTGAACTCTGTAAAATTCATTTTTGACACTTTGTGGCGCAAAGCTTCATTAATTGATAATTTCATCGTACTATAGCGTGATACTCAAAGGAAAGTATGGTTAAAAGGCGACTGCTGTACTACTGAAGGAAAACAGTACGCGGTTAAATACGGTTTGAAGCAAGCTCCTCCCATATGTAGAAGAAGGCGGTAGAAATACCCCAACCAAAGAGAAAGTCTTTTGAGTGTAGCTTTACTATTGCAGAGATATTCTTAAAAGTGGGTGGATTCGAATGTAGACACCAAAGTACATCCCCTGAAAGTCCGTGCGCATGTCTAGCTTGCTCGGTATGCGCGTGGTACACATTTTGATCTTCTGCGCAGAAAAACAAAAAAGGGGCGCATAAGTGGCTTATACAAGCGAAAATATACTCAATAAAAACAATTTAATTAATTAAAACTATTTTTTGTAAAACTACAACACCAGTAAGCGTGGGTTTTGAAATAGTATACTTAATATCAATAAGACCTATTCTACTTATACATAAAAGCCAATATCTCGCCAATAAGCTTCGTAATAAAAATAAGCAAGTTAATTCCACAGCGTTGTTTTTTTTAAATAATTACAATCTCCAATAGAGATTTTCAATTTCAAAAGATTCTTTATGCGGAAATATTGCTATTTGAACCCTTATTAGAACTAAAGAAACTGTTTAATAGCAGAAATATTTGGTAATCATTTTTTTATTTAATTATCCGTATATCTGCGAAAATTTAAAATTATGTTTTATTTAAATCCATTAAAAATAAATAAATGCTGCTATCGTGCTTGTAAATCTTCGTACTACTCCATTCTCCGCCGTACTTTTTAGTAATTTAATTAGATTTAGAATTTTATTGCGAGTGTTTTCCAATCTTCACTGATAATATTTTTGTGGTTCAGGTTTCCAATAGCCAATGTATATTTTAATTTTCTATTTCGAGCGCCTAGGGGGAGAGGACGCTTCCCCATTCCCCTATGAATGCGCCCTCGATAAAAAAAAATGCATTCTATTACTTTTTATCTCAAATAAATAGCCACAACAGCGTTACTATCAATATTTGCAACACCCATTTTCTTTAATGCTCTTCATAAAAAAAAATGGACATTCAAGAAAAAAGAATGGCGATAGCGATTTTTTTTATCCATCAAAATTTATATTTTAAAATTAATTAAATAATTAATAAAATGTTTATGTTAAATTATCTAAAAAATAATATACTATACAGCATTTTTTTAATTCACTTATTTGCCTCTCACCACACCCCTGTAATATTCTTTAACATCTGTTAGACAAAATTAAATAATTATCTGACCTCAATAACTCAATATCTTATAGTTAATATTTTGGAAAACAATCCCTGCCCCTGTCCCTTCTTAAACCTCCCTATATTATTTTGTATAACCAAGATACAAATAAGACCACAGTAAACGAAAAAATTGTCCATTTTCATGATTTTTTTTAATTATATATAATTGTTTACAGCTTTGTCTCATTTTTGCTAGAAAATAAAAAATCGGTCAAGTTGAAGCTATACTTGCACAATTAGTGTTCCGTGCCACAAGCCACCACCTGAGCAAACCACACCGCGTATCACATCGCTTATGCGCGGAGCATTGAAAATCGTGCAAGGTCAAAAGTTGATTCTTACATCGTGAGAAATATTTTTTATCGAAAAACTTTTTCTCTTAAACCAATGGTTCAGCAGTTACAAGGGAATAAACAATCGAATTATTTATAACAATTGATCGCGATAGAATTTTTCAATCCTGATAATTTTGGTTTAATCTACAGCTAATTTTTAATGTTAATGATTTTTTTCACATTTTTCTGAGCGATCCTTTTGGTGATAAGGGTGGGGACAACAATTTTTAAGCGTTTTTCCCCAAAAATGTTAAAAAAAAAATGCATAAAAAATATATAATATATATTGTTGAATTCATGCTTCAATAAGCTTTCATTTGACAACCTACAGGATGCAATTTTTTTTCCATTTCCCCTAAATTAACTCCCAGAATCAAAACTTTTTATACTCAAGTCTGTAACTGGGTCACTCTATCTATGTGCTAAATTTCATTTTTTTTTACGTCGAATGGTTTGAGAGAAAATCGTCTGTGACAGACGGACGGACGGACACCGAAGTGATTCCATAAGTTTCACGGAACACTAAAAGCTGGTACAGCGGAACCATCCAGGAGAAATATTCTACAAAAAATTATGGAAATTGCTTAATCCGTTCAAGAATTATGCGCGAACATACATAAAAAAAAATAGAAAATATTGGTCGCTTGAGAATCTCTTCTTTTGAAGGCGGTAAAAATGACTAATTTCTAATGCTTTACTAACATCTACACATCAGGATTGCTTCCCTTAAATACGTCACTTCTAGAATAATATATAAGTAGAAATAGCAAAATTTTTTTCTTTTAGCGTGTAAATAAGAATCAGATTTTCATAAAATATATTCTTATTTGTAATTTTATGCAGTTTAGAGAATCTTAAGAAAAATCATTTTAAAACTATGTATAGAGTTTTCCAGCGCATTCACCCTTTTAACAAAATACTTGCCAATATTTTTATTCTGCACAATAAATGAACACAATCGAAATCATTTTATTACATTAATTATTTATTTTGCCTTTAACTCAGTTCACTATATCCTAATTTTCGGACGACTTTCAAACTGCGATCAAACGTATACGAACCTCTGTCTCTGCTAATATGTGCTAATATAGTAAAAATAAATTAATTTAAAAAATGAAAATATCTTAAGTGCCTTATTTACTGTGGTAGTGCCATAGTTCCGTGGTCCCTTATGGCTATCCACCAGTGGTACAAAAAGTAGTTTGGGTAGACCGCCTAATCGCCTAAGGAAGATATCACACTCCTTCGGTTGCAGAATAGACCGCTCTTCGTAACCGTGTCGCTATACACATACAAACACCTACACAGAAAAATAGGATAGGAAAAGATATTGAGTGATTCGAATGTCAATCATCAAAAAATGGGTTAAAAATCAAAATTTAATCGTCGATTGCTCCCTTCCTATAAAAAACGAAGAAACCTAAAAATATGGCAATTACGTATTTCGGCGACCTCTTTCCGACCAGGTATATCAGATTTTGATTTGGATCCATTTTGACCACGAAAAAAATTCCGTCAAAAATATTCATCAAAAATCGTAATTTTCAGTTTTTCCCAAATTTCCACTGGTTTTAGGTATAGGTAAATGTATTGCAAGAAGAAAGTATTTGAGATTCTAAAGTTTGACGTGTCATACCGATTTTCTGTCCGACGTTTCGTTTTCGAGCAATGTAGAATTCAATATGGGTCTGCAAGTGACTTTTTCGATCTAAAAAAAAATTCTAAAGTGTGACTTCCCATTTTTCCGAATACCGCCAGTTTCAATAGGATTCTGAAGCTTCCAGTCCTCTACAAACTCCGAAAATTTAAATCGATTTAATTAAGTTTTGCGACCTGTAATCGATCCAATATGAATTCGCGGAAATTTCGATTTTGACGTTTAATAACTCCGAAACGAAACACCCTGTATAACTGAATTTTTTATCGAAACTAGACGCACTATCCCTCTATTAACCCAGAAAATTTAGTCGCTCCCGCACTAATCGTTTTCGAGAAAAAAAATTGAAAATGTGAAAATGTCCAAGTCTGCGACAACCAACGGACATTTTTTTCACCAAGCAAGGGGTATATAGACCGCTTCGCGGTCTAATGTAAAGATCACTAAGAAAAAATATAGTGACTTTCTTGCTAAACTTTCCTTATTTTCTACCAGTCTTACTTACATATTTTTTAAACCCTTTATTTAACTTATTGCAATAATTTTATTGAGATTTTGTTGACAATATTAATATTTTCTTAATCCGTGCAGAAAGAAATCTTTGAAAAAAGTCACACGGGTGGGTGGAATAAGATAACATCTGAATAAGGTTGGTATTTGCCTACCGAATGCTTTATTTACCCACAGGTATATTTTTACTGGTTCTATTACAAGATTAGATAATTTACCGATATTATTAAATTATTTAGTGTAGATATGGAACCCACGGAGGGTGAGGCTCTTATTTTGTAGAACTTGTCTAATTGTTTGGCATTCTGACATATTTCTCATAGCGTAGGAAACGAATTTACGTTGTTGTGCCCCGGAAACAATTTTTGTCATAATTACATTTAATTTTAATAATAAATCAGCACACTATTGTTTACAAAAATAAATCCATATTGTATTAAATTTTTTAGCCTATTTTGTGGTTATAGAATTATAGAGAAAGTGTTAAAAGTATGAAAACACCTCATATTTGGTCTACATTTTATTTGAAATATCTTACGGTAAATCACTGACGGCAACGCTCACGATATTTTATAATCTCGAATGAAAAAAGCGTGGTATACCAAAAAACAGGTATGAAATCTTTAAAAGGGAAATAAGATAAGCAGCGAAATTGTTGTGACTATGGCAAAGCTGCTAGTCCAGAAGAACAAACCATTTTTCCATTCGTTATCAAGAGAGTTATAGTGAAAATACTGTAATGAGTGCCGAAGCATGTCACTGTTCCTAGCATTACGCGTAATGAACTTACTATTTTGTGAACATTGATATAGAAGTCATATTTAAAAGTATTCTGCACTTTAAGCCACTTTAGTGCTTTAAACCTAAGGTTAAAAATATATCTGACAATTATGTTGCATAATTTAAATTCTTCTTCGTGAAACAAAGGAGACAAGCATGTAATGAATTTCGGCTTCGTCGCCTGGGGCTATGATCGGGATAATATAGTAACGGTTTAATCTTTCTTATTCGATACATTGCAATTTGTAGGACACACTGCGTTATTTACAAAAGAGAAAACTCTGGTCATGGGCGTCCACAAGGGGTGTTTTTTAATAATTACAATAAATAAAATATTTTTTACAATTATTCAAGTAATTCAATTGAAGCAAGACTAATTTATATTCTATAATAAATTAAAAAGCATAGGCCGGTCGATCAAGAGCACTGTATAAGTCAGGGTCGAAGTGGATATGAAATTTATTTTTATTGTATTCTGTATTTCATATTTAAAACAGTATTGAATAGTTAGCTTTAATACTCGTCGCCGCTCGTATTTTTTTAAGCTTTCGATAAGGATTGCTCGTGACTGTCTGTGGCAGTGTATTAAAAATGCTATTGGTAGTTAATAGGTTTGTTTCTGCAGCAGTTTGAAACTAGTCAGAGACAATCTTCTAGGAAAACAGTTTGCTAATCGAAACCGGACAATCTCATTGGCTCTAATTGATTTGAAACTGCTGCAGAAACAAACCCAATAGTAGCGATGTTAAAATATGTTTTTGTTATGAACTATAAAATAATAATTAGAGCGTCGCGTTCTAATCGGATTTTTAATACCATTACGTATAGTAATGTATGTACATACTCAGAGTTAACATAATCAAAGTTATCTTAAAATATATAGCAAGTTTGTTGTTAGCTACCTACTTTAAAAATTTATTCACGAATAAAATATTTGGGAAATATATTTATATTGTTACAAATACAGTAAAGAAGTGTAGTCCCTCGCTGAAATAACGGTTCAGTGCTCTTTATTTGCCGGGGTAATAAATATTTATTTAAAAAATATTTATCTCCCGCTCCTCAAATATTTAAATAGCCGGGGATTCAGTGCACCCCCTTGCACCCTCGTTGAGGTGCCCATTTTAAAAGTATATTTTTTACTTTGTGTGAGCTGTGGCGTCTTAACTGCATCATGACAGAGCTTTAATTTATTTTAGGCCACGTAAATTAAAAAAAGGTGTAAAGTTGACGATTAAAAGTGAAAAGTTCGCTCTAAAATTTTAGAATTAAATCCTGCAGGAACATTTTAATTTATTCGCATTAAAGAGGCGAATTGAAAAAAATAAATAAAGTAAATAGATAATTGGGATGTTCAAGTTGACTGGCGCAAAAATTATATTCATATGACCCCAAATCAACAATATTAACTACAAGTAATGTAATGTTTAATGTCTTGTCTGGAGACGCCGCTGCGCTGGTCGAAATTTTGAGGTCATACTCCGCTCTGCAAAAGTGAAATCTGATTTTTAAGGTCTCTCCGTATATTTTCAAGTATACATAAGCTATCTGTTAACCATTTAGTCAAGTCCATTCGTATAAAACATTTTAAAAATATTCTTTGAAGCTTAAAAAAATTTAAGTTATTTTTTAAACTGTTTTTTTAACATATTAGTCCTATTTATAATGTGATCAGAGATAAGAACATCAACCCTGATATTGGATGGGTGTGTCCTCCGATTATAAGGCAACAATTGTAGCTGGACGTCCGTTGGTTTCACAACATCACATACCAGGGAACCCTGATAATTTGGAAAGGGACTCTCCTTCCTAGTCAACAAGGTGACTAGCACAACATCCAGATGGATTGGATGGGATATATCGGGACTAGATGTGTAAAGTGCTTAGAGACAATTTTAGTAACAGTGTTAGTTAAATATTCAGAGAAAATTTTAAATATAGCGTTAAGTTAAGAAGTAAGTTTTTCCAATTTTGCTTAGTTAAAAATATTTTTTATGTGCTTTATGCATAAATCTTCTAACCCCTAAAATAATTTCTTTTTTTGATTGATTGGCTGGGTATCGAGGTGAAAAGTGCTTAGAGACACTTTTAGGGATATTGTTTTTCCATTTTTGTGTCATTAAAAATATTTTAAACAGGCTCTATGCATACATTTCATTTTTTTTAAGATTTTGTAACTATGAAAACAAACTGTCTAACCATTTTATTCTGCCAAATAAAGTGTAGTAATGTATTATTTTTAGTTAAACTTTATGGTGCAGTGCAGTGTTTTGTAGAAAATAAAAACATTTTATTATTTTTAAGTTTGATTGGATTCGTTGGGATATACTGAGACTAGGCATAGTGTTTAGAGATAATTTTGGGGACAATTTTAGTTCAATGGTGTTTAGATAAGTAGTTTAAAGTTAATAAGTTTTAAACATGCTTTATGACATAATTCTTTAAAACTTTTTACCGCTATTATTTTATTTTGGTAAATATTATGTTTAATTGTATAGTAATTAAATGTGTTATTTTTGATTACACTTTACATATGGTGCTAATGTGCAATGTTTTGTAGAAAATAAATTTAATATGGTATAATTGGGATACTTGTATCCCTATCGATGGTAATTATTTCATTTCCACTATTACAAATCCGACAAGTTTTTGACAAAATTATTAGATATAGTGATCGCCTACAAATATAGCAATGTAAGCCCATTTTTCGAGTGTCTTAGTTTTATTTTTATGTGCGTGTTTACGTTATTGTAGGATCGCATGTCAAAAAAAAATATTGATGAATGTAGAAGCAAAAATAACTGGCGAAGTTGTTACCATCTTCGTGATTTATTACTTTTTACAAAGGGATCTGGATCTAGTTCTGGAGAGTCCTTGTAGTCGAACTGTGGAATAATTTCTTCTACATCAACACATGATTTCTAATTCTTCTTCCATTTCAAATTTTTAATTAGTAAATAGGGAGTTAAACTAATTATGATATGCTAATTGGGGTCACAAATTCAGTAAAATTTAACTTTAAATCTTAACTTCGCTTTTAATCTCGTCATATACGGTAGAGGCGGAGGAAAATTTTAGGCGGAGTAAATAGGGAGTTAAACTAATTATGATATGCTAATTGGGGTCACAAATTCAGTAAAATTTAACTTTCACTCTTAACTTCGCTTTTAATCTCGTCATATACGGTAGAGGCGGAGGAAAATTTTAGGCGGAGTAAATAGGGAGTTAAACTAATTATGATATGCTAATTGGGGTCACAAATTCAGTAAAATTTAACTTTCACTCTTAACTTCGCTTTTAATCTCGTCATATACGGTAGAGGCGGAGGAAAATTTTAGGCGGAGTAAATAGGGAGTTAAACTAATTATGATATGCTAATTGGGGTCACAAATTCAGTAAAATTTAACTTTCACTCTTAACTTCGCTTTTAATCTCGTCATATACGGTAGAGGTGGAGGAAAATTTTAGGCGGAGTAAAATTATGAGGTAAACTAATTATAGGGAGTTAAACTAATTATGATATGCTAATTGGGTCTCTCAGTTCAGAGGCGGAGGTAAAAAAAAATTATTATTTTAAAATATGGAGTAAAACTAATTAATTTTAATATATGGAGTAAAACTCGTTAATTTTAATATGCAAATTAGGAGGAGTACAGTAATTTCCCTATCTATAACCTACTGTGCCCAATAGTAAACTTTCCACTCATATAACAGATATACTTACATTGGCGTACAGCAGGGACAACGAATACTATACAACAGATTCTTTTCAATTTGCTGAATTTATTAACGAAAAACAGCTCCCTGAGGGCTATGTACTAATAAGCTTAGATGTTATCTCTCCCTTCAGTAACATCCCACATTATTTAGTTACCCAAAGCATAGAGAAAAGATGGCAGGATATATCACCCTTAACGAAAATTCCCAAAAACCAATTTTTAGAGATAGTAAAATTTATTTTTGACTCAACTTACTGCCAACTAGACAACATATATTACAAACAAATTTTAGGTACTCCAATGGGAGCCACACTGTCTCCAATAGTGGCTCAATATGCCCTGGATGACCTCTGAGAGGTCTGCATTCCACAATTAACTTTCCAATTACCCTTTTTAAAGAAATATGTAGACGATATTGTCTGTACAGTTCCTGAAAATAAAAAAATAGAAATACTGAGTGTCTTCAACTCATACAACTCCTTCATACAATTTACTATGGAAGAAGAGTCAGAAAGAAGTGTCCCCTTTCTAGACACCAAATTAATTCGGACACAGGACAACTAGGTGATCTTAGATTGGTATATCAAACCTACTAACTCAGGTAGATACATGAATTACAACTCATACCACACAGAAAAAATGACGATCAACCTGGTACTAGCCCTCAAGTCACGAATCGAAAAAATAAGTCACCATACACTCAGACAAAAGAATCTGGACAGACTATATCGTACATTACTTGAAAACTCATACCCCAGGGTTTGTTAAAAAAATTTATATATAACACCAGAACGTTGGCCACTGTAAGAGATAGCCCCCTATACCCAACCCAATCAAACCCAACCCAACCCAACCCAATCAAACCCAATCAAACCCAATCAAACCCAATCAAACCCAATCAAACCCAATCAAACCCAACCCAACCCAACCCGGGTGTCTCACCTGAAATCGATGCTTTTAATTCCTTTAATAGAGCTCTATACTACTATTCTCTACCAGCAATAGACTCTAACACCACAAAGATTATTAAAGTCTTCAAAAACACACCAACAATAAAAATAACGCAGCGATTCTCTAAGACGGTAGGCACCATTTTCACAAAGCTCAAAGATAAAGAAAAAACAAGAGACAAATCAGGCGTTGTGTATAGTATTCCTTGTTCTTCCTGTGATAAGGTGTATATAGGACAAACGTCTCGAGTGCTTAAAGACAGGCTTAACCTCACACAAGAGCGACTTCAGGTTAAAAAGACCCTCTTGTGCTTTAGCTGAACATCATATAGAAACTGGTCATGATCCAAATTACTCAGAGACCAACACTATATATACAGAAAGTAAACTGAGAAAAAGACTCTTCTTAGAAATGGCAGAAACACACTTAACACCAAACTGTCTTAATAAAAAAAGGGACATCGTAGATCTGAGTTCAATCTACTCGTATATTGTCACTCTAAACAAAAATAAGACCACAGAGGGGTCTCACAACTCCTCTTTGGAAATTTAAAGAAAAACGAGCCTAACGTACTCAGTTTATTTTCACCTCAAAATGTCCAACTGTCTTAAAAGCACCAGACGAAATAAATTCCCCTTTTCTTTCCTTTTTTTTGTTTATTGCCTTTTTTATTAACTTTTGTTCTCAACAATCATAGAATAACCCACTACAAACAGAAATTAAAAAAAAATAACCGTGATTGATATGATAAGACCAAGATCAATAGTGTGACAACTCACTTAAAAAAATGAAATGCATAATCAGGAGCCAATGGAAGGGTGTGCTGTCTCCCTAGGTGACAAGAGAGACAGTACAGCTTTCTAGAGAAAAATCATTTAATTTAAAAAATGTGTTGGGTGGGTTGCTTGACGCCATCTGCAAGTGGCAGGTGTGGGGGCGGCTCTGCTTACGCCATCTGACATATTAACTTATAACCAACAAACCTTGGCAAAACAGAATGCGTTTCCTGACCAACGCCATCTATTGCACGACGGTCTGTTTGGATGGTTGGAGCATTCTGTAATATTCTCCAGCCTTCTAGACCGACAGTTCTGACACTGTTGACACACTAGATCTTAACCTGACTGCGTCAAACTGTAACGAAATGTGGCCCAAACCTCAGGGTACTCCAAAAGCAATTATGTAATTACAATAACGTATATACAAACTGTAAGACCTGGGTTGGAGTGTTTGTCCTTTTGTACCAGATGTTACGAAGGTTATTGTAACTCACTTTGCACCCTAGGGAATGTCCAACATATTGTAAATTAATTAAGTTACTAACCGTACTCTGTGTTGTAGCCTTGATAAAGAAAATAAACATTTTCGAAAGCTTGGCGTAGTAAAAAAAGAGTTTTATTTCCGATGCCCGAATAGACTGAAGCCTCAACAACTACTGAGTTTATATATATATATATATATATATATATATATATATATATATATATATATATATATATATATATATATATATAATATACCATTTCGGAGATAGCAATAGTGGTATCACCTATATTAGACACCCTGTATATATATATATATATATATATATATATATATATATATATATATATATATATATATATATATATATATATATATATACAGGGTGTCTAATATAGGTGATACCACTATTGCTATCTCCGAAATGGTAAAAGATACGAGGTCGGTTAAATTAGAGAAAATGTGCCATTTCTAGTCCCTATTCATATTCCGTTTACGGAGTTGCCAAATTCTCTATAGTTTCTTATCTACAGGGGATTTTTTAAAAATAGTCGAAAATTTAATTCTTAAATATCTCGAAAACTATTATAGTTAGAAAAAAGTTGTTTCTACAAAAATCACACGATTTTTTACCTTCTCTAAAGTAGCGTTATTGGTTTGTTTATACCATTTGTTTTTACTGAGTTACTGATACTAACTTGTTTTTTCCAAATACGGACCTGGATTTTTTGCTGCATTTTTTGAAAGAATACTTCATACCCTTTACAACTGTATATCACTTGATTATGTTTTTCGACGTTTTGGTGAAGAATAGTATCATCATCAGGATATTCTACCAGTACGGACCTGGCATTTTTCAAGTTAATGCGCCATTTCACGACCTATTATGGCGACAATTAGGTCAGAATCAGTAACTATGGATTAAATTGTTTTAACTGGTAAATTTTAATTATAATCATGATTACTAACCAGGACCCTCAAGTTTGTAAAATTGGTCCAACGCCTGAAAAAAGCATAAGCTTAGTTTTAATTATAACAAATCCTAATAATTAATTCTTAGAAGCGTTATTGGCTTCGTGTGATCAGTCCAATCCCGTCCATCAACCTGTTCGTCAGCCCGTCCATATGTTATAGTTCAACGCAACGCCAAAAAATACAGCAGGAAACGGATTTTAGATTCGAATTTCTAATAATCCGAACCCAGTAAATATGACAATGGTTTAATGCTAAAATATAGTTAAATGTCTTTAATTTGAGATAATATGGTTTGTTTTCAAAGCCAGTAAATAGTAATTCAACTGTACCAGCAGAATAGGTTGCAGCAGAAATGAAACCATTAGGTAAAATAGGATTATTTATTATTATCTTTTGAACTGAAAGGTGATTTTTGGATACAAAAATATTAAAAACGCAAATAATGAAGACGTATCATCAAGGGTGCCTTTTACAATATGTAGTAAACTTAACAACTAGTTAGGTGCTGTTAATAAAGGCCGCTAATTATATCTGATCTGAGTCTGCTAAAGTTTTGCTTTCAATAACTCATTGGCTTAAGTGCTGCAATTTGACAAACTTTAATGACCGAAGGGTTCTGGTTAGTAATCATGAACATAGTTTACAATTGAACAATTGTTGAATAATTTAAACCACAGCAATAGGTTGTGAAATTGTGCCTTAACATGGAAAATCCCAGGTCCGTATCGATAGAAAATCCTGATGATGTTGTTATTCCTGATCAAAACGTCGAAAACCATAATCAAGTGATACATAGTTGTAAAGGGTATGAAGTATTCTTTCAAAAAATGCAGCAAAAAATCCAGGCCCGTATTTGAAAAAAACAAGTTAGTATCAGTAACTCAGTAAAACCAAACGGTATAAACAAAACAATAACGTTACTTTAAAGAAGGTAAAAAATCGTGTGATTTTTGTAAAGACAACTTTTTCTAACTATAATAGTTTTCGAGATATTTAAGAATTAAATTTTTCATTATTTTTAAAAAATCCCCCATAGATAAGAAACTATAGAGAATTTGGCAACTCCGTAAACGGAATATGAATAGAGACTAGAAATGGCACAGTTTCTCTAATTTAACCGACCTCGTATCTTTTACCATTTCGGAGATGGCAATAGTGGTATCACCTATTTTAGACACCCTGTATATATATATATATATATATATATATATATATATATATATATATATATATATATATATATATATATATATAGACAGTGAGGGCATAAAGTCTGGAAACACCTAGTTTTTTACGAAACTATACATTTTCGGAAGAAACGCCGAAACACGTCGATTTTGTTCTCATTTTCTACACATTCTGAAAATATTTAATTATATACAGGGTGTGCCATAAAAGTTGGGCATTTGTCAAATTTGATTTTTTAAATAGAACACCCTGTATATTATTCCATTTTTGAATTGTGCGTTAGAAAATCAACATGTTTTGTATAAACCACCCTTCCTCTAAAATCAATTGTTTGCGAGATATTGCAACTTGAAAATTGTTAGCCCGCAAAATTAAATAAAGTCAAATAATAATTTAACACATTTTTATTTTAACAACAACAATCCAACTGAGACAATTTTAACGCAGCAAATGCTGAAATTGTTGGCCGTTAACTTCCGGCAATATCCTAGCCTATCCATAAAATCCTCTTGCCGAATTTCATCCCTTATACGATTTTTTAAAGCTTCTATGTTAGGAGGTCTGTTAAAGTAAACTTTACTTTTTAAATAACCCCACAGGAAATAATCAAGGCGGGTCAAATCCGGTGACCTCGCAGGCCATTCTATGGGGCCACGACGTCCTATCCACCTGTTAGGAAATATCTCGTTGAGATATTGCCTAACAGCTAGCGCATAGTGAGGTGGGGCCCCATCTTGTTGAAACCACATTGTTAAGGCTGGTGTATCAGGCTCATCACCTGGATACCGCTGAGCTAAGGCAGGAATTAACTCTACTTGCAAAAAGTCTAGATACATTTGGCCGGTCAAATATTCGTCAAAAAAATAGGGACCAACAATCTGGTCTTGAAATATTCCTGCCCAAACGTTGACTTTTTCGGGATGTAGCGTATGAGCCACTTGAGCCCAATGGGGATTCTCTTTAGACCAATACCTACAGTTTTGCCGGTTGACAGTACCATTGAGAAAAAAGGTAGCTTCATCCGAAAATAAAACATTTGCACAAAACAAGGGATCCATGTTGCACCGTTCTTGCATATTTTCACAAAACTGGAGTCGGCGGTCATAGTCATCTTCGTTTAATTCAGGTATTAGTCTTATTTTGTATGGATGATATTTCTCTTTATGCAGAATATTTTTCACTGATGACTGACACACGTTTAAATCTAATGCCACTTGATTGGTTGTCCTGGGCAGATCTTTTACAGTCCCATGTTCATGAAATTTTTTAATAATTTTGCTGACCGTCGATTTTGTAATTGCTTGTCGCTCTGGATGTGTGTTATTAAAAAGTTCGCAAACTTCGTCAACATGCCTACGACGATCTCCCCAGCCAAACATCATAAGGATTTCAATCCTTTGGGTCTCGGAAAGCATATTTTAAGATACAAATTACTATCTTATTTAAATGTGTTTGATTTTTGACACAACTATCATAATGGGACATGCTGGTTTCCAGGGTAGTGCAATAATTCAAGGTGTAAGAATTACCAATTTTCAAGTTGCAATATCTCGCAAACAATTGACTTTAGAGGAAGGGTGGTTTATACAAAAGATGTTCATTTTCTAACGCACAATTCAAAAATGGAATAATATACAGGGTGTTCTATTTCAAACAAAAATCAAATTTGACAAATGCCCAACTTTTATGGCACACCCTGTATATAATCAAATATTTTTAGAATATGTAGAAAATGAGAACAAAGTCGACGTGTTTCGGCGTTTCTTCCGAAAATGTACAGTTTCGTCAAAAACTAGGTGTTTCCAGACTTTATGCCCTCACTGTATATATATAAATATATATATATATATATATATATATATATATATATATATATATATATATATATATATATATATATATATATATATATATATATATATATATATATACAGGGTGTAACATAAAAGTTGGGAATAAATTAAACGGTAGATTCCTTAGTAAAAAATAATAGTTTTTTTTTCATATAAAGTTATGCCCTACGGGACTTCGTTTCCAACTTAGAGGGTGTTGAAAATTTTAAAAAAAATTTGTTTTTGTTTAATAACTTTCGAACACCAGAAGATATGGAAATAAAATTTTAGCCATAGCTTCATTTGGTAATGCCCTAGTAAAATTGAAAACATTGACTTTGTAGCTTACGCAGTGGCGTGCATACGAATATTGCCGTAGGGCTTTCCAAAGAAAAAAGTGCTACGCCACTGATAAAAATATTTTTTTGTTAATTTGTTAGAATACGCATTTTGTTTTAAACAGAATTTCCCTTTTGCGATTTCTTTGGATCTCTTGCCATTTCCCGTAATTAAATCTTTTGTAAATACCAGTTTTTCCACTGCTTACATGGGAATGAATAGTAACTTTGAAATTTAAAATGTATTCACCAATAATAATTAACAAAACAACAAACAAAATTACAAAAGGTGCTGAAAATGTTGTCCTCCAACTTCTATACATTTTTCGATGCGTTTCTCATGGATTCTCTAACTCGTCCAAAAATACCAGGCATCGCTCGAATTTGCTGACACCCCATTTGAACTCTTTGACGAAGAGTCAGGAATGGGAGTGGAATAAACTATGTTTTTTAAGTGCACCCATTAATAATAATCCAATGGATAAAGGTCGGGCGAACGAGGAGGCCACGCTCTTGGCCCTCCACGCCCTATCCATTTATTCCGGTAAGTTTCATTAAGGTATTCTCTTATTTCTCGCCTAGAGTGAGCTGGGGCGCCATCATGCATGAACCACATGTGCTGGCGGGTTTCAATTGGGAGTTCTTCTAATAAAGGTTGTAATCCATTTTGAAGAAAATCCAGATATCATAAGCCATCTAGTCTATTGGGTAGTACTACAGGTTCAATCAGAAAATCGCAAATTATTCCTGCCCAAACATTAATAGAAAATTGTTGCTGGTGCCGGGACTGTGTTATTCCATGAGGATTTTCATCAGTCCACAGATGGAAAATGGCAAGAGATACAAAGAAAACGCAAGAGGGAAATTTTGTTTAGCACAAGATGCGTATTCTAAAAAATTAACAAAAAATATTTTTATCAGTGGCGTAGCACTTTTTTCTTTGGAAAACCCTACGGCAATATTCGTATGCACGCCACTGCGTAAGCTACAAAGTCAATGTTTCAAATTTTACTAGGGCATTACCAAATGAAGTTACGGCTAAAATTTTATTTCCATATCTTCTGGTGTTCGAAAGTTATTAAACAAAAACATTTTTTTTTAACATTTTGAACACCCTGTAAGTTGGAAACGAAATCCCGTAGGGCATAACTTTATATGAAAAAAAACTATTATTTTTTACTAAGGAATCTACCATTTAATTTATTCCCAACCTTTATGTTACACCCTGTATATATATATATACCGGGTGTCAACGAATCTATTAGACAAGTCATAACTTCTAGAGTATAAAATATATAAAAATTAGATTTGGTATAGGTAAATGGTATGAAAAGAGGAGAGTTTTCGCATATTTTTTTCCTTTCCGGCCACTTCCGGTTTCACCGGAAATGGCTCCGGTTTTGAATTTTTAAATGGAATACCCTATATATTTTAAAATTTTTGGATTTCTGAGACAATTCTGGATTAGAATTTGACATTTTGAAAAGTTTTTACGCCTTCTTGATTTTTTGAGAGCCGCTTTTAATATTGCATCTAGGTGGCCATGATCGCTCGCAAACTAACCAACGGACCTCAGGTGATGTCAGAAAATTACAATCGCAAAGTTTTAGTAAATAGTATGATAGATAGGAATAAGACAAGTTGGAAAAATCACATTTTCCTGTCTAACTATTATTTTTCAAATGGCGACCCTTCTTTGACAAGTACTTTTCGAAAAAAGAATTTTGTGACGAATTTAACGATACCAATTTATTTGCGACTGGATTAAAAAAATTAACAAATTTAATACATTAACATAACAAAATTAACAAAATGATCTAACAACTTTAATGATGCTTCAATTAAAGTACTACCTATCTAAAATTTATCAAAAATCTTACTGTAGTAAATGTTCAAAGTGCATTCCTCCGTGTTCACGACACATATCAGCTCGTTCAATTGTTTCTCTCAACGCGTTTTGCAACATTTGAGGCGTTATACTTCTGAATGCCCGTAGAATTCTTTCTTCTAAGATTTCAAGAGTGGCTGGGGCTGTTGGATAGTAGACCCTCTCTTTAATATATCCCCAAATAAAAAAATCAAGGACAGTGAGATCCGGTGAGCGGGGAGGACACCGTACTGGACCATTGGTTGCAATAACTTGATTATTAAAATGCCCTATTAAGTAATCAAGAACTTCTCTGGTATTGTGAGGAGGTGCTCCATCTTGTTGGTAGTAAATTCGCCGTAAATCTTCTAAAGGTAGATGTTCAAGATGTTCCTCGATTTCATTTTGTAGAAATCCTAAGTATCTAGCCCCTGTTAACTGACCTTGAAAGAATATGGGCCCAATTATTCTGTCTCCAACGATACCAGCCCAGACATTCACCCCAAACCTTTCTTGAAAATTGCCCTCTCTCATTTCATGTTGATTTTGTGTGACCCAGTAACGAGTATTTTGCTTATTGAACATACCATTCTTTGTAAATCGGGATTCGTCGGAAAACAGAATAAAATTGATAAAATTGGGGTTAATTCTATGATTTTGAAGAAGCCAATCACAAAACACTACCCGTCTATCGCCATCGTCAGGATACAAATGTTGATGTAACTGATATTTGAATGATCGATATCCGTGCTTTTTCAATATTTTTCTTGTTGATTGATGACTTATCTGAAGTTCTTGACTAATTTCTCTTAAAGAAGCCATTTTATCAACCTCAACCATAGCAAGAACGTTAATCTCAGTCTCTTCATTTATGATAAACCTCTGTTCCGCCTCTCGATTTCTTTCTTGCCTTAACCACTTCTCAACATACAGAAAATACTGATGACCTGGATGATGCTGATTGGGATATCTTTGAGCATACAACTCAGCAGCATTCCTTGAATTTCTCTGACATTCTCCAAATATTAACAACATATCAACTTTTTCACTTTGAGTATACATTATTTTGATGAAAAATTTAATTGAAATTTAACGAAAACTAAAAAACTTTCACTATCTGCCCATAAAGCATAATGTCATTGTTATTAATTAAGTGAGAATTTTGTTTTTCACAGAAGACTAGATGAAAATAGCTACAAAATATTATGCACCATGGCTATCCATGGCACACTTCACAAAAGTAAATAAATTATTATCCAGTATTTTGCTTAGCAATGGGTAGGTATTTAATTTATGTTCTTATTTTTAGTCCAATCGTAAATAAATTAGTATCGTTAAATTCGTCACAAAATTCTTTTTTCGAAAAGTACTTGTCAAAAAAGGGTCGCCATTTGAAAAATAATAGTTAGACAGGAAAATGTCATTTTTCCAACTTGTCTTATTCCTGTCGATCATACTATTTACTAAAACTTTGCGATTGTAATTTTCTGACATCACCTGAGGTCCGTTGGTTAGTTTGCGAGCGATCATGGCCACCTAGATGCAATATTAAAAGCGGCTCTCAAAAAATCAAGAAGGCGTAAAAACTTTTCAAAATGTCAAATTCTAATCCAGAATTGTCTCAGAAATCCAAAAATGTTAAAATATATAGGGTATTCCATTTAAAAATTCAAAACCGGAGCCATTTCCGGTGAAACCGGAAGTGACCGGAAAGTAAAAAATATGCGAAAACTCTCCTCTTTTGATACCATTTACCTATTCCAAATCTAATTTTTATATACCTTATACTCTAGATGTTATGACTTGTCTAATAGATTCGTTGACACCCGGTATATATATATATATATATATATATATATATATATATATATATATATATATATATATATATATATATATATACAGGGTGTTTCATTAAGGGTGATGAGGTACCATATCTCAGGAATTGATACTCCAGGAGCTTTGGAAAAAAATCCTAAGAAGGAAAGCGGCCAAGAGAATTTGCTGGAAATAATTTTTAAGTTCCTAACTCTGCCGCTAGGGGGCGTAATTGCTGTGGTCATTTAAGAAAAGACATTTTTCTGGAAATTATCCCTATAAAAGCTATCAAAAAAATATTGCACTGATAATTCTACTAGAATTCTACATCTTTTTGGTTTAACACTTTTTGCTGTAAGATGTAAAATTAGGGCGGAAGAGGAGGGGGAAAGTCTACTGATAAAAGTGTCCATAACTTTGGTTTGACTCAACCGAATTTGATGAACTTGGTCTCGTTTAAGAAAGGAAGGCTTGCTAATTTAAACAAAATAATGGCTGTGTTTTAAAGGATTTTAAGCTGCATCCCTGTCATGTAGTTTTACACCAGGCCCTTTCAGAGACTGATTTTGACAGGCGGCGGGATTATTGTTATTGGTTAAGAGGTATGTGCAACGGAAATTGCCAGTTCCTCTCCTTGATTTTATGGACAGATGAAGCAACTTTTACTATACAGTATCCATTTGGTTTTGAGAATGATGACAGAACCCCATTTTACAATGGACAAATAAAGTATATCTATCTCACCTTTTTTTCTTTATCATACTCACATAATATGAAATTTTGACAACTAGAAAAAGTTAGGTTTAAGTTGAGATAAACATCAAAGATGACATATTTTGAGCATGTCCCATAAGTTTTTTCTGTAGTGATAATAAACGAATAAACCTTTATTTTTCTGTGTAGAAAATGTTTGTACAAAGTGTTGGCCGCTTAAATTTATTTATTCTATAAATCTGTTACTGGCTAACAACTGCCGAAAAAGTACGCAGTTACGTTACTTACTAAGGCCGGGCATTGTGGAGATGATTAACCAGGAACCTCGATTCCAAATTCCAAATAAAGTTCGATAAAGAAGTCAGAGAGGAGGAAAGCTTGGAAAATTACCCTACCCCTAATCATACAAAAATTTTGGTTTTCAGTTACAGTAAAAGTACCAGTGCAAAGTGTGTTTATCCTTCTAGAGCTAAAACTCTCAACATTTAATTGAGAAACTGTCACATTGAGTTAAACAGTTATAATTTTTATTTCGACAAGTACTTTAAGTTAAGAATTTCACTGTTCGCAGGTAGGTTTTGTAGAATTGATCAGAGAATAGGGAATATTTCTTTAAACTCTTGTTATGATTTATTTTAATAAAAAATCTTTACTCAATTTTGCCTATTTTTCTTGATTTATTAAAAAAAATGCCCGTGCATATTAGGTATATAGAAATTAAGACAGAATTAAATTATCATTCATAAGCATATGGTTATTGGGCAGTAGCTATCTTCAAATAGTAAAATTTTTACGTTTATTATCTGTTAGCAGTACCTATGCTAACAGAGTTATGTTTAAAAAAAATTAGTTGAAACCCAATCAAACTCCTCTAGGTTCACACTGTTGTGAATGAGGTTTGTGTGTGTCCACACAGAGCAAGAAAGACACTACTGTTACGAAAGAATAAACATCTGTCTATTAACATTATGATAGTGGATATTTTGAAATGAAATTTACAAAATTCTAAGTCTGCAGTAACAAGCAAAAGGTGGAATTGGCAAGGCACTAATTATTGTTCATATCAACTGTAGGTTTAGAACACTAATATAAAGAATCTTATAGACTGATAGAGTTGCGATAAAACACTCAGGTGCCTGAGGAGAAAGGATTGCATGGAGAAGCAGTGTATAGTATTTTGACAAACTTTGTGTCACCCTCCAATGGAGGTTTTTTTTTCAGTTACTTAGTTACTTTCACTCCTAGTAAAGTTATTATTAACATAATTAACATACAAAAACTTTAAGTTGTTGTATGTTCGTGTCACAAACAGTGACACGAGGTACAAATACAAATACAAATAGTTTATTGCTGTTAGATACAAAAGTATTTACAGACGTCAGTAATACAAAACGCATATTATATAAATTATTAAAGGTTTAAAATACAGTTTTATAGTAGACACATTAAAACAAGAGAAATAAAATGTTATAAAATACAAATGTGAACAAACAGTACAACACTACAGAGTATCAAATCATCACACAACTTCAGACTCAAAGAACTCCGCAACACTGAAAAATGCATTCCTCGCCAATAATTCTTTGACTTTATTTTTAAAATTTAAAATCGAAAGAGCTCTCAAACCGCGGGGCAGTTTATTATAAAGCTTTAGGACCAGGAATTCGGGGCGATTTTGGCACCTTCCGAGTCTAGAGTAGCAAGTTACCAGGTTGTCCTTATGCCTGGTGTCGTGACTATGAAGGTCTTTATGCTTTTTAAACTGGCATTCCCTTTTTTTAACAAAAAGCAAGTTCTCTAGTATAAATACTGATGGTAGTGTTAATATTTCATACTGAACAAAAGCATTCCGGCACAGATAGGCAGATATCATATCGGAAAAGTAAGCAATTAAAACCATACAGACATAAGTGAAGCCGCAAGAACCGTCACATTGGAAGTTTTAATTATCGTTTTGCTTCAAATACATACTTACCCCACTACTTTAGCCTATCAGAATAATTGAGAGTTAAATGCTGTAACCCTCAAAAAGGTCCATTTACGAAAGAATACAAAAACTTACACCGAATTAGGAGTTTTATTTTAAAAAGGAGCCCGTTTTGTAGTTTTGCAAAAAAAAAACTGTTTAATACTTGTGCAATGGACTTGCGGACTTACTTATGGTTCATAATAAAGTTTAAATTACAGGCAATCATCCTCAAAGAAAGACGCGGGTTATTTCATATTTCTTTATTTTAATTTTTGCCCAATTTGTTGTTTATGACCTATTGGGTATAATTTAACTTTAAACTGTCTATTCCAAACCAACTATACATAGTTTGTTACATGGAATATGACAGAATAAATATAATATTAAATAAAAAAGTAATCAAATTAACGGCAATGTTTTTCAGATTAATCATAGAATATCAAAAATTTATATTTTTTTAGAAGGAATTTCTTCAGTTTTCTTGTAAACATTGTCAATGTTTTTATATTTTTTATTTTTGGAAGACAACGCATTTTAATACCAGATTAACCCTTTCACTGCGGGAAGCCGATATAGACGCAAAAAAAATTCGTGCTGACCGTGCGGGTGACTGATATTTACGCAAGCAAGGAGGTAGGGTTTACTGCGGGAAACGACCGCGGATGCAAATCAAAATCCGTTATTTAGGACCTTAAAAATCGGTTGTTTTCGGCGGCTGTCATTTAAATAAGATGGGGAGACCGCAGGGTGTGTCAGGTGTTTGAGGACTATTGTGTACGTGTGTACGTCTATAATATTTAATTCTAAACAACATTTCTTAATAAAAAATTTGGATATCTTTTCATTTAAGGTCATTTTTGCTGTATAATTTTTGATTTTTTTAAATTTCCCGCCAAACCCCTAAAGACGAACGCCACTGTTTAATGTTTTTGGGGTTTCCAATGATGCAGAAACGATTGCCAACATCGGTATTTGTTAAAATCTAACACTAAAAATTGTGTTGTTTTAATAACTAAATAAATAAATGAACAAACAATAAATAAAGTTTATTCTGGGTATTCGGTTAGCTGCGGGAAGCGGCCGCAGACGCACGGGTCTCCCGCTGCAGCAGAGTAAGCACAACTTTTGAAAACCGGTTCAGCAGTGAAAGGGTTAAAGAATATACTTTTTTAAGAGTATTATTAAAACAAACGACTCTAATAGGTAAAGTGTAGGTACAGAGTTTAAAAAGAAAAAAAACAATTCAATTTATATTTCAAAATTTATTTAAAGAAACAATTTAAAAATATCAAAAAATATAGGGTATAACCGAGGGTAAAACATACAGTTGTTGGCACCTATATAGTGACTGGCACCTAACTGATATTTTTGTCGGTTCTAAGGAGTTCAATAAATATGAAGTAAAACCAACCCTGTATTATTGTGCGCAGATTATTTTTTCATCACGTGACATAATATCCAAGCAATACTGGTAAGTTTTTAGACTTAAACTAAACTACAAAATCATATAAAAATCTGACAAAAAAATGCGCGAAATATTATTTTTGATTATGCCAATCACTGTACGGATATTAATTCATTGAAAACACTGATTGGCAGATATCTATCTATAAGGCCCGTTCACTTTTATTTGGATATCCCTGTACAAAGAACAATAAAAGGCAATATAATTCCAAAAAAAGTACTTATAATTTTAGTGTTTTATTACATTAAGTGGAGAATAAGTTAGTACCTTCATTTATTTTTTTTGAGTTGTGCATTACTTAATATTTTAACAATAAATCAGTTTTTTGAAAGTGTATTGCTTAATTTTTTTTGTGTAATACCTCTTAGAATAAGAAATTTTATTTTTAAAATTTGGTTACATAATGTAAAATAGATTTAAAATATTTAGGCTGTTTCTTAAAATGCTATTTAGTTCCGTAAAATCCATCTCCGCACCTCAAAGGTAAAGTGTGTTAAGTTACAAAAAGCTAAATTTAGAGGGAAGCGATTTTAAAGTTGTCTTAAAACGTATGCCTCTATACAATTACTGGTCACGATGCTGTATACCATTGTTTGTCATCCTAATAAAGCAACAAAGGACCTACAACTGTTTTCCATAAGGTAAGGCCTATTTTATTAATTAGTACGATAGACAGACTTTTTACAAAATATATAACTTAAAACACCTTACCTTTAAAGTGCTGATTTGGATTTTAGGAATATTTGTGCTTATATAGTATTCTTTTTTCCAATGTTCATTTGGAAAATAACAAATTCTGCTAAGGCTGTTAAGTACAAAATTATATTTTAATGTTTAAGACTGGTAGTTTTGGTATTCACTTAGGTACTTTTTTATTTACTTATCTTACAGAAAATTAAGTTCACGCAAAAGCTTATGGAAAGTACTCCTTTTAAAATCAGGTAGACCTTCCTCTTGAATCACTCTTTTTAAAATTTTGTCAATAGAAGGAGGTTCATTCCGAAAAACAAACATGGACAATTGTCCTTATCTGCGACTTGGTCCTTTCTTCAATATTGTCCACTACAGTACCAATCTTTGACGTTGCGGCTTTACCTCACGTAAATGAGAGAAACTCATGCTGTTATGGTGTTCCTCCAGAACTCTATATAAAGTGGCAAGAGATATACCTAAAACATACATAAACTTAAGAAAAATTAAAAAAAAAACTATAACAACCTTTCGTTAATCTAAAAAAATATCAAAACTTATATAAACCAAAATTAGTTTTTGAATTGTATGTAATAATTATGTTGAAGATGTTCAGAAAAAAAATAGAATTCAGTAGAATGGAGAGTTCGATGGAAATTGCTAAATCTAAAAGTAACCGAAACCTGACCTAAAAAACTCGAAAATAGTTTTCATTAAAGTTTTTTAAAATCCTTTATACCCGTTCGTTCGTTCATATAAGAACTTTTTAATTAATTTAATAAGTCCCCAGCTCAAATAGCCCTGGCGTTTTTTTTTCTCGTTTTAAGGAAGTCCCAAAACATAGCTCGAGTGCACGTAAACATTTGAAAAAAAATATTTCATTTTTCAACTTGCCTATAAATTTAAAAGAACTTATAGTTAAACAGTTGTTTTTGCTAAATTTAGCGCACTTCCTTTTAACAAAATTAGTGGTTCTGAAAAGAACCTATTTTAAAAATTATGTCTGTGAAGTTGACCCCCCAATTGCAAATTTTATTAAAACTTAATGGAGTTCTGAGTTTCCTGTGAATAGTTGAAAAAATTTAACAAGAAAATGTCATTATCCTTATGCAGAACTGTAGAACTATTGCAGCACTAACGGGAACTCATGAGATTCAAACCAGATCTCTTGCTAAAAAATATTTCATTGGGGGCCAACTTCACACTTTTTCAACGGTCAAAAACTTAAGTTGTAAACAAAAAAATATCATTCCAGTTCTACAGAACTGTAGAACCATTGCAGCACTATCGGGAACGCATGAGTTTTAAAGCAGAACTCTTGTTAAAAAATATTTCATGGGGGGCCAACTTCACACTTTTTCAACGGTCAAAAATTTAAGTTCTAAACAAGAAAATACCATTCTAATTCTACAGAACTGTAGAACTATTAAACCACTAACGGAACTCATGAGTTTTAAAACAGAACTCTATTTAAAAAATATTTCATGGGGGGCCAACTTTACACTTTTTTAACAATCAAGAATTTAAGTTGTAAACAAAAAAATATCATGCCAATTCTACAGAACTGTAGAGCTATTGCAGCACTAAAGGGAACTCATGAGTTTTAAACCTGAACTCTTCTTAAAAAATATTTCATGAGGGACCAACTTCACACTTTTTAACAATCAAAAATATCATGCCAATTCTACAGAACTGTAGAGCTATTGCAGCACTAAAGGGAACTCATGAGTTTTAAACCTGAACTCTTCTTAAAAAATATTTCATGAGGGACCAACTTCACACTTTTTAACAATCAAAAATTTAAGTTGGAAACAAGAGTCCTGGTTTAAAACTCACGAGTTCCCGTTAGTGCTGCAATAGTTCTACAGTTTTGTAGAATTAGAATGGTATTTTTTTGTTTACAACTTAAATTATTGACAGTTAAAAAAGTGTGAAGTTGGCCCCCCATGAAATTTTTTTAAAGAAGAGTTCTACTTAGTTCAAAACTCATGACTTCCCGTTAGTGCTGCAATAGTTCTACAGTTCTGCATAAAGATGACATTTTGCTGTTAAATTTTTTCCTTCTCAAAAAGCAGAAAACATGTATTACAATTTTTATGGTAAGAGTTCTGGCCTCGAAAATCATAAAGAACTGTAGAACTCCTTTAGAACTATTAAGCACTGAGGCGAAACTTTTGTTTTTGCAATAATGGGGGGCTGCGTGAAGTTAGCACCCCATTTTTAAAATAGTGTTTTTACTTTTATTTTAACGGAACTATTAAAAAATATAAAAAGAACTCTAGAACTATTCACTGGAAACTGAGAACTCCATTAATTTTTAATAAATTTTACATTTGGGGGGCCAACTTCACAGACATTAAAAATTTCAGCAAGATTAAAATCGCTATCTTAACTCCAACGGCTCCTTCTCACTAGACTCCACAGGTGTTTCCAATTGGTTTTTGAGGAGTAACATCTTTTTCAACCTCTCCAAAATACCACGATGCCTCCGTAATGGAAACAACGTATGACATATCATTTATCCTGGGTCTTGAAATGTAAATGTAATTAAATGTAATGTAATGTAAATTAATTTGCCAGTTTCATTGTGTTCCTGCAAGTTTACTATTTTCTCTTCATTTTACTAAAAACAAAAAAAAATTCTAGATAAGAAAATCAAACCACGAAATATTAATTTTAATATTAAATCTAATTAATTAAGATATAAATTTAAATGTAAACTTTAATTGTAAACCGTTTTTTCCCTTTTTGGAGTACCTGTAAAGTTAAAAGTACTTAGGTACTTTGGTTTTAGCCTTTTTTACATTCTTACAGATTTTAAACATTTTGTGTATAATTTTTATAAATTAACATACACCGAAAATACAAAAGTTTTCCTCTAGGGTATTTACAGTATTGTAGGTACTATAAAAATAACCGTTTCTAAAAGAAGTGGCAGAAAGTTCAGGGTTTTAAGGCAGGCAGTAATACAACACATAATTTAAAAGACATGCCCTAAATGTAGGTATACACTTATTTATTTGTGATAATTCTTGGTGGTTTATTTGGTATCAAAAATCAACTGCAATACAGTAATGTATGGATAATCCTAACTCCTGTCTTGGGTAGTCCAAACTACCAATCGCGCTTTGATTTAGCAATCTATATATCATGGTCAGTATCATGTATGCATTCAGCTGAACTCATTCATTCAAAGAACAAGAGTCGTATCTCGATTGATGGCTCCGAAATGGAAGCATGTAATATGGTTTTCCCTTCAGAAGTTTATTTTTTATTTTTTTGTATTATATAAATAAAATTATGAAATTAAAATTTAAGAATTTATTTTATGTTTTTATTCTCATAAACAATTTTGTACAACCATTGGGTATCTATAATTCATCCATGTTTTGGATTATTATTATTATTATGAAGTCCAATGTCCATAGTCCATAGTAGAATGTGTAGGTAATCCTAATGGGGTCTGATAATTTTCTGTTCGGATAATCCAGACATTACTGTATAACAGACAAAAAATGTAAACAAAATGCTGGATAAAATACCTATTACGTATGCATTAAAACATATCTACTAAGAAAATGATAGTAAAATCTTTCAAAATGTTAATTCGGGAAAAAAATTATGTGCAGTTACTTACGTATATGCACGACTATTGCCAACAGCTACTTGGGATTCATTAAAAGCCAGATCGAACAAAGAATCTATCTTAACAATGCAGTACATACATTTTTTTAAAGCAGTCCACAGTGTTTTACATGTTAAATTTTTAAGCCCATGTTGGGTTCTATTGTCATATAGGATAGGGTTAAACTTTGACATTTTTCAGAGTTTTAAGACAATGTTAATTATTTGCCAATATTATGCCAAAAAAGCTTCAAAAATAGCTAAAAATGCTTATACTTTTTGAAAAACTTTGAAAAATTTTTCACATCCCTTGTATTATTGTTTTTTACCTTTTCATACCAAGTACCTACCTAAAGGTTGATTGATAATAATTTTCTGACATTAAAAATTTTATTGACACAATTTTAAATGCATTTTTTAGCCTATTTGGCAAATTAACATAACCTTAAGGCTCTGAAATTTATATAATATTATGTCAACTTTTATCTCTATACTTCTAATATAACAGGGCCTAACTTGGGGTTAAAAATTTAACATGGAAAATATGCATAAATAAACTGTTTACAGACCACAGGAATATTTTGAAATTCCTTTGATACCTACTTACTTATGTATTATTACTAAGATTCTTATAAATAGGTACCATTATAACATAATGTAAATGCTTACAAAGAAGCACTCAAGAAAAAAGGTTTAATGCTACCATAAAAATTATATAAAAAATACTTTAAAGTTTCTGACAGTTTATTTTTTTAAGTACTATGTATATCTATGGTCACATTTGATTTTAGCTGCTTGCCTTATAAACATAAAAAAGGCAGGAAGCTGTCGAAAAAATTCCGTTTTTACTCACAGGTTTCCTTCATACTGGAAATAATTTGTGAGCATTCTGAAATAGTCTTTTTTGGTACTTACCTTTTGGATGAGCAACTATACATACTCAACCGAAGGAACAGCAGTTTATGTGTATATAAAACGACGTATAATGTATAAATTAGAACGTTTAGTATTTACCACCACATTCAGCTGCAAACTCTGCATGCTGGGACCTGGAAAAGGTAGAGTTCTTTTGTAATGAAACTTTATTTGTTTTGTAATGACATTACATTTAAGTTTTTTGTCGTTTTCTTGGCGGGGATAAGGCCCTTTCGGTGGAAGTTGCTGGGATATCGTAGATTCCATTCCAGTTAGCCATTGGGAACACAAAATGGGCACAAATAACGCGAAAAACAAAAAACCAAAATACGAGTCTAGCATTTTAGCAACAACACAACAAAGAATTTTTAGAGGTTATGTTATGTCATATCCTCTGTCGCCAGGTTGTCTCAGATACCAGACCAATTTATGGTTGTATCAGAATTTCTGAACGTGGATTTAAATCGTAGTGCTTTATAATTTTATTCTTAATTTAATTTCTGAATTAGTTTAAAACAAATAATTATTATTAAGTAATAGACACATTTTATTCCAAAAATTTGGCAACCTTGCCAGAGGTCCCCGGCCGGGGAACGTAGGCTACAGTTCATCCTCCGATTGACAACATCTCTTTATCTGATACATTAAGTTAACAAAAGACGACGATATAATGCAATAGTCGATTCTAGTTTCGTAATTCGGCAAGGTGTGTTAGGGAACTCACGTATACGTGAGATCCTAACACAGCTTTGAGCTATAGCTCAATCGTTTAATGTCAAATTTAATACCGATGAGCACCAGTCGCTCCTATTGACGTTTTTTTAACAATATTGTAGGGATTTATTTGATTTTACAGTGATCTTATGTTATAAAGGTGTTCTAGGAAATGCAGCAAAATCAGGCAATTTCTCAAGAATAAAAAATATACACGCATATACATGCGTAAGTAGACAAGTTAAACTAAACGAATTTGAACCTCAAAACATCTAGACTGCCATGTGTATAGTTTTTCCCTGTGTAAGCTGCCCATAGAATTGGCCAATGAGATGAATTTTGTTTTTTCTGTCATCATTCTCAAAACCAAATGGATACCGTATAGTTGTGGTAGAGTCAATTTGCACAATATGTACTACTGGTCAGAAACAAATCCTCATTGGATGCGGGAAGTTGATCACCAAAACAGGTGGAGTGTCAACGTGTGGTGCGGAATTTTAGGAAACAGAATTATCGGACCGTTTTTCTTTCATGGCCACCTAAATGGCGACTCATAGGTACTTAAACTTTTTACGAAATATCCTGCCTATCCTTTTAGAAGATGTGGCTCTTGATATAAGAAGATCCCTATGGTATCAACATGATGGATGCCCGGCCCACTTTTCTGGAAGAGTCCGTGACTTTTTATGCTAGTTACCCAAATCGTTGGATTGGAAGGGGGAGTTTGTTTCCGTTGTAAAACGGTGGTCATTTTGAACATTTATAAAGTATTTGTTTGTTGTTTGTTTTTAACAAGATTTCTATGGCTTGATAAAGAACGTGAAGGTGGTTGTGGTTTTTATTGTTGTTTTGGCCCGTTGGCCCTTAAACACGCTTCAAATCTTGCGTTTCGCATGGTTTGGACCAGTCCTAAGCCTGAAGGAAGGTAAACAAAAACAAAACAATAAATAAAAATCATGAGTGTGAAATAATAAAATCAGTTTAAAAATTAAATAAAAAGAGAAAAACACACTTAATAAAAAGTTTAAAGATATTTTTTTATTTTCCATGGCACGCTTGACCACGGACCTATAAAAACAATTGCTTTTTTCAATTAACATGATATTAATTATTCTTTCGGCTATAACTCCGAAACTAATGAAGATATCGAATCGAATTTTTTACATTTTCTCTTGCAAAATTATTCTACTTTTCGATTATGATATAATAACTATGTCATTCCATTTAAAATTTTGGAGAAAAATTGGAAAAACAAAGAGTTTCTCAAATAACGCCATCTAGAGAGTGCCGCGAAAATCAATGTAACACAGCCATTATTTTGTTTAAATTAGCAAGCCTTCCTTTCTTAAACGAGACCAAGTTCATCAAATTCGGTTGAGTCAAACCAAAGTTATGGACACTTTTATCAGTAGACTTTCCCCCTCCTCTTCCTCCCTAATTTTACATCTTACAGCAAAAAGTGTTAAACCAAAAAGATGTAGAATTCTAGTAGAATTATCAGTGTAATATTTTTTTGATAGCTTTTATAGGGATATTTTCCGGAAAAATGTCTTTTTTTACATGACCACAGCAATTACGCCCCCTAGCGGTAGAGTTAGGAACTTAAAAATTATTTCCAGCAATTTCTCGTGGCCACTCTCCTTCTTGGGATTTTTTTTCCAAAGCTCCTGGAGGATCAATTCCTGAGATATGGTACCTCGTCACCCTTAATGAAACACCCTGTATATATATATATATATATATATATATATATATATATATATATATATATATATATATATATATATACAGGGTGTTATGGAAATCATTTAATATATTGGAATGGGTAACTCCTGATGTGAATTCAGATTGAATAAAAATATTTATAAATGGCTCTTCAATATAAAAAAGGGTTGATATCGGACCTGAAAATTTTTTCTTAAGTAACAGCTCGCCACTGGCAATAAACACATGGCCATATAAAAACAGCGGGAAACGTCAGTTACAGAAAAAAAACTTTTGTTTTGACATGAGTAGTCACTGTGACGTTGCCAATTCTCTCTAGAAAAAACAATAGATTTGTTATCTTTAAAGTAAGAAATCATACTAAATCTTTTAAAACATTCAATTTCAAAACATTAAAATACAACAACACAAAAAATTCAGAGAACAGCTGTTCAAAACAAGAGTAAAATTTTGTTCAACTGGGCCGACCAGAAATTTTTGGAAGAAAAAGAGTACCTATACAAAAATTTTGGTTCCAAATTAGCTTTAAACAAAGAACTCCCAACACTTAAGCATGTACTTTTTTTTATTTGCCTATTTTAAATCATATTTAACAGAAGATTTGGCATTTATTAACAGGTTTATTTACCTTTATCGTCCTTAATTCGGTGGTTTTATGGCAAAAGGTGCTATGTCGATATTTTGGCCAAATCACGCTTTTTGTATTACATATTATAGGTATGGCAATAAGATCTATGTTCTCTAAAAATCATATGGATCGATTTGCCTTAAAGATAATTCTATTTTAAATTGTCAAGATGAGCTAAGTTTGTTTCTATTACATATTTTTATTGCAGAATGCTTCTTTTTGCTCGCCTGTAAAATTTTACTTTTCTCACATATCACCTTTTTCCATAAAACCACCGAATTTTTAAGCGAAATTCGTCACAACTAAATTAATAATAAACTTTACCTTTATACCATCTTCCAGTAAATAGCCAACACTATAAACACATACCACATTAATAATTTCAAAATGTTAAAATAGTACTGCCTATAACACAAATTTAATAAAACTCTCTAGAGAAAAGTTGTTTAAACCAAAATAAATACCCCAACTTCAACTAAATTTAAAATGCACCTCACTAAGCGACGAAACGATATTTTGTTAATATTAAACGGCTTTAACTTTTGTTAATATTTAACGGCATTAACTTTTTCTTTCACAAATTAAGAAATAAATGGCAAGAATAATGTACACCGTATTATAGACAGCTGACGATGACGCATGAACTCGGTTCAGCCAATCGGAATCACTCTAGCGGACGGAATGGGGTCAACAACCCTTGAGCGTGGCTTCGGCAAGCAAGCTTCGCAACCGTGGGTTATTCCAGGGACGGCTCTAACCTAGTTTTAAGTAAAATTAGTAATCCATTTGAAAATAAAATACAAATATATTTATTTACTCACATTGTGTTATTTGAAAATGCGATATACGAAAATACTTCGGTTACAGTGATATACCATACAGAGTGTCTTAAAAGTCTTGGCAAGGGCAAATATCTTTATTATTAATAAAGATAGAGACACCAAATTTTAGTTGTATCTTATTGGTTAATAAATCTACTTTTTTATGTAATTTGACTTTTACCACCCCCTTGGGGGTTACGCTAGGGAGTTGACGTCAAAAATTTTAAATGAAACCCTATGCCGTGTGGTACCTCATTTTAAAGGTATTTTCGAGAATGGCAGATGTTACTTCTTGGCAGAGTTCCAAAATGGACTTTATTACTGGCAAGAAGTTCATGGTGGTCATTCTAAACAACTTTTAACGTAATAAGTAAGGCAGGCACTGCTGGTCTGTTACCAGACGCGTCGATACCGAAAATAAGTACGTACGTATTACGGTATTTGACAGAAATAATTTAATTCATGGGCGTTGCCGTGATGTGTGAAATAAAAAAAAACGGTTGAGGGCGAGTTCGACTCGCGCTTAGAGGGTTCTGTGCCACACACAGTATTGTGAATTTCTCACAGGGCGCAAAAGTCTCAATAACTATGGTAAACTTGAATAAATAACAGGAGGCGGCATCAGGGGCGGCTACTGCCAGGGGGCGCAGGGTCTCGCACCCCCCAATTAAATTACCAACTAAAATAATAAAATAAATATATAAAATATGTATTTCATTAAAGCAACTCATAGCACCAAAAAACTATTCAAATTATCCTCGTAACGTAAATTACAGAGCCAGCGAAAGCACAGATAAAATAATCCAGCGGTTCTGCTTGGAAGGTAGTTTAGAGTACCTTGGCAAAAGTCCAAGTTATAGTCTGAACGGTGGATCAAGTGCGAACCTAATCCTTACTTCCACAGGATCTCGGCTTGAGAACAACCGCGAGAAGATGTCACACAGAAGGACGCGATGCTCTATGACCAATCAGATTGCGGATAAATCTGTGGTTGCTATGACAACGGTCGGCATAGTATACGCGCTTCGGTCTCAAAACTTCAGCAGCCTTTCTGCCTTTGCCGTTAAATAGTTTGTTTTGTTTTCTGTTTTTTCGGTATTTTCGTTGTCAATATGAATTCTGTAAAGTATATTTTAGAAAATAGACCTGTTCCATTTGAAGAAAAAGTTGCAATCAAAAAGTTGGGTCGTCCAACCCCCGATTTAGAAATAAAATCAACGGTGTTTATGACGTTTTGAAAAAAAATCGTGCATGCTAGCATTCGGCGCTTTTCACCCCTCCCCCTAACAACTGTTTTGCACCCCCCATATTCAAAAACCACGAACCGCCACTGGGCGGCATGCCGGAAATACGTCAGTGCGTATAGGTTATACAACTTATTATAAAGGCTGGCACGGTTGGTCTGTTCCCAGAGGCGTCAGTGCCGAAAATAAGTACGGACGTATACGGTATTTGACAAAAATAATTTTATTCATGAACGTTGCTGTGATTGTGTAAAATAAAAAAACGGTCGAGTCCGAGTTCGACTCGCGCATATAGGGTTCCGTACCACCGTAAGATTGTGTTTATATATTTTTAATAAATTTGCTGATGTTTGATCCCATATTCTTGTTGTGCGGTGTCACAATGTCACATAGTTAAGAATGTTCAAAAGAGTAAGACGTCATAAAATCGAAGGAATATGTTAAATACGTAGTTGTAGTTTTACTATTGGAGATATATTCTTCAAATTGGGTAGGTTTGAATGTAGACACCAGAGTACATCCCCTAAAATTTCGTGCGGATATCTAGCCCTCTTGGTTTGCGCGTGGTACGCATTTTGGTCTACTGCGCAGATGTCAAAAAAAAATAATGAAGTCGAAAAAAACTTGGGAAAAAAGTTATAAAGTTAAATACGTAGTGGTACTTGACTATTGGAGATATATTCTTAAAAGTGAATGGGTTCAAATGTAGACACCAAAGTCCATCTGAAATTCCGTGCACATGTCTAGCACGCTCGGTTTGCGCGTGGTACGCATTTTGGTCTAATGCGCAGATGTCAAAAAACGAAAAATATAAAAAACGACAAATGAAGAAGTCCAAAAATTTGGAAAAAAATTAGAAAGAAAAGTGCCCCACAAAACAAAAAATAAATGTACGAGCAGACTGGTACTGTATGGCACAAGAGGTCGACTAACGGTCGACTTATGCCTCACCCGATTATACGATTTACGGTTTATAATTTTTATAGGCTTGCCATTTAAAAATGAATTAAAATACGGGGTTTGCGGTAAAATGTTTCTTTTTTGAAGAGTTTTAAAAGAAGGAACCACACGGCATAGGTTTGCATTCAAAATTTTTGACCTCAACTCCCTAGCGTCACCCCCCAAGAGGGTTGAAAAAGTCAAATTACCTGAAAAAAGTAGATTTATTAACCAATAAGACACAACTACAATTTGGTGTCTCTATCTTTAATAAGAGCAAAGATATTTACCCATACTAATACTTTTTAGACACCCTGTATGTTATATTACTTTTACCGAAGTATTTTCGTATTTCGCATTTTCAAATTACACAGAGTGAGTAAATAAATATTTGTATTTTATTTTCAAATTGGATCCCAATTTTATATCCAAGTAGGCTAGAGCCATCCCTGGACTAACCCCCGTTTCCAAAGCTTTAATGATATCAATACTGTTTTCTTGTTTAACTTGAGAAGAAAGTTTTAAGTAATTAGTGTAATGTGTTCAACAAAGTCTTTTGTTTAAGCTGATAATTTTTACTTTAGCTCATTAACAATAAAAAATACGTTTGTACTTTGATCCCAGTGTTTATTAAAATTATCCTAACAAATATCCTTCAACTGGTTCTGGACAATACGCTACGGACGCACGCTTGTTTGGAAGCAAGTAATGGAAGACATTTTCGACATACCTATTCTCTGATATGTAACAAACTAAAACCCCTACTACGGACCTGTTCCCTTGCCCTTGGATGTTTTGTCGTCATCCCATGAGATGCTACCCAAATGGCCCGCAAACGAACTACGCCAAAAGGGACAGAAGATGTCAGTAAAAGCGAGAGAAAGGGAAAAGGTCAAGAGAAGCTAGGATGGAACCTTCAAGAAACAGCACGTTTTTGAGTTAGGACCGTTTTGGTGCCAGCAGAGGTCGTAGAACCGCGCGAACTGTCTTAAGTCGCTTAAATAAATGAGGCAGGCGTACACTGCTTTACACACACTCCGACTCGGCTCCGACATAGCCAGTGCGGCAGCAACACGGCAAGCAGAGGGAGCTTTCTGCGGCGTTGCGAGTCTCAATACTCACTCTCACTGTGCTTTATACCATTTATACGGACGGGCTATTCTGTTTTTAACGCTTGGCTACATTTTTGGAGAATCTTTTAAACTTTTGATTGTTGTTTTTCATATTTGTCTGGAAGAAAAACTTCTTCCAGACAAGAATGTGGAATTGAGTAAAAGTGTCGTGTTTTAAAATATGTGGAACGTTATTATATTATTTAGCTCACGTGTAAGCTTAAGAAGGTGCTACAGTTTAAACTTAATCATGTAGAACTCATAACTTTAGTCTAATCCTGAAATAAAAGTGAAAAACTTAATGTTCGCGCTTTATTTCAGGACAACGACGTTACAACTATAAAATAGTTTGTGCTCTGATTATAGCGTTTCTTAAATTAGCCTAATACGGTTGAAAATTAAATTAAATAAAACACTAATAATATTTACATATTATGGTAACATTTGCGGGTGCAAAACTCATTTATGGGGATCTTTTCAAAAAAATCGTTAAGTTTAAGATAATTTCTTCTTAACTGAAGGACGAATAACAACTTTCTGAACATGCTGCGTGAAACAGAATAATGTGTTTTTTTTTAAATGCTGTAATGAAAGAATTTTGCTTATACTTTTAAAATACTATGTAGTTGAGCTCAATTAGTATTGTTCGTTTGGATTTTTAACTTTTTCTTAGCAGAAAGTTTATTTAAGCTAGTAGGAATAACGCACATCATATTTATAACCTAATATAAGGTGTCATAAATATTAATTAAAACTGAGGCTACTACAAAAAGGATTGATTTCGCAGTGCCTTTTTCTATTTTTTATTTGTTTTTTTTTCTGAGGAAAAGGTTTTTTTTCTGAGGAAAAGGTTTTTTCTTTGTCTTAAATTACGCTTAAAAACAGAAAATAAATTCTCTTAAATATTTATATGTCTGGCAACTTTACAACAAATTCAATTGTTTTAAGTTTTTCGCGCGCATTTTTCAATCAAGAGCTATGTCGGGCCATGTGTTCGCTCAGTTAGGTGCGTCGAATATGGTCGGGTTTTAGGGTATTTTTGAAAATTTTTAAAATGCTCGATTTAAGAAAAAAAAAGTATCGGATATGTCTGTAGACGATCTCAGGAGTCACCCATTCCAATATATTAAATGATTTCCATAACACCCTGTGTATGTATATATACATATATATATATATATATATATATATATATATATATATATATATATATATATATATATATATATATATATATATATATATATATATATATATATATATATATATATATACATATATATATATATATATATATATATATATATATATATATATATATATATATATATATATGTATGACAAAGGGTGCTTTTGAAGACCTTTTTTAATAACCAATGGTGCTTCTAAGAACACTTGGTGGTTATGGGGACCGTCCTCATAAGAATTTTATATCTATCGAGTTTTGTAGGGACAGTCCTCATTATATCTTTTTTATGTCCATTGTGTTTTATGAGACTTTTTTAAGTGGCTGTCCCTATATAATCCATTTAATATCGATTGTGTTTTGTGAGAGCTTCGGATTTTTATTTCTAAAGTGTTTTTTAGGTACCTACAGCAACTATTTAAAATAATGAGAAGCAAATCATTTAAAATTTAATTAATAAACAGTTCACCGTCAAATAATAAAAGGCTATTAAAAGAAAAAACAAAAATTAAAAGCATTAATGCTCATTGGCCGTTTATTTTTCCATTTTCAGGTGAAAATTTAAAGGCAACTGTTTTATTTTGAACTTTGAACAACTAATGCCCGGTTTCTCAAAATTTAAGGTTATTTGAGCGATACTCTAACACTTTTTTTGTAGTGGGATCGGAATCAGCTGATTGACGTTTGTCGCCCATGGCCCAATTTTTTGTTTTTTCAGTCGTTTTTCTTCTGTTTTTAAGACGTTTTGAGTGTTTTAATTGGTTTTTTGTATTGTTAGACTTGATATTGTTATTTTTGTGTATGTGCACTATTTTTTATACTTAATTCATCCTGTTTTGGGTAAGTTGTCAGTTTGTTTAAAACTAATAATTATTTTATAAAGAATACTTTTTAGAATATGGATTACAATAATAATTTAATTATTATGTATCTAGTCCAGAAGAGACAGAGAGAAGAGACTCGTGGTGGATCTCAGTGTTGTGATGGAGCAAAAAAGACTTTGATATTAAACATAACCAAAAATTTTACTAAAAAATAAGCCTAGTTTTAACTTTTTTGGACGAAAAAAGACCATAACATGGCATTAGCGACTCTAGTTTGTCAATGTTGTTTTCTTATAATGACCCAAAATAATTTTAAACTTAAAGGTTAGGTTAGAATAAATTTTTGTTTTAAGGTTTTGTTAAATATTGTCCTAATTTGTGTTGTTCTTTTTTAGATCGAGGCCTATTATTGCAACATTGTTGTTGAAGCATTTAATCAGGTATTAATCAGGTAATTGTTTGATTTAATAGCGGTATTACTTTGAGCCAAAGATATTTCTGCTTTATCGGGTTGCTGTATTGTGTAACTTACATTTTACTCGTATGTAGAATATTAATGTGTGTAAAGAGTATGTGTTATTATCATATTTTAGATAACTTCTGCTGCAACAGGTTTTATTGAATTAACCATCACCAAATAAAATGGTGGCCCTGTACGAAGACTACTAGGCCTCTTAAAAGAAAGAGAGCTAAGCCAGCTACTGAGGTCAGCAATTCTACTGCATATGAGATTCTTCATGAAATATATGACATGATGCCAAACGTGAGTATTTAACTGTTGCAGGTAATGTTTATTTCTAACTAAAATTTTATTTCTACAGCTCGTGACGAAGACTTTTGGTCGATGCATCTACATAACACATAGGAAGCCATGTATCAGGTTATACAGTTCTGCATAAGTATCAACTATTTAAAGTTTATTTTTAAGTTAAAATTAGGTCAGTTCTAATGTTTAAATGCAAGAATTTGCTTTAAATGTTAATGTTCTGTTACTGATCGAATATATTCTAAAAAAACGTATTTTCTGGCTAATTTATGAAATAATTTATAGGCATCGTATTACTGTAATACTTTAAATCAATAAACAAAAATCCCTGTTTTGTTTTATTTACGCGTCCACCTTAGGAACACGTTTTTTCAAATTGTTTGACCTCAGTTTTAGAAAAAATCTAAATATAACTGCCCTAGAGAAGGGGTCTTCAACCTTTTTTTTTATTAAAGGGTCAGATTTGGGATTCCTTATCGACCGGTGGGCCAGAAGTGAAGAAGGTCGCAGGCGAAAACTTTTCGAGACCACACCCAAATTTCGTCAAGAATTCGCCCAACTATTTCCGTAAATTAAATTATTGCTTTTTTTCGTCTAAAAGAGGTAATATAACGAGTAGGCAATATTTAAAGTTTTGAGTAATTTATTAATAAATAGGGTTAATTCGGGGAAAAAATGATAGATGGCGCTTAAGTAAGTTCGATAGGTTGGCTTTAATACCGTCGTATTTACCCCACTTCGGTCTGTCCTCACAAGCATCAGTATATACGTAAACAATTCGCGCTAATTTTTGCTGTCCTCATAAGCACCTGTTTATTGCTGTACATTAATCAATATATTAAAAAGTGAAAGCACAACAAAACGAAACTTTTTTACTTTCTTAACTAGATTGCGTAATGAAAGTAAGCACTTAGAAAGAATTTTCAGAAATTTGACTTGGAAAGGAATAAAAGGGTATTGGTAATGGTAATGAACATTATATGGATCTATTAACGTAGATGATTTTTTTTACTTTGTTTGGATCGCGCTAATTTTTGCTGTCCTGATAAGCACCGGTTTATTGCTGTACATTAATCAAAATATTAAAAAGTGAAAGCAAAGCAAAACGAAAATGTTTTACCTTCTTAACTAGATTTCGTAATGAAAGTAACCAACAAGAAAGAATTTTCAGAAATCTAGGCGTGTTTTATTTTCTATATTATTTTTTTATTTCAGCTGTCCTCAAAACCACTAATACATCAAAAATTATGTGGCGCAGTTTTTGCTGTCCTAATAAGAACCTTTAATTAATTGTCTCAATTATAGTTTCCAAATATGTATTTTAACAATTAATTTTTACAAGAGAATGACTTTTGCTTTTTAGCCCCTATTGTTAAGGTGTTTTGAAAGAATTGCACATACTAAAAAAACAGGTTGTCAACAAATAACATCTTTTTAATTTACGTTTTCGTCACAGAGCAGAATACCAAAATTGTTTTTCTTGTGTTATTATTAGCTGTGAAGCGTCTTCGGTTCACTCCGCGTCAAATGTTTTGCAAAGCAGCGGCTAAATAGGTACTCTGCTGATTCATAATCCGAGTTTACACGATTTCAGTAGCTAAAGCGAATCACTAAAACAAGTTGCTAAAAGACTCTGGTATATGGTTTTGTCATTTTAATAGGGGTAGGGGACCGCCACTAGCCTAGCACACACCTGCGTACCAAAGTACCAAGTTATCGGCGTTGGTTACAAACAGACAGACCGACAGATAGCAGACAGAGAGAAATGGAACAAAAAATGTTTAAAGAGACTTAAAACGCAAAGACTAATAGTAAATGTTATAATTTTTAATAAACCATAGATAACAGCTTTAATAAACTTTCAAAAATAATTTCTAGACCCGAAAATCCAAAAACACGTGAGCTGTAAATACACTTCAAAATTAGGGTTAGGTTAGTTTGGGAGGTGTTGACTACGTTTATACTGTTAAGTTTGATACGTAACATAACTTTCTTTACTTAAAATACCTCAAAACTCAATACCAAATTTTTGTTCTTGATGTCTTTGATTAAAACGTACTTTCAAAATGTGAAGTGTGTTTTTGTTCTAAAATAAATATGGACTATTTAAAATTGTTGATAATCAAAGATCCGGTATAAACTAAGTCACTACTGAATTTTAGAACAGCTTTTATCTTTCTTCTTCAACTATGAAAAAATAGATGAGACATAATCGGACATGATCCTTGCATGTCTTGTTTAAAAGATTCTCACTAATTTTCGCAAATAAGAATAAAGGGTTGTAAGGCCAGCGCAAAATATATGTAAAAAAATTAATAAAGGGCACTTAAAAATCAATAAAGATTATAAAAACAATAAAATTTGTACTTAATGTATGAATCCGCTTTTAAACAGATTGCAAAGCCTGTTGTTTCGGATATCCTTTGTAAGTACATTTGTGGACGTAAAAAGGATACGCAGGGACTTCCAATTTATGTCCATGACTCCATAGATAAACAGAAATTCCCTACTTTCCTCCCCCACTTATCACGATGTGTCCTTATAAAAACCGTTCTATCGAAAATTCTTTCAAAAGTTCCTAAAATAACCTTTGCATCTAGAAGAATAGGTACTATTACATTGTATCTTTATGTAGGAAAATATGTCCTTATATGAACCGTTGATTACAATTTCCCTCCAAACAAGTCGGCCGCAGGCGAAAAATTTTCGAGATCACACCTAAATTTCGTCAAGAATTCACCCAATTATTTTCGTAAATTAAATTTTTGTTTTTTTTTTCGTCTAAAAGAGGTAATATAACCGGTAGGCGATATTTTAAGTTTTGAGTAATTTATTACGTAAGTATTTATCGAATTGTTTTTTTTTTGTATGCGGGCCGCAAAAAAATGAAAGGCCCGCCGCGGGTTGAAGACTCCTGCCCTAGAGGTTTGAGTAAGCGCAGCAGAAACAGAATTTTCATTTATTTTTTGACTGCAGTAAGAACGAACAGCAGAGCGAAAATATAAAATTCAGGTTAGGACACCAAGCGTTCTAGAGATTGTTATAGCGTACACAAAACAAATAATAATGCTAGAAACAAAATCTAATCCATATAAAACACAGGGAAAAGTCCTTCTTGAGAAAATTTAAATTTTAGGTCCATTGTCGGAAATAGAAAATGTTTCGTTACTCGAAATAGGGTTAATTCGGGGAAAATAATAGATGGCGCTTAAGTAAGCTCGATAGGTTGGCTTTAATACCGTCGTATTTACCCCACTTCTGTCTGTCCTCAAAAGCATCAGTATATACGTAAACAATTCGCGCTAATTTTTGTTGTCCTCATAAGCACCTGTTTATTGCTGTACATTAATCAATATATTAAAAAGTGAAAGCACAACAAAACGAAACTTTTTTACTTTCTTAACTAGATTACCAGTGGCGGTTCGTGGTTTTTGAATATGGGGGGTGCAAAACAGTTGTTAGGGGGAGGGGTGAAAAGCGCCGAATGCTAGCATGCACGATTTTTTTTCAAAACGTCATAAACACCGTTGATTTTATTTCTAAATCGGGGGGTTGGACGACCCAACTTTTTGATTGCAACTTTTTCTTCAAATGGAACAGGTCTATTTTCTAAAATATACTTTACAGAATTCATATTGACAACGAAAATACCGAAAAAACAGAAAACAAAACAAACTATTTAACGGCAAAGGCAGAAAGGCTGCTGAAGTTTTGAGACCGAAGCGCGTATACTATGCCGACCGTTGTCATAGCAACCACAGATTTATCCGCAATCTGATTGGTCATAGAGCATCGCGTCCTTCTGTGTGACATCTTCTCGCGGTTGTTCTCAAGCCGAGATCCTGTGGAAGTAAGGATTAGGTTCGCACTTGATCCACCGTTCAGATTATAACTTGGACTTTTGCCAAGGTACTC